>OX276456.1:33207963-33705463 GCA_946251905.1 Cryptocephalus moraei | reverse complement strand
CGGTCACAGTCATTGTTTAAAGTTGGTGTCGTTTTTTTTACTTATAAACAAATAGATTATCTCGGCGATTTTTTGTTAAATGAAATTTTTAAAATATAGCCGGAAAGTACTCGAAAAGACGCTTCTTTTTATATACAATAAGTTGATATTTTGTTCATTAACTTCTGAGATATAACTCCCCAAAGTTGGTTAGTGTTTAATAAAATGGTTAATAATACTTAATTAAATTACTATTTTTTTTTCGCATATCTTAAGAAATAATTGTTTGTCACAGTCACCAGTATAATATTTTTGTTAAAATTTAAATAAGGCAGATTGAAATTTATATTAAAAAAATTTCTCGCTTAGAATTTTGACAAATTTATAAATTTAACACCAACTTTAAACAATGACTGTGACCGTTCTAATAAATATTTTTTAATTCTGAAAAAAGCACATGAAAGCTTGTTTCCTTTTATATATGCCCAGCCAGTTTTGTTGAAATCGAATAGTGGAAAAAAAAAATATAAACAATTTTGAAAATTTTCAATATTTTTCGATTTTTCTGGATTGCAAAATTATTGTGCAAAATCTAGTAAACCGATCGAAACGAAATTCACAGGATTCTTTTATTATAACTTCAAGATTTTCTACCTGTGATATGGAAGTTCTAACTACATTTTAAAGTGCCTAAAATAAGAAAATGGAAAAACACTTTTTGGGGCCGATTTTTTTTGTTTATTACTATTTTGCAAAACCGCTAATAAATTTTTCAATTTGTAACCTATGCCATTTTATGTAAAAAGCGATTCTGCAACTTTTTTCTCTGTTCAACTTTCTTCTAATTTCAATACTTAAAAAGTTAGAAGAAAAACAAGTCGGAAAAACACGCGTTTTTTAATTTTATTTTAATTGTTGCATTGTAAACAATGTTCCCGACCTCTCCGCTCTGGAGGATAAGTCAATCCTTATTCTAGGCATTATTCCCGAGGTATTCATGTAAAAACATTGCGGTCACCTCTTACGTCCCCGTCAAAACAGACGGGTCCTGGACTACTTCTCTCTTAATCTCCCTCTTTACTTCTTACTTACTCTACTTCTCTACTATCTCTACATTTATCTCTTATTTACTATTATTTTTTGATGTTTTTGCTTTTTCTCCTTCTCGTGATTTTAACTAAAAGTGTTTCGATACTTGGAATGGACAACACAACGTTGCCATTGATCGGAAATAAGCTGTTCCTTATTTGGTATGTCCTTGATAGCCCTTTTGAGGTTATGTTCAAAAAGTTACGTACAATCCAACGATCTTGGACTACCCTATCCCTTACCCAGCAACTTGTCTACCAGTTAGCCTTGCAAGAGCTGTTTCGTACCGAAACCATAACATCATCCAACAATAATGTAATTAAACAGGTGTCACCGATGGCAGCCTAGTCCATTGCGCTTGGCGATAAAAGCAAAAGGTAATCGAACCCTGTCCCGTTTTCGATTAACGTTAACTTTCACGAGCATTTTCGATTTCGCTGCGGTTCTCACGACAGGCGCGTCCTCGACTTGCCACCCATATTCGACGCCGAGAGAAAGGGACAACTTCCTAAACGATACATTTCCCCCTAAGAACACTCAATTTCCCAAATAAGTACCAGAATTCCAACGAGAAAAACGACTTAACTCACCGCGTTTCAATTAGTGAATCCATTGCTTCATTCAGATTAGTCCGAATGGCAGCAATTTGAAGAGAAACGCTCATATATGATTACGCCATAAAAGACAATAGCGATGGAACACGTACAAGGAAAGCAGGAAACGTTTCGTGACAAATTGACGGAAAATTGTTGGAAAGAAAAAGTGATGGCGCAATTGAGTGCAGTCACGAAGTTGCTAAACTAATCGGAAGTATTATGTGTTAGAAAATAAAACGTTTACAACAGTTAAAAGATTACATTACAACAATTTCCAAAACGTCACTTTTCTGAAAGTCTGTTGTGTTATTTCGGGAATTCACTTTCATACTCTCAAAACCGCCTCTTTCCTGTTTGGTCTTTCGAGAATAGGAAACGTTCGCGTGTCTCGAAAAGTGCTTAACGGGACGTCTCTTAACGGGTCTCGGATGCGTTCGTTTGTATGCGTGTGTGTATGTGAGTGATAAACAGTTGGTTAAACGAACAGGATTAATGCTGGACGATGTCCACTCATTAATTCGTCTTGGCTGAAAATTAGACAAGAGGTCCTTAGTGAGCTAATCCTTCGATAATCGTTGTGAGTCACACAACTCCAGTCTTTATTCTTAAACATGAATAATTTGATGTTGTACAGTGACGATCCAACAAATTACTCCATATTTCAGGAATATAATTGGGTTAACAAAACTAATCTAGAAACTATCAAAAATAGAAATGGTAAATCTAACTTGCTTGTAGAGACAAAAAATTTAAACAAAAGATTTAAATTGGGACAATTTTAATTTATTCCTAATGCGAAACTCATTAGAAATGAGACTTCTGATGATAAAAAAATTGGCGATGTGTCATACGGACTATTTTCTAATATATTTTATATTAAGTATTCACCACTATTAAGTTTTTCAAATTATTTTAATGAATTAAGAAATTTTTTAACGGATTTCGGGAAAATTTTATAAATTGCCTTTATCTAAAAAGCCAAAAAAAAAATTATTCCTAAAAAATCTTCCTTCTGCTTTAGGAAACCTACAGAATGTAATTCATGGTCACAACTTTTTTATTTCTGCGGAATCTTTGTTCTGTTTTGGACAATTTGGAACCCTATTTCAACACTAACATTTTCTTCTGTTCCAGAAGCCTTGAAAATGTTCTTTCTGAGCCAAACAAAAATTAATTCATATGAAGTCTGCCTTCCTCTTCAGAAAACCTAGAAACTATTTTATTCCTGAAGAACCTTTGTTCTATTTTAGATTTGGAAATGTGTTTCAAAACTAAAAAATTTCTTATTTTCCAAAAGTACTGAATGTAGAATACACGGCCCAAAGTATGAAGTTAAGCTACCCTTTTATCCTTACCAATTTTACTAAAAACTTTTTTGAGATATCTTGGATATGGTAAAAAGTCTAATAAGATCAAGTTTCAACCGGTGAGGATAACACGTAACATAGAAATATTTTTCAAAAACAATTTTGGACAAATTTAAAAAATCGCAAATAGAACTGTTTCCAAGATCAAAAGTTTCTTGTATTCGAGGAACTCGACAAATGTAATCTGTGGCCCAAAAATGTTCTGCCCTTTTTCTGCTTTAGTAGTTCTTGTAGTACAGTTCTTGGCAAAAACTTTTTTATTTTCAAGAAATTCATATTCTTTTCTAGAAGAGCTGAAATTGTAGCTTAAAGTCTCTTCTGTTCCAAAAACTCTGAAAATGTTAATTTTACTTCCCGAATTTGTATTTATTCTATTTTAGTATGTCTAGAAATATAATTTTTGGCCAAAACATTTTTATTTTCATCAATTTTCGTTTTGTTATAGAAGACCTGAAATTGTATTTCAAGGTTAAAAGTTTCTTATATTCCAAAAGCACTGAAACTGTAGTTTCTCACCCAAAAAAAAATGTTATTCCTAAGAAGTCTTCCTTCTGCTTTAGGAAACCTAAAGAATGTAATTCATGGTCACAACTTTTTTTATTTCTGAGGAATCTTTATTCAGTTTTGGAAAATTTGGAACTCTATTTTAACACCAACTGTTTCTTCTGTTCCAGAAGCCTTGAAACTGTTCTTTCTGAGCTAAACAAAAATGAATTCATATGAAGTCTTCCTTCTACTTCAGAAAACCTAGAAACTATTTTATATTTTGTTCTTTTTTAGATTTGATTTAGATTGAGAGATAAGTGGGGGTCAGTTGGAGTGGAAGTCAGAAGGAAGAAAGGACTTAGCTTCGAGCCTTGAAAGGGGTAGGACGGCCGAACCCTCGAGGGTTCGGCTGCCCAATTTTAAGTGGAATTCAAGTTGGTTTTTTGGATTGGTATTAGTTAGTTTGGCTTGAGTATTTATGAGCCCAGTTAAGAAATAATGACGTAAGTAAAAATCATGCGTTTCAAGCTCTAGACCAAACTTGAAACTAGAAGATGTGGAACTGTACCTACTCCGACATAAAAGTTTCTTCTCTTCCAAAAGGTCTGAAAATGTAATGGCTGAACCAAAATTTTTGCTCCCAAAGGAGCCTCCCCTTCAGTTCAGAATGTCTAAAAATGAAATTCGTGGCCAAAATTTATTCATACTTGTAAATATTTGCTTCTTTTTTATAGAAGACCTGAAACCAAGTCCAACAGATTCTTCCATTTCAGAAGCCCTGAAAATGTAATTTCTCGCCCAAAAAAAACTATTCCTAAAAAATCTTCCTTCTGCTTTAGGAAACCTAGGAATGTAGTTCATGGTCACAAATTTTTGATTTCTGATGAATCTTTATTCAGTTTTTGAAAATTTGAAACTCTATTTTAACACCAACTGTTTCTTCTGTTCCAGAAGCCTTGAAACTGTTCTTTCTGAGCTAAACAAAAATGAATTCATATGAAGTCTTCCTTCTTCTTCAGAAAACCTAGAAACTATTTTGTTCCTGAGGAACTTTTGTTTTTTTTTAGATTTGATTTAGATTGAGAGATAAGTGGGGGTCAGTTGGAGTGAAAGTCAGAAGGAAGAAAGGACTTAGCTTCGAGCCTTGAAAGGGGTAGGACGGCCGAACCCTCGAGGGTTCGGCTGCCCAATTTTAAGTGGAATTCAAGTTGGTTTTTTGAACTGGTATTAGTTAGTTTGACTCGAGTATTTATGTGCTCAGTTAAGAAATAATGATTTAAGTAAAAATCAAGCGTTTCAAGTTCTTGGCCAAACTTTATTTATTCTCGGGAAATTTTTGTTGTTTTCTAGGAGATGTGGAACTGTACTCCGACATAAAAGTTTCTTCTCTTCCAAAAGGTCTGAAAATGTAATGGCGGAACCAAAATTTTTGCTCCCAAAGGAGTCTCCTCTTTACTTCAGAATGTCCAAAAATGAAATTCTTGGCCAAAACTAATTTATACTTGTAGATCTTTGTAGAAGACCTGAAACCAAGTGCAAAAGATTTTTCGATTTTCCTGAAAATGTAATTTCTAACCCAAAAATTGTGTATTATTAAGGAATCTTTGTTCTTATCTAGAAGACTTGGAATTTCATTTCGAAGCCAACAGTTTCTTATATCTCAAAAATCTCTGAATGTGTAATTCACGACGCAGCTTTGTCAGTCTTTTTTCTCTTTTAGAAGACCTACAAATCTAGTTTTTGCCCATATATTTAATATACGAACCCACAATCAAGAAATCTCCCAGACTCCAATATTCTCCATACATAAGTCAGAAACCAAAAACCAAATGTAAGCTATTGCAACACATCCAAAACAGCCAATCCGAGAGAATACCGCAGAGGGTAATTAAGGAACGTAATCAAAAAAGAAACGGGAACGATTTTACCGATTGTGATTCTCACTTCCACAGGTGCACTTCGAGAAGAGAGAGAGAAAAACCTTATTTGCGGTCTCGCTAAAACGGTTCCATTCGTAGTGGATGATATGTAAGGTTTTTTTTCTCTCATCTGCAGTTATTATTTTTCTAGGTCGAACGGAAGGATTCCGACGATTCTTCGATCGGACGTAATGATGAGAAACGTCTATTTCTTCGACAGAGAGAGAGAGAGAGCATATGGGCACCGATCGGGACCAATTTACCCGGCAGATTCGGAGGTCTCAGATTTCGGTAATTAAGACGTGTAAAGTACGAAGATACGATCAACACCTTTTGTTGCAAGTCACATCGGATCTCTTTCCGAGAGCGAACTGTTTCGCGGCGATGATTAAACACCGGTAGCGGTCAGATGGGTTATCAGACGTGAATTGTAATGTTGATGTAGGCATAGAGCTCCCAGGCAAAAGTACTTACACGAGGCGGAATGACGGACTCGCACGTCATGTATAGCACGTTTACCGGAAAATCGGCCTCCTCGTTTTAGGAGGTCGCAGGCGTTGGAGTTAATGGAGTCGTTTAGTTGATTAGATTGTCAGCAATCGCAGGTAATTGTTTAAAAATTATGTTTTGTTTCTTAGAATCTTAGTAATCGTACAGTAACTTACGAGCCTATGATCGATACAACATGATGGAATCGACAGAAGTTCTACGACAACAAGGAAAAACTTAAAAGGGTATAATAACTTCAGTTTTTTTTATAAAAAATCAAAGAGGAAAAGCACAACCCATAAACTTTGTTTGATTTGAAACTTAAAACATCAAATTAGGTTCTTATTTTAGAGATATTAAGGCAAGTTTAATGAACTGAGCCTTGTTTGTTATCTGTACCAATTTTTTAACCTATTCAACCCTTTTGTTAAGATTATTCTGTTCCCCCAACTGTTCCGTTTAAGTACCATTTGTCGAGCATCGTTCTCCTGCTTGTTTTGTACAACATAAATGTACCTTATTATCCTGTTCTCTACTCTGAGTTACCCCCTACCGCATCTCTACATCCACACCTGAGCGTGACATATGGTGGAGGCGCCACCGGATATATACAATGTAGCGCAATTAACATACCTAGAGGTGCAAATGACAGTAATCCACAGTTCTCAAATAGAAAAAAGTGAAAGAAAGTGGCAGCGATTTTATAACATTTGACACGTCATATTTCATATTGTTTATTCTTAATGTGTTGGATTAGCTTAGGTTAATTTAGACTTCTTGAATTAAATTCAATCAATAATTATTTTCTTCTTTGCATTTGTCTGCATCTCTATTTTTGTTTTCCAAGTCAATCACTGTTCCTAATCACAATCACTACACTGTGACTAAGTTAATGTACCTTATATTCTAACCCTTTCCTAGTCTCCACCTTAAGTTACCCCCTACCGGATCTCCAGGGATACAACATCCCTCTGGGCATGACATATGGTGGAGGCGCCATTTAATATAGACAGTATAGCGTATCTAACATACTTAGAGGTGCAAAGGACAAAATCCACGGTTCTTAAATTGTAAAAAGTGACGAAATGGAAGCGATTTTCTTACATTTGACATGTCATATTTCTATTTCCAAAGTCTATTTGCTTCGTTTTGTTATTTTAGTCTAGTTTAGGTTAATTCAAATTTCTGGAATTAAAGTCAATGAACAATTATTTCCTTCTTTGCATCTTATTATTTATATGTTTTCTAAGTCATTCTTCAAAATCAATGCCCAAATATTTGTCAATTACCAAACGAATAGAACAATGTGGTAGGAAGACCTTTGTGGTGAAACACCATTGGTCATTATAAGATATATGATTCTAGATAAGATTTATGAGGTGTGATGTTCTAAATACTAATACGAAGTACACCTAATTTAAAATATATTTACAGGTACAATTTGCCAACTTGAAGATGAAGTGAAATTAAGAATAAGATGAAGATGGAGACAAGATGGAAGCTGGTTATTAATAAATATGCATTCTCTGCTATTCACATACTATGTGAAAAAAATAATATATATTTTGTATACTTTTCATTTAATGCTTAAGTAATATTTGTTTGTACTAGTTATACTTAAAATAAAATAGTGTAAGTACTAAGTATACAAATCCCTTTTCTTCTTAAATTTTCTCTTGAATGTATTTGTCTATTAAAGGTTAAGTTGGATAAGACAGCATTTTCCACAAATAGACATGATGGTGTATTGGTTTCTTTAAACTACCATTTTCCCATTAATCTTAAGATGAATACATAATTAGGCCTTTGGCCTATGATTCTTTAAAATGTAGCTTAAGTAAGTGTCGAACTGTCAACTCAGTTTTCTAAAGCTACAAGTTTCAAGGACGTATTTAACCTGTGGACGTATTCGCGTCCTTCGAATCAAAGCACGCACCAGTCGTAAAAACGCACAGTTGCGAGAGGAATCTGGCACAATGCAAGATTTCACTAATCCCCGACATCCGTCATTCCACATCATAATATACGAGCCCGACGAAATGTACACATGTACCTGATTTATAACGTACTAATTTTTTATGCGGACCGGCTGAAATCAGTTTCGCCGGTACCGCCTATAAATCAAAAAGCTATACGAAATGTTCGACGGGTACGATATGGCAAGAGTAGCGTTTCCGCGAGACGGACTAGTTCCGTCCGATTTTTATGGTTCCGAACGCCATATTCGTCCGATCGAATGACACGAGAAACAACCTTACGAGCATGCGTCGTACTGACCTGGAACGGAGATGAAAGTCGCCGAAGGAAATTACGGCGACATTTTTTTAATGCGTGCGATTAAAGAGCGTACGCGGGAAAAATGAATCACTGCTGATATTCAGTGAATCAAAGAGAGAGAGAGAGAGAGAGTTTCGTTGAGCGCAAATTTTGAGGCGATTTCGGCCACGAACCTTTTTCAGCGTAAGCGGAGGATTATGGTACGTTGATAAGTACGCCGACTTCGGCCACCGCTCTACCAGGGCTTAGCCTAGGATTTCAATGGGTCGGTGGAACCAAAATGCGCCCTGCTGTCAAATTGTAAGGGAATCAATAAACCAATGAAATTGCAATGATTTTGAGAAAAAATGGTTCATTGGAAAATTTTTAGTATTAACCAATTATCCGCTAGTTAATAACTTGGCTTTGTGTAGAGAGCGAATGTTTCTTCTTACAATACTTATATGCATTTGCAACATACATTTAAGAAAAATTATTCGTCCTATTCCTTTTGCTAAACCTCAGTTGTTTATCCTTGCCCTTTAACAAGCGATAGCAAATTCATATTCTAATTAAATTTCTCTATTTTCCAATTTTACTTTTACTAATTTAACACTAAACTGAAAGATATTAGTGACCGAAATCCACCCAATTTTATTTTATTGCACCTACCTGGCCTAGCGAGCCATAATCCTTACTAATTCTAAAATCGCGTGGCCGAAGTCGGCTGTGATTTTCTTCTCTGTGCGGGATGGTGGCCGAAGTCGGATGTCCCCATCTTCCCGAAACGGCCAAGACAGATTTTCCAGACTAAGGAAACTTGTTTCATGTTGCTAATATTGGTCGATTACCATTTTCCCTGAAAATTGCCTAATGTAAGGCTGTTTTTACTCTCTACCCCCTTTTTCCATGCTTTCTGCTTGTCAAATTTTTATTTATATTTCGCCTGAAGAAACAACACGGTAAAACGTATAAATTGCAACACTTCGTTAGGGACTATGTGAGCTAAGCTAAGAAACTCCTTTCTAAAAATAGAATTTTATCTCAACACAACTCGAGAGGGTGGTTCTTCCCGAACGAAAAGATATAGGGAACCGTTATGATTCTACAAAGGCTCGCCTATGTGTTTTAGCCTTCGATCACCCTTCATAAGAGTTTGTGTTGTGTGACTGGTTTAGCACAAAGACATTAATATTGAGCAGAGCATTTGTAAGAAGTCACTAATTGGTCAATTTGTCACTGGGCCATTCATTCTTCTACTGTTGATTAACTAACTAACTCTCTAAGGAGTTTATGTAGGTAATTTTAACGTTTGAGTAGCTTGGTTCGCCCTTTCCAGTACAGTACCACTATACTAAACTCCCCAAAAAGGAATCACCATGGGCCCCTTGCAAGTCAATCATCTTTTCACAGTTTACTGTCTGCTAATGTAGGTACTAATTTAGGCAAAAGGTCAATCTGGTCAATCCTCTATTAACTAGAAAAAAATATTTTTCACTTGATTTGATACTCTTGAAATCGATTTTTTTTTTACAGTACATCAGTTACACATTTTTTTATCAGCTTTCGCTATTTATATAGCTAATTAAATTATATTTCATAGACCGCAAAAACTTATTTACTTAAATAAATAGAAGGCGCTCAATCAGCGAGTTGAGTACTTTAAATGCCTCAAGGGGGATCGATCAGTCGTCGGTCAAGTTCAACAAAGTTACGCTAGTAGTTTTCCTCGCGCCCTCTAGCCCAAAATTCTTCTTCTCCTTCTTAGTCAGGCCTCTGTTGTCCACTGCTGCACATAGGTCTCCCTCATGCTTCTCCATGTTGATCTGTCCTGAGCTATCTGGAACCACCTCCTTTCATATTGCTTGAGGTCATCGAGCCATCTTCTCTGTGGTCTTCCTATGCTGCGCTTTGTCAGTCTTGGTCTCCAGTGTACGAGCTTGTATGTCCATCTCGACTGATCTTGTCGTGCGACATTGCCCACCCACTGCCACCTCAGGTCTGCAATAAGGGCTATAATATCTACGACCTTAGTTCTTCGTCGGATTTCTTCGTTTCTTATTTTATCCCTAAGACTGATGTTAAGCATTGTTCTTTCCATGGCTCGGTGCATTACCCTCAATTGATTAGCGGTCTTTTTTGTCATCGCCATTGTTTCCAGGCCATAAGTAGCCACTGGCAATATGCTCGTGTCGAAAACTCTTCTTTTTAGGTTTATAGGAATCTCACTGTTTCTAAATATAAATTTCAGCTTTCCGAAGGCTATCCAAGTTAGTCCTATCCTTCTCTTAATCTCTGCTGTTTGATTTTCTTTTCCTATTCTCATTGCGTGTCCCAAGTATATATATTCCTCCACATTTTCGAGTTTTGCACCGTCTATATATATATATTTGTTCTGTGGTGTTGTTCATTAAGGTTTTGGTCTTCGAAATGTTCATTTTTAATCTGATCCTCTTAGAAGCATCATTTAGTTGATTTAACATCTCCCTCAGCTCCTGTATGCTGCTACTTATAATGACGATATCGTCGGCGAAACGTAGGTGACTCAAGTACGATCCATTTATATTTATGCCTTTGGTTTCCCACTGTAATGACCTAAAGACATTCTGTAGCGTTAGTGTGAACAGTTTTGGAGATATGGTGTCTCCCTGTCGGACTCTCCTATTTACTTTAATTTTTTCTGTCTTTGTATCCTCGTTGATTCTTACATGTAGTGAGGCATTTTCATATATATATTTCAGTAAGTTGGTGTAGCGAGAATCTATTCGTGCATCGTCCATTGCCTGTGTAAATGCCCACGTTTCAATAGAATCAAACGCCTTATGGAAATCTATGAATGCCATATACAGTGGTACATTGTACTCGGCTGATTTTTCTATTAGCGTTCTCATAGTTTGAAGATGGTCAATGGTGCTAAACCCCCTGCGAAACCCCGCCTGCTCCACCGGCTGATACTCATCGAATTTAGCCCAAAATAAATAAGCAACCCTTAATCATTAATTGTAATGAAGTCATTTCTTTCGTTTTCTAATGATTCAACCCTATTGTTTAATCGATTACTACTCTTTTCTCCTAACAGTTTTTTAGCACCATTTCTTTCTATATTGTTTTCTGTTGCATGAAAATAAAAGCGCCTTTATTTTAACTCTATTCTGTTCTCCATCCCACATCATATCCTTGTACGTGACATATGGTGGAGGCGCCATTGGATGTGACAATACTGCATCTCTTCATTAAGACGCAACTGGTTGTTGGAAATGTCACGAATGGTTGCTGAATTTTTGGTAACACAATATTCACAATTGGTAAGTGTGCGATATGGAGAATTAACTCATTTTTGCAGGGAGATAACTAAAATAGTTGCAAAAGATATGACAGCTTTAATAATAAATCATTCAGTTAAAAGGCCCCGACGGTTCGCCTAATGGTTCCCGACTTATTGTACACAATCAACAAAATTTTAGAACGCATTGCCGATTACAGGCCATTAAAATTTTAATCTCTAACTTAACTTACGCTCATTTAACTTCGCAAGACTAAACTCCTTCCATCATAACTTCCTTCGGACTTGAGCCCCATGTACCTTCTTATTCTTATCACAACTACCGCGGAACCATCATAATTCCCCCGCAACGGCCTTATCATAATGCACTGTTGAATTAATCATAAGTTATATAACCGTATCGCCCGAACTATTCTAATGAAACTTCTGCAGTTACACTACTTTTGAGTGGAACTGTAAAGTGGGCATTAAACGTGCGTTCATTACTTTCCTCGTCTATTTTACTACTTCCTTGGACGTAAAAGGTCGCAGGGAAATAAAACAGAAATAAAATAGAAAATGGAAAAGTTTCGTTTATAGCTTCCTCGGGCAGCAAACCGATTGATTGGACGGCGAGGTTGTGATCGTGGCGGCCATAAAACGTAACAATCGCATGTAATGGCTGTACTATGGATTTAATGACGTAAGTTGTCACGTTATTAATATGGAGACTGAGTATGGTTCATTCGTAGTTTGTTGGGAGTAGTAGTGCGAAACTATAGCTTGTGAAAACTGGGTAAGTGACGTTGGCTAAACTAAAGCCTCTAAATTACCATAAGGATCATCCATGTAGAGTTGCAATGAAGTGGATTCATATCACTCGTGAGAAGTAAATTCGCTATTGTCTTGACTTTTGCCACGTTTGTTACGACCCTTTTAAGTGCCATGCTTAATTCCCAACTTTTGAAGCTTAATTTTAATTTTTTGACAATATATTTCATAGCGTTCTATGTTGTGTGGAGCGGTAGTGTAACTACAATTCCAGCTCAACCACACCATTTCGAGGTTAGTTCCACCAGACTCTTCCTATCTTCTTCTTCTTCTGTTAAAAGACGTTTAGAGAACGCCTCTGTCTTCTTCTGACCAGGTGTCCGGAGCCTCCGGAATGCTTAGTATTTAAAAGACATCTCTCGGAAATACCTCAATGTCCATTGATACGTCCGATCGATTGACCAATATCCACGGAAACGTGAGGGTATGAGAAATCGCCTCGTACGATTTCCTTTGATCTCCGGTCCGGTCTTGATCAGGCGAGTTACGCGCAAAAAAATATTATAATGACGAGGTACAAATTGAGCGGATTTTTGCGTAATGGGATGATTCGGGTCTCGCAATTTGTTTAAAGGTCATTGCTTCTTGCGAGGAGTCGTTAAATGATACCGACACGCAAACGTAAATAAACAGTCGACTATAGTTCTGCCTGAGAAACGAAATCTGTAAGATTAGATATAATTTTGTAAATAGGATAAACAAGAGGCAAATCGCAATTTATAGATCATTTTGGAGCCTAGATGACGCTAGAATACATTTCTGAGACTTATGAAGTCAGATGAGATCTTACCAACATTCTTTCTGAGGTAGTAAAGGAGTAAACCATATCAATTTATGGAAATCTCGTCAAAATTTCCCAAAGCTGTTGAAGTTCCACAAAAAACCATTACGACATCCATGAAAGTCTTCAAAGATCTAATAAATGCTTTTGAGGATCACTTTAGAGACAGTCTTTCAAGGCCCCCATTTATGTCATCAGACATCCTATTGAAGTCTAAAATATGATCTTCACCTTGTCTGATAAAATTGCCCAAAATGACTTTCTACATTATTTAGGAAAGTCTTCAAGAAATTCATAATTCCAAAAAATTATTAGAACTTAGAAGTGCTTCAAGGACCTGTATTGATCGTCAGGTTGGGCATCAATACTCTTAAAACATGTAAATTCCTAAACTAAACCTCTCCACATTTTTTATTAACTTTAATTATTTAGTTCTCAATAATTTTATTAACCTTTCCTAAGAAACCCTTTAGAGTATGTTTTTCAATGACTATTGATTATTATTATTCATTATATTTATCATTTACTTGTTATTAGATTGGATGACACTGGTAGTATTTGTTATAGATAGATCATTTTGAAGACTAATCCTAAAATACCTTATTAATTTTTTAATGGGTAGAACTGGTTTTGTTAAATCCTTTAAAGCCTTTCAAGTCCTTCAAGAGCGTACATTGAGTGTAATTTCTTACATATGCTTTTTGAGACCAAATCAAAACTACTTCTAGAATATTTACAAAGGCCTTAAGGACGCTCAAGATGCTTCATAAGAAGATTAGTGGGCCTCTTTAAGGGCCTATGATTATTAGCAATATTTCTATCACATCCATTTAGACACTATTCCAAAAATACCCATTATGTTTTGGAAGGTCTTCAAGAACTTTCTCATGAGCTCATAAATACTTATTAAGCTGCAGTTTAGCGCTTTAAAGTTTTGGTGTTACTAATAGTATATCTAATAGACCCCTTTGAAGACTAACCCAAAAAAATTTAAAATATTTTGGAAACTAATTAAAAACCTCATGAATGCTTTATAAGCCCATTTAGAACTTTGAAGACATCCAAGAAATTAGATTGAATGAAACTTCCTAGAGATTCATTTGGGGACTAAAACTAAAAACTGTTTGTAAAGTAGTTAGTAAGGTCTCCAATACTCATCTTAAAAAAGCCTTTAAGGGCGTCTTCAAGAACTTCTTCATGAGCTCATGAATACTTCTTAAGATGCTATTCGGAACCTATTCTGAGTTTTGATGTTATTAATAGTATTTCTAATAGAGCGCATTGGAGACTAGCCCAAAAAATTTAAAATATTTGGGAAACTAATTAAAAACCTTATGAATGCTTAATAAGCCCGTATAGAAGTTTGAAGGCTTTCAAGAAATTAGATTGAATAAAACTCCTAGAAATTGTTTTGGAGACTCAAGCTCAAAACACTTTGTAAAATAGTTAGTAAAGTCTCCAATACTCATCTTAAGAAGCCTTTAAGAGCGTCTTGTCTTCTCTGGTCAAGTGTGGTCTCGTCTCGTCTGGTCTGGTCTGGTTCTGTCTGGTCTGATTTGTTATGGTCTGGTCAGATCTGGTCTAGTCTGGTGTTGTTAGTCTGATTTGACTGATCTAGTCTGGACTAGTCTGGTCTGGCCTGGTCTGTTCTGGTCTTGTCATCTCTGGTCAAGTGTGGACTGGCCTTGTCTGTTCTGGTCTGGTCTGGTCTGGTCTGCTCTGCTCTGCGTTGGTCTGCTTTGGTCCAGTCTTGTCTGATCTGGCCTCATCTGATCTCTTCTAGCCTCATCTTAAAAAGCCTTTAAGGGCGTTTTAGAGCTTTAAAATTCTTAAAGGGCCATTTATTTCAAGAGGGAAAGTCCCTTATGTGTGAGAGTTGGTACGTCGTAGTGGTTACCAGAACTAAACCCACCAACTCTATTCATCTGAGTCGAGTAAACTACTCATTTGAAAAAGAGTAGTTGAATTACATGGGAATTCGTTCGTCCCAAGATTATTTTTCAATGTCCCACAAATTTTTTTAATTCTTGAAATCAATGTCCTCATATTGGCCTTCCTAGGCCTCATAGGTACGTCATTGATTCTAAAACAGCACTTGGCTGGACAGTGGCTACCAGGAACGCATTTCGCGTCAGTTAAAAAAACACGTATCGAAACAGTTAAACGCGCCATAACTTCAAAAATGTATTGTTCGGATTAAAGACGCTCGCGAGAAGAGTAATTAAAATATCTCATAAGCTCTCTCTCTCTCTCTCTCTCTCTCTCTCTCTCTCTCTCTCTCTCTCTCTCTCTCTCTCTCTCTCTCTCTCTCTCTCTCTCTCTCTCTCTCTCTCTCTCTCTCTCTCTCTCTCTCTCGCTCATTACGATCAGCCTCTCTGAATACAGAGAACGGGACTGTTATGAATTGTCATACGGTGACATAAATTTTGTTTATGGCTATCCCTGTCGGCTTAAAAACGCAGAAGGACGCTCGGTAATTACCCGGGAGAGTAGCTTTAATGTCATTTTTATATCTCTCGGCCCCGATTTCGAATTGTTGACCTCTTCTCGTCGAGGGATAAAAGCGTACTTGAACGAAAAAAATAAATCGATGTCTTTAAGTGTTGTGAAAAGTTTCAAGAGGTGAAAAAGCTATATTCATGATCATGTCCTTATATGTATCCTTATAAATTTCGGGGTTGGAGTTTATATTTAAGTTACTGTAATAATCAGATGTTTTCCAATTTTTGAAACGTAAAACTGACTAAAACTGGCGTAAAGAGGAAGAAATGACAGTAGATCTTGGGGCCAACCAAAAGCGAATATTTTGAGCAAAAAAATTTAAAATATTAATCTAAAAAGACGGAAGAGTGTTAAGGAAGAACTAATCACAAAAATCAAAACAATCAAAATAGAACGTTTTCGAAATACGAATTATCAAAATAGAACCAACCAAAAAAAATTTTTCAAGAAAGAATTAGCAACAATGTAATTTTTTTTAATTTTCTCTTTATTCTTTGTTGTTCTTATTATTTTTTCCTAATTTTTTTGAAGTTTCCTAAGAGAGGGAAAAAATAACAAAAATTAACCCAATTAAAGAAAATGCTAAAATTCAACTAACCAAAGTTGAACCAAAGTGTCTTAAAAGAAAATTGCAAATATGGGACCGAACAAAAAGAGGATCTCCAAAAAGCGTTCAAAAGGTGGAACCACCAAAAAAAAATCCCAAGAGCAAATTACAAAAACATTTTTTTGATAATTTCCAGTACGAACGTAAGCGAGTACATCAGGAAAATCGCTCCTGACAGGCCGTTATTTGACTTTCCTGCGGATGGCGAACCTACTTAAAGCGACCAATTAAACCAAATTTATGCGTGCACGTTTACATAATTTTAGTTTAATTCAATTAAGTGTAATTCCGAACGGAAATCCTCCAATTTGCGTACGCAAGTCGATATATTCACACGAAAGTAATTTTCTTTTCTCGGGCCCGGAAACCATTTTCACTTTTAGACCGGAGAGATCCTTTTCTCGTCTCCGTGAGATAGCGAAAATAAGCCCGGAATCCACTAGTAGAGGTATCCATAACTCATATTTAACCGTAACGCTATTAACGTTGACGTTATTGTAAATTATATCTGTCCTCGGCTCTCGACGATAACATCGCTAAACGTTATATGTAGTACGTAGGTGCAATATCTCTATTGTAATGTGAGCACTTTATCTGCGCGAACTTCTCGTTTTTCCCCGCAGGGAGATGCGCGTGGGTCGCGGGCGAACAGTAACGAGGATTATTGTTTTGGCCGTCAGGAAAGGTAGAAACCGTCCAAAGTAAACAGAAAATTGTTAAATGTATGCGAAGGGTTGTTGAAGATATTACTTTCAAACGTTTATTGACATGAGTTGTCGTGTAATTGTAATCCTGTCAAGAGTGACTGATGATGAGGGGGGGTTGATTCGAAACATGTTCCTGAAGGAAACTTGGAAACTTTTTTTTTGGTTCATTGGTTCATTGGTTTTACAAATTTGATTGGTTCAGCTTGCCTGCAAACTTAGTTTTTCCTCTTATAGTCTAGTCGAGAAGTGTGTTTTCTGCGAAAAATAGTTAGGAGGCTTCGAAAAATATGAACGATGGCTCATTCGACGCGGAATGCAAATCTGAGAAAGTCGTTTTCAGGATTTTTTCTGACGATAAAAATTACAGTTGTTATTAACAAGAAACTAACAAAAAAGCTATTTCGATTTTTTGATGATAACTCAAAAACCATACTTAAGAGATAGCTAAAAAACAAAAAATGTCCTTAAAGAGGAGGAAATTTTCAATAAGAAAGTCTTGAATCCCGGATTTCTATCTCTAATATTTATAAGCTTAATTTGTTGCTGAAAGTAGGGCTCCGACCGTTACAACATGAGCTCGCCGCCTCTAAAGCGAGTAGGCCATAGAAAATATTTTTCTAGGGTATTAAATTTTAGTTTAAAATTTTTTAAAAAATCTGTGTATTCTATAAACTTGAAAGAAGAAAGTTCCGTTAGAAAAAAAATTTTTGAATGCGTTTTTCAAAATGCTGGCCTATTGTCAATAAACTATTTTTTTTTTCGTACTTGCGTCTTCACTGAAAGCAGGCTAAATGTTTAAATAACCTCCATATAATGTTTTTGCTTGTTGCAGTCATTTCTGTTATTCTGTCCTCTCGTGTTATTCTTCAAAATCTAATAAAAGATACAAAACATTTTTTCGTCACTTTGTTGCATGTGGTTGTTTTTGTAATTCTTAGTAGTGCAATATCGTGACACTCAAGAACTATTGATATCACAATGAAATTATTGATTAAAAGAATTTTTTTCCTATTCTATTAAGGGCCATAAATAGTGATTTTAAAGACAAAATAACTTATTATTTAAATAATGCAGATATTAAAAAAACGATTATTTTTTTAGAATTTTTTTATCTTAATAATCATAACTAACCCTAAACAGTAGAATGGTGAAAAAAAATGCAAAAATAATTTTATCTACAATTATTTCAGCCTTATTCTGAATATAAAAGCAGCCCTATCATAACATACCTATAAGAAGAAGAAAAAAACATTTTAACAATAATCTCTGGATTTTTCGATTTTTGTTGACTTTTAAAAATTCGTTGTAAACAAAATAAAGAAATTTCAAATAATTTTATTGAGTCATCTTATTGAGTACACACATAGATAGGGCTCCAAGAAGCAAAAAAAATTATAGGGAGATTATTTAAATATTTATATTATAATTAAATATATATTTAATACATATTTATATTTAAATAAATAGTTTATTAACAATAGGCAATCTTTTTGAACAATGCATTCAAAATTTTATTTCTAACGGGATTTTCTTCTTTCGAGTGTATCGACCGGCCAACTGCATTTTAGAGGTGCAATAATTAATTAAATAATTACATTTTATGGTATAGTAGGTATCTGAATACGCAATATCTGAACGCAAGGGGGCAAGGATCAAATACCGCAAAATATAACTACGTTTTAATGAAAGTCCAAGTATTCCTCTTAAAATAGGAACAGTAATCCTTAAAAGAGACATAATTAATAACAGGTAAATACACTGGCTAGTTAACCTGTCTCAAGAGGGTGCGTTGAAATTTACCTAATTTCGTCACCGCTCAGATGGCCGGTCGACTTTTATTATCCCAAGGGTTGACCGTCCAGTTGGCTTAGATCCCTATAGAATATACCAATTTTTAAACTAATATTTAATATCCTAAAAAAATTATTTTCTATGACGTACCAAAACTGACATTTCACTGTATACACGCTAGTTTTGAGGTACGCCATTATGACCTTTCCACACTAAACCAAAAATTGAAACTATACGCAACTAATATCGCATGAGTCATCGACGAAAAATCATTAATTTCGCTTGAATCGGCCTACGGTCCTGTTAGTTTTACCGATATCCCGATCTTCAAATATTTTGACAATTTGTCACCGGCAGATAATCCGACGTAACGAATGTCCCGGAGCCTCTTAATTTTTACAACTCTCGCACGGCGACGAATGCATACATAAAAGATTACACGGCGAGTCAGTCAGTCGTCCGATTCTAGAACTAAGCTAATGGGTTAAATAACGCTAATGACTGCGGAAAGAGCAGTCTTTTTCGAATCGAAAGAGATGAATACTTTCTAGAGCCTACGTGACAAGAGGACTTAATAGGTTTAGAGAAGGTCCGGAAAAAATGCGCGTCCGCTTTTATCCGGAGATATATTTATACCGAGGGGGAATTCAGGTGCGGTAAAAAGTGATAATTGGAATAACGAGTCCGATCAGCGGGTGATCTTTGTGTTAAGTTAATGAAGCGTGAACGAGGTAAACGGCGGTAATGTCGTTTGAAAAGGAACAGAATTAGCTTCAGGGGCAATCAAGGGTTCCCTAGAAAACAAAGCTCCAATATCTTACAGATATCCGAGAAGCTTTTAATAATAATAAAATTTTGGGAAACGGCCAAAAGACTTTGGGACTAAAAGTCAATTTTGTGAAATCGTAATAAAAGTTTTTTTCGGTGGTTTTAAGTAGTTTTAAATGAGTACAAAACTTTATTTAATGTTTGGAGACTACCAGTTGGGTCATTGTTCAGATCTGCCACTTCCGTGCGTGAGTTACAGAACCTTACCAAACTCTTCTATTCTATTCAAACACGACCTCGGCTCCGTCTCCCTATATCTCTTGTTACTATAGTTCCATTCAAATCGCATATCCTACCGATTAGGATATCGTACGCGTTGTATCTACTTCGCCTCTCCCGGCCCACGACTCCAAGCGCGTCCCAGTACTTGAACAACTCTATTATCTTCCTCAATTCAGCTTCCGCACAATGTACATTCATCCGCGATGCTCTCTCCACAATATTACGTGCAATACCATTTTGGTAGCAGAAGGCTGCATTACAACACCGATCACCGTAGCTCAAAACGGAGAACATTACCATCTTTCGCATCAGGCAGTTCAATTTCACTGATATACCGCTGATAACGTCGCAAAATTCGTTCCACGCCAACACCACTTCTTTGTTCGCCTTCGCACGTCCAGGAAATTCAGCGGGTACACGTGGCAACCCTGCGCTCCTCTTCTCAAACGGCAACCTTCTCAGATCACCTGTTCACCTGTTGATTCCTCACGATTACAGGTAACCATCCTTCTTGCCACTTGATGTGTACCGCTAATATCGCGCGAAACAGCGTGTCTTGCAATGCCCCTCTTAAACAATACTTCTATCTAGGGTGTCAATGGAGCGTTCCTAATTGGCCCGATAACATAAACAATGCCATCCTGCCCGCTTCGACCGTCGTCCCTTAAGCGCACCACTTGTGTGTGTGTGAGGCACTTGTTCTCTTCGCTTCGGGACGCGCGCTTACTTTACGTTCGAAATGTCGGAACCAACGCCTTCCAAGTCGCGTCAAAGCAGCGAATACGAACTCGAAGCCTCCGGATTGCGTCGGAACAACCCCTCGTGCAGTGTAAGTCGGGTCGACGTCCGCAATTATTTCAACGACATCGCCATAAACATGAACGCGTTGTTAGGCTTCCTATGCCGCCATGGTGCTTTGTCACCATCTTCCGAGCAATACCCAAGTGACACTCTACGCCTGGATCAGTTCTGGACGCTACCTGGGGAACTATTTCCACCCGCCTACTAGATTTCGTAAGTACAAGGATTTTCCTTGCCCCCTTGAATGAATTTCTCCTTCTGGGCTTACTCGTGTATTTACCCTTTATCGGTCACTTCTCCGTTCGTTCGTCATCCTCTGTTACGTCATTCATTTTCGAAATACACCCCACCCCTCAACCCTACTGAGCCCGATTCCCGGCTAATCATACTTGGAGCGACGCTTGGCAACGTCGCATATACTTTATCAGTCACAATTCACACAACTCGTACCGCACACCGTTCTACGGACATACGGCCCATTACCCCACTATCCCCTAGGTGCGTTGATTATTTCCTGTAGAAACACCTCTAAATAGTGATTTTCTGCTATAATTCGAGAAAAAAATGCGAAAAATAGGAGAATTGGCAGAACTGGAACTTTACCAAAAGTTGTTATTCATCGGGATCAAAAGGGCCTGAAGGACTTCACAAGGGGTTAATCAATAAATGGCATAGCTTACATAAGTCTGGAAAACAGGGATACATCACGGCAGGACAGATGGACCATTCCATAGGTATCTTTGTAACCGTGGCACCCGACCAAATTATCGTTTTCTTCTCCTACTATTATATCAATACTTTCCTATTTGATACGAAGGTAGTTTCGTCATTAATATACACGATCACTTCCCAATCTCTATGAATCCATCAAAATCAACACACTTACACGCGTGTACGCATCTATCTACGAGCACATCTATCGGTTAAGGAAGGACCTCGAGGCGCCAAAAAAATGTATTGACCTTAAAAACCGATACGTCGAAACAAATGGCACCCGAGCCCGAAATGCAACTTTCTTTTGTTTAAATTATTAAAGGAAACTCCGCCTCGCGCGAACACACCTAACGCTCAAATATATTTATTTCGAGTGGTATCAGTTTACGTCCATAAGGAGATTACTTTCACTTCCGAATGCACCGTTTTTAAGTGTCAGTAGCACATCGTCGATACGAATCTACGTAATGCAATGGAGAGATTTACATTAAGTGGAGATTTCATGGAAAATGAGTATTATCGAAATTACATTTAAACGTCGATGACGGTAATCCGCTTCGTTTAGCATTTTTTTTTCGAAGGGAGGAATGAACTGGACGAGTAATTGAGGTGGCTAAGCAATGCGAACGTGTACTTATCTTTTCAGCGTCGCCGGGATCGTAAATTTCGCTCAAAGACCCTTCATTAATGGAACGAGACGAGCCGTAATAATAAGCCGGTCAAACGGTAATGTATTTAAATGAAATGCAACTCCATCAGAGTGAAGCGCAGCGGTGGAGAGGATTTTCGAAAAATGGGATATCCGTCCCGAAGGCTCCAGAGTCGATAAAGAGCGTATCCATGGTATTTTCGTGTTCCTCGGGGATCTATGTGAAACTCGGGCATTATCTTTTATCTCTCGCCTTATTGATTGGGATATTAACTTTCGATCGAGAGATTCGGCACATTCCCATAATTGCCTTCGGTCGCGGCTTCCTGTGTTACTTTTATGCCGTTTTTTCGCCATTTAAGAGAAGCGAAAAGTGTTTGGAAAGGCTTTCGAGAGCACACACGTATGAACGTATGGTTTCACCTGGATGCCTCTAGTTTCACAAAGACAAATTCGTCGAGGAAAAATACCCGCTCGTACCTATTAGCAGTGATTATAGAAATCTCTCTACAAGTCGATAGAAAATGAAGAAAAAGCCGGAGAAATTATCTCGAGCCGCCTAATAATAGCAATCAAATGAAACTTATCGTCAAGAAAAATCGAGTATTTGTAGAAATTAATTACCCCTCGCGCAGGATCTGATACGTATCCTGGTCGGGAGATTTCTTCTAATTGCGTCACATGAGGACGGCGTAACGTTTGTATTATTGTTCGGAACGGAAGGAGTTCGAGGGCAATTACTGAAGGCGGGCACGCAACTCGGGTGTCCTCCTTCTTTTTCGTACCAATTAACACTCTAATTATTTAACTCGCAATGCGTGCCGCAAAGTAAATACCGAGTAATAAATTACGGGTAATCTTAATGGCGATTTCGTAATACTTACTCCGAAAAACGAGTAAAATTACAGAAACGTTTTAATGAGGGGTTATTTCGAGCTGGAAGATTCAGAAACTTTGACTACCCACCAATCAGTTATCGAACATGTTTTGACACGTCGACTCCTTCTTTTGCCTGTTTTCATGTCAACGTACAAGAAGAATAATTGCAATATCCCACAACCGCAGACTCCAACCATACAATAAAAGTAAGAACCCAGTTTTAATGACCAAGGAGCTCGTAATAATTTTCACGTTACAGCTTCTTATTTTTATATACAAAGACTAGCTTTAACAAAATGCTTATAAATTTTTAACGGAAAAGTGCAGGTTAAGTACCGAAGTACCGGTAGTCGATTTGGAAGGAAAACCGGGAATCATCTACCTTATAATGACTAATACCTAATTCGGGGCGAGACGAGAAATAAAATGGTCTTGAAAAATCCTTAAAAGTCATGTAAATAACATAACTAGTAAAGCAAGTAAACTAAGCTATACGATCTATGAACTTGCTAAATTTAAAAAAAAAATAGCGCCAAATAATGTAATGACTGTTGACGCTAACGTCAACATTAATTTAGGTTAAGAAATTGTAATTTATGGTGAACTAATTTTGGGAACTTTTCAACACGTTTTGTTTTACAAACAGATAATAATCACTGACGCAGTTTAGGTAACAAGGTTTTTGGGATATCTAATTCAACTAAAAAACACGTCTTATTTTATTACGAAGAATAACAGCGCCGACCGAACGTCAACATACCAAGTTCAAATCACAATAATTAACCGAGTCAGCATAACAAAGGCGTTTACGAAACGTGATAAGAAGCGCGCTCCAGTTAAGGTCAGTTTCTGCAACGCTAGGTCATTGTAAGAAAACAAATAATATCCCATTTAACCAATGTAAAATAAGATGTATAAAAGCTCTGAAATTTGGGACAATAAACCAGTATACCCTAGTATGCTCAAAACGACAGTGTGTTGTGATCTTTCTTCACGCCACTTAACCTGACAACCCAAAACCTAACAAACTTCAATCCGGAGAGTACGTCACGCCCTCTCTCCAACCTACAAGACCTTCGAGAACTTCAAGGAGATCACGTCACGCCCTGATCTTCAATCTACAAGAACTTCAAGGAGATCACGTCACGCCCTGATCTTCAATCTACAAGAACTTCAAGAAGTTCAAAGAGATCACGTCACGCACTGATCTTCGACCTACAAGAACGTCTTCAGCCTTACAACCTGGAGACAAGATTTATCTCCGCAGCCACCCACGAGTTACGAGAGATATCTACATACAGTCCACTCTCTCTAGAGATCACTGCAAACTTCGTTCATGGTCCTTCGAGCCTTTAGAGTCCAGCGACCCAACAAAGCTCCTGAGTAAGTCAAAAGCAACTTCACCAGGACACCGAAACTACAAATACTACAAGTTCGACAAGACGGACCATTTCATACTTCGTTCAATGACAGTAATGTAATGGTATTTATTACAGTCTAGCAACATATAGGATAATTTCATGGGTGTCTGCTATATATATAAATATGTTATTGTTATTATATATTCATAACAAAATTATTAAAATAGTTTCAAATAACAATACATCTAGTCTGCCACTACCAATAAGGAAACAATATATTTTCAGATCTGTTGAGTACCACTATGAATCGTTGAAACAAAAATATGCAGAAAAATTAAAGAAAAAAAAAATAATATTGGTTTACCTAAAATACATAAAGAAATTGGCCGAAATTGTCATATATATATATACAGCTACTTATTATGATAATGAATTAAATAATGAGCTTAAATTATTGCAAACTAAAAAATGCGAATCTTTATTAAAAAAAAGCTTTATAGATATTCTTTAAGTATTTTAGAAGAATTATTTACTTGATAATTAAAATTAGACCAAAACAAAAATAAATAAATAAAATAAAATAAAAGACGTAAATGATATGCGAAAAAATGATTCACATGGAGTGTAAAAAATGCACACTTTATATGTAGACTTAAGATTTACTTTTAAGAATCTAGATATGTCTGTTAATTTAACCCAATCTGCCTACAAGCTCTGCAGCGGGCTAGTAGTAATTTATCAGTAAAACTACAGACTTTTGTTAAAAGTACTGGAAATAAAATTGAAATTGAAAATTAAATGAATGTCTCCTTTCTTGGCAACATTCACTTATTTTCTCGAAGTACCTACCTATACAGGGTTGATAAAGAAATCTTTCTTATCGATTTCACACTAGACGCAGGGTACTTAGTTCTTTAAAAATATGACATGAAGAAAAGTAGATTATGGAGAACAAGTGCAAAATGTAAAATCACTTTTAATAATGAATATTTTTGCTAGGATATCACGAACGAGACTTAATTATTTTAATTATAAGAAGAACTAGGAAATTAAAGTAAACGGTATATTATATGTGAAAACGGCATTATTTCATGGAATAATCGTTTCATTTTTAATTAATCTCATAGCACTTCTTCGTAATAAAACTGCAAGGCACTAATTAGGCTCTTATTAGAAATAAGAGGACCCTATTTTTCGAATTTATCACTTATCACAATTTGATAAACTGCGCTAATAACGAATGAATACATTACATCAAGTTACAGTACACATATATAATCCCAGATTCCTTTTGGGATAACATGAGTTCCTAACTATTTCTAACTACAAAAACTAAATCCAAAATTTTCTATACGTGCCTTAGCGACATTTCCACCAATCTCCCTCCCTAATAACGAATAATCGTACCGACCTCCACAATAGGTACCTTCTAAGCACACACACACACACACGTTGGTATCGTTTGATTCATGTTTCCTTTCTCTAATTGCGTACATCTCTCTGGGACTCTCGCGATCAGGAAGGAGCGAGCCGGGCGTATAATTACTAATCCTCGAGTAAACTACAAATCTGTAGTTGTGTCCATAAGAGTTGACCGATAATCCGCCAGGCATCTTACCGGCCAGGGAGTAACGTGCTTTGTAATCGTCGCGCGTCGGTAATTTACGTTAAATATCAGGTATTTTGCGGGAGGTAATTGGAAACCCACCGAGCGGTAAGTGCAACGATGGTATTTACCTAAGAGGAGGTTAGAGAGAGATGGATGTTTTGAAGTGAATTTCGTCACAATTTATACAGTTGTGGATTTGGCGAATGCTCCATATAAGAATTGCATACCATTTATAGAAGTTAGGTATATATGCCATGTAAAAAATTTAAAAGAATACGATATACTCAAGAACGTACCTGCTGGCAATATAAGAGAGCTGGGTATCGATGAAATAAATTGAAATGGAAAGCAAATGGAAGAGCAAATGAAGCAACTTCAAGTGGTTGCATCAATGGCTTACTTTACTTAATATCTGATCCATATTCAATCCAATTGGAATAATGTAACAATAGAGAGAATTTAGGAAACAAATGGATGAGTAAGAGGATGTGACAATTTTATATTGAGATTATAAATAGTTTTTGTAACGTTCTCTAGAAGTTATAGCTTCAACAAGTGGTTACACCAGTTATTGCCCCTTTAGTATGAGATAAGCTATGTGACGCATGGACAATTTTCTGTTCAAATGTCACACATGAAAATCATAAATCTAAATTATAGAACCATTAAATGTTCAATAATGGGATGTTTAGGTATACACAAAATTGGATCTCATTTGGACGTCTAAAAACATCGATCTCTTAATGTTCTTCCAATGGGCTGCTTTAGTTAAAAACTGGGTCTCTTTTGAACATTCTAAAAATATCCACTAAACGTCCTTTAATGGTCTGTTAGACCCAAACTTGGGTTTCTTTTGGACGTTCTAAAAACATCGATCTATTACATGTCTTATAATGGGCTGCTTCGACCAAAAATTGAATCTTCTTTGGATATTCCAAAAACATCCAGTAAATGTTCTTTAATGAGTTGTTTAGACCCAAAATTGGATCTCCTTCGGACGTTCTAAAAACATCGATCTATTAAATGTGTTATAATGAGCTGCTTCTGCCAAAAACTGGATCTTCTTTGGATATTCCGAAAACATCCAGTAAATGTTCTAATGAGTTGTTTAGACCCAAAATTGGGTCTCTTTTGGACGTTCTAAAAACATCGATCTATTAATAATTCTTAAATGGGCTGCTTCTATCACAAACCACAAACTAAATATCTTTTAGACATTCTAAAAATATACCCTAAACGTTCTTTAATGGGTTGTTTAGATCCAAAATTGGGTCTCTTGGACGTTCTAATAACATCGATCTATTAAAGGTCTTATAATGGGCTGCTTCTGCCAATAACTAGATTCTTTTGGACATTTTAAAACTACCCACTAAACGTCCATTAATGGGTTGTTTAGACCCAAAATTGGATCTTTTTCACGTTCTATTAAAGGTCTTATAATAGACTGCTTCTGTCAAAAACTTGATCTCCTTTGGATGTTCCAACAACATCCAGTAAGTGTTCTTTACTGACTTGTTTAGACCCAGAATTGGGTCTCTTTTTGACGTTCTAAAAACATCGATCTATTAAAAGTCTTATAATGGACTACTTCTGCCACAAACTAAATCGCTTTTGGACATTCTAAAAATATATACTAAACTTTCTTTAATGGGTTAGTTTGACCCAAAATTGGATCTCTTTTGGATGTTCTAAAAAGATCGATCTACTAAATGTCTTATAATGGGCTGCTTCTGCAGAAAACTGGGTCTCCTTTGAATGTTCCAAAAACATCCAGCAAATGTTCTTTAATGAGTTGTTTAGACCCAAAATTGGGTATCTTTTTGATGTTCCAAAAACGTTGATCTATTAAGTCTTATAATGAGCTACTTCTGTTAAAAACTTGATCTCTTTTGGACAGTCTAAAACTATCCACTAAACGTTCTTTAATGGGTTGTTTAGACCCAAAATTTGATCTTTTTTTGACGTTATAAAAACATCGATCTATTAAAGGTCTTATAATGGAGTGCTTCTGTCGAAAACTGCATCTCTTTTGGACATTCTAAGATAATCCACTAAATGTTATTTAATGGGTTGTTTAGACCCAAAATTGGGTCTGCTTTGGACGTTCTAAAAACATCGATCTATTAAGTTATAATGGGCTGCTTCTGTCAAAAAAATGATCTCTTTTGGACGTTCTAAAACTATCTACTAAACGTTCTTTAATGTTTAGACGTCTCTTTTGGACGATATAAAAACAACTATCTATTAAAGGTTTTACAATGGGCTGCTTCTGTCGAAAACTGCATCTCTTTTGGACATTCTAAGATAATCCACTAAATGTTATTTAATGGGTTGTTTAGACCCAAAATTGGGTCGGTTTTGGACGTTCCAAGAACATCGAACTATTAAAAGTCTTATTATGGGCTGCTTTTGTCACAAACTAAATCTCTTTTGGACATTCTAAAAATATACCCTAAACTTTCTTTAATTAGTTGTTTAGACCCAAAATTGGATCTCTTGGACGTTCTAAGAACATCGATCTATTAAAGGTCTTATAATGGGCAGCTTCTGTCGAAAACTGGATCTTTTTTGGATGTTCCAAAAACATCCAGTAAATGTTCTTTAATGAGTTGTTTAGACCCAAAATTGGGTCTCTTTTTGACGTTCTAAAAACATTGATCTATAAAAAGTCTTATAATGAGCTGATTCTGTCACAAACTGAATTTATTTTGGACATTCTAAAAATATACACTTTAATGGGTTTCTTTAATGGGTTGTCTAGATCCAGAATTGGATCACCTTGGAAAGTTCTAAAAACATCGATCTATTAAAAGTCTTATAATGGGCTGCTTCTGCCAAAAACTGGATCTTCTTTGGATATTCCAAAAACATGTTCTTTAATGAGTTGTTTAGACCCAAAATTGGGTCTCTTTTAGACATTCTAAAAATATACACTACACGTTCTTTAATGGGTTGTTTATATCCAAAATTGGGTCTCTTTTGGACGTTCTAAAAACATCGATCTCTTAATAATTCTTATAATGGGCTGCTTCTATCACAAACCACAAACTAAATATCTTATAGACATTCTAAAAATATACACTAAACGTTCTTTAATGGGATGTTTAGACCCAAAATTGGATCTCCTTCGGACGTTTTAAGAACATAGATCTATTAAAGGTCTTATAATTGGCTGATTCTGTCAAAAACTTGATCTCTTTTGGGCATTGTAAAACTATCCACTAAACGTTCTTTAATGTGGCGTTTAGACCCAAAATTAGATATCTTTTGAACGTTCTAAAAACATTAATCCATTAAAGGTCTTATAATGGCTGCTTCTGTCGATAATGGATCTCTTTTGGAGGTTATAAAAATATCCATTAAAAGTTATATGATGGGCAGCTTAGAACCAAAAATAGATGTCTTGTGAACGTTTTAAAAACGTCCACTAAACGTTCTTTAATGGGTTGTCAAAAAATAGATCTCTTGTCAACGTTCTAAAAACGTCCACAGAACGTCCTTTAATGGGTTGTTGATACCCAAAATTGAACTTGTGCTGAGGTTCCAAAGGTATCCATTAAACGTTCTTTATTGAGCAGGTTCGACCCAAAAGAACGCCTCAAACGTCTACCTTGACGTTTTGAAAACGCTCGTATGCTCATTGAGAAAACAATTTGAGTAAATACTTTTTTTTTCGAAATCGTCACTTTTCGTTAGTTCTAAGTTTCGGCACTACTCCGGAACTAAAGTAAGCCGAAATCCCCAGCCACTCACATCTTAAAGAAAATCCTCGGGATTAACGAAGCATTAAGCCGCTTTATTGATCTTCAGAAACGTTAATTTCGCGTATACCTGAGCTTTCGTTCCGCCGTACGAGTAGTTTCATCTGATGTTTCGCGAAGTTAAACAGCGGGAATTAATTTCGTCTCGAAAAAGATTGTGGAGCGGCGATTCCTTTCTCATTCTGTAAAACACGCGCTCGCTCGCGCATATGTACATGCATAACTCGCAACTTTCTCGCGTCATTATCTAATAAAAAGTGACACACTAAAAACAAATTTACCATTGATCGATCTGGAGCGGCCGTATCGGTATCGATAATAAATCACTGTCAATCAGATAAGCCGGTAATTCAATTGATATTTTTGTTGCCTGACCAGTCCGCAGTGTGAAAAGAAACCGATAAATACGTTTAGAGAAGTCGATCGGCATTAATTACCGGCCGGGGGATCGCTTCTGTGTTGCGTCAAAATTAGCAACAGGTATCCCGGCGAGGCGAGCGTCCGTCCCTTTTTCTTTCTCACGATGCCCGCGTCCAACAAACCCAGTTACTCGATAATAATATAATCGTCCATTGTACACCTTATCCATTACAATTAATTTATACGTAATTATCGACCTGATTGCTTCGACTCTAACAGATTCCACGCTTCATTGACCGGTCTCCAGAAATGTGCCATGTTTAATAATAACAGATAATTGCCATTCTCACAACTATACCTACTCCGATTGATGCAGCAGGGAGAAACGAAGTCATTCGCAATTACCTCGAGAGAGAAAAATAATGTTAAATAACTGCACACGCGCTCGCGATCGGTCCGGCTGTGTGGAGGACTTTCAATTCCCCATCGATATTACTGTTTCGTGTCCAATAGCGGAGATTAACGTTATTTATGTCCCGATGCGATACGTGATAATTACGTTATCAATGATGATTGTTGGTTTCGGAGGCGGTGCATTCGAGAACTTTCTCCGGCACAAATTTCGAGATTGCCCATTTTAAGAATAAATTAGGTACACACTCTACCCGAAAGAAAAACAATACGGAAAACTCGCACTGTAATTAACGAAATATTTCCTATCCCACGAAACGACTGTACTCTTGCCGCCTTCGATCTATCTAATTATCTATTAGATCTATTAGGTATATTGATCTCCTGCATCATCTTATAGTTGTACTCCAGATAATACCTTTAATTAATTAACTGTAAGTAAATATCGTGTCATATCTAATTAACTTTTAATAGAATACCGTTCGATAAACGACGTAATGTATGGACATTCCAACGAAATACCAAAACGAACTCGTGTTAATGTGGAAATTTCATCACGAAAGTAATGAGGATAAAAAATATGGTAAACTAAAATTAAACTGTTAACAGTCAAAATAACCATCCGAAATTGTAAGTCTTCTGAGAAATGTAGAAAATTCTATGCTCAAACAAGAACATCTCGACTTAGTATACAGGTTGGTTATCCAGCAAAATGTCCTCATACAGTAACTCAAAAGCATCAGAAGGAGGTTCCTATGTTCATACAATAATAGATCTTATGTTAAATGCACTCAACTTGGTTCTAACGAATGGCACTTCCCTAATAAAATTGTTAAAACCAACACAAATAAGAAGTTACAATGTTCCATGCACCAAAGAGAACGACCGAAGGTTGTCCAGCTTCTCGAAGTTGGCAATGGTAATTTAACCAAAGGAAAACACCAAGTCTTAACCAACTGTTAGATTTATTGAAGATGAGCGACCGGTTTCGGCTTCCTAGGAGCCATCTTCAGGCTCGCAAAAAAGATGTTTTGTTTTTAGTTACTTCCCGACCTCTCAAATATGAGGAAGCTCACGCCTTTAGGGCTCGATCCATGGTCCTAAAACAACTTTATGTAGTTAATCTTGTTCGTTGTGTCTTAATATCTAAGTTTTATTTATTTTAACTGTGTATGTCAACGTATTCGTTTTGTATGTGTGACGCCGCACACTTCGAACAATAGGAGCCCTAAAACAAAACATCTTGTTTGCGAGCCTGAAGATGGCTTCTAGGAAGCCGAAACCGGTCGCTCATCTTCAATAAATCTAACAGTTGGTTAAGACTTGGTGTTTTCCTTTGGTTAAATCACCAAAGAGAAGATTACGACCAGTCAACAATATTTCTACCTTCAAAACACAGCTCAAATGCGCTACAAGCAGAAGAAGATAAGACGATTCCATGTTCATTCATGCGATCTTGGCAGATTATCAGATCATAAGATTAGTACGCTTTGGTTGTTAAGGACGCAAAGAGACTAGGGAGAGATACATATTAGGAAAACGGAAGGAAAGGATAGACAAACTTGAGTTGGTTCTTAAGAATGGCGCTACCCTAATAAAATAGTTTAAAAACAACCTAAGAAAAAATAGAAAGTTCCAATATTCCATACTCTAAAACGAAAATTATGACAAGTCAACAATACTGCTGCCTCAAAAACGGCGTTTTAGGACAAAAAAGAAGAAGAAGAAATATGGATGATTCTATGTTCGTATAAGGGATCTTGACAGATTAACACTACTTGGTTTTTAGGGGTTCGAAAACAACAGAAGAAGAAATATAAAGTTAAGACATTCTACGATCCAAAAAGAAGATTTAGACCGATTAACCAAAACATGGTTGTCAAAAATATTGCTACCTACAAAACATACCTCAAAGAGACTAAAAGAAGAAGAAAAAGTTAGGTTTGTACAATGGGACTCTATAGTAATTCTATATTAATAAGGTAGGATTCTACAGGGTGTTAGGGGTTTGACTGCCTTTATTTTAACAGTCGATACTATTCACCAAAATAAAGAAAAAAACCTTCTTAGCAAACTTCTAATTTTAAGGTGTAAAAATTCAATTTTATTAAAGAATTTAAAACAATTTTGAACATGAAATGACCATAAGATGTATTATTTTAATGTATTTATGTTTAATTTTTAACAAAACAATTTTTTCTTTAGGGAATAAAAAAATATTTCCAATCAATACAACTCGATAAAGTGGGTATGATGTGGTGTGGCAACACCGCGAATTTATCGCACGCGTTGCGAAACATTGACCCCGCACAGCTGTTTACATGTATACGTATCTTTTCTTGTCGGTGTTGCCAAGTTGTGATGAAAAGCCTTGATAAAATAATTCGAATTTTCTCGAAAACGGTTGGTTTTAGGGCCCCCGTTATCTAAGGTTTTTTGTTTGTTTTGATTAATACTGTCACCTATTAATATAAAGGCAGTCAAACCCCTAACGCCCTGTATATAATGGAATTCGAATTGGTTGTCATAAATGGGGCTGTTCTAATGAGTTTACTTAAACACAGGAATAAACTGAACAAGAAAGATAAAATGTATATTACAGAGTCCATATGGTCATAAATGAAGCTCATGACAGAGTAATACATTACTATAGAACAGATAGAAGATAATTATAAGTCGGCTGTCAGCAATAGTTTCACAAAATACTTCATATAAGCGTTTAAATATACCAAAAGAAAAGAAAGTAACTTAAATAAAACTATACTTGATTCTATTGATCCTAGATCTTGATTTAATACAGTAAAACCTCTAATAACGGACACCTCCCAATAGCGGACTCCTCTACATAACGGGCAGTTTTATATTTCCCGAATTTCTTAATAGGGATTTATACATATTAGCACCTCCCAATAGCGGACAGTTAAAAACTACCATTTCCTATATAATTGTTAATAAAATTACCTCTTAACAACGGACAATAACTTGTGAAATCTGTTGTGTAAGAAGTATACCTCTTAAATAGGAATTCAAATTTTAATCATCATCTCCTGGAATCCGTTTTACTAAGCAGTTTAAATAACGGACACCTTTCATATAATTGCATCCATAAATCCATTAAGTCTGGTAAATAGGTGTTTAAATTTGCAATCATCCTATTCAGGAATTCCAGATATATTTCAGAATAAAGAGGCAGTCTTATGTTGATTCCATGGTTTCTGGTAAACAAACTACTACTGACAAATTTTTCAATAAGAAATATATTGGAAATGTTTGAAAATGTAGTATTTTGAATTACATTTGTGCCCATATCACTATTATTTTCCTCCCAATAGCGGACACCTCCTTATAAGGGACAAGAGTGTGGTTCCCATGATCTGACGATGAAAAACAAAGTTATTATGGTCAATGCGACTTATGGCCTTAAATGAAAACCTTCACAGTAAGCAAATTAATAGAAAGTCATGAATTCGTTCTCATCGTAAAAATCTCAAAGATATCAAAAGAAGAGGAGAGTGATAAAGGTGTCTATACACATAGGTAAAAAGAAATATTGGTTATTAAGAATACTGGTGTCCTTACAAAAGCTGTCAAAGAAATCAGAAGCTTATTACTTATTACAAGCTTATCATGATAAGCAGGACTTTATTCCTACGAACAGTGCTACCATTACAATAGAACACAATGGTACCAGGAGGCAGAAAGGAAAGTGAAAGGGTTCTTCTCTTAAACCAAAAGATCTTGACAGACTAACAGGGTGATAGGTAAACACGAATTTGGTAAGATATGATGCAACCTTTAAAAAATAGCCTCGAAGAAAAAGAAGATTGGAAGATTATCTCAAAAATCAGAAGATATTCACTGATTAACAGGTAAAACAGAATTGGTAAATGGGAACAGTATTATCTCATCGGAGCACATCAAGTTAAAAAAATGTACTCATGCACTAAGATCTCAACGGATTAATGAAGTACTGTAGCAATAATGGCGGTTACCTAAAAATAAGAAAAAAGTAGTAACGTAAAAGCTACTTTTAGTTAAGATAACGATCACATCTTCAATTATCTACATGTTTGTAATGAAATAAAAACGTATCTTACAATATGCATTTAAGTTACTTTTACATATGAATTGAATGTGGTTACATGATCATATCACGGTCATGTAAAAATTACGATGGCAATATGGAAGTACTTAAGTAGTAATATTCTATATGTGGGCATTTATAAGAGTGGAATTTTCAAACTGACCGTTACCCAACACCGCAACAAGATGGCAATGGCCGTCCTACGGGGGATACTTTCAAATATGTGTCAAGGAGAATTTTGTTAAGTTTGTTGGATTCCGAGCTTCATATAAGGAAATCACACGATTGCTCAACGATTGCCTTTCGGACGTTCGGCGTTTCCAAACATTTCGCACGTGTGTCGAAACAATCGCCGTGGAATTGTCAACGGTGTTTGGTTCCGCAAGGGGAATCGTCTCCTCGGTCACACTTTTTAAGTAAAGACAATAAGGACGAGCCGATTGCCTCGTCACATTTTCGCATTATTATGTCGTTCGACTCGTAATAATAATTACTCTCGCTTTCGTCGAGGGACTCACCCATTTAGACGCCGTTAGTCCTCGATTTCGCTTCCAAGACGGGTCGTTCAAAAATCCATTTCCACGACGAGCATATTCCTCTGCTTTCCTTCTTGGGCCCGACGCGACTGTCCCGTTACATATCCTGAAAGTGAGACGGGCCGCTGTTAGGCTTTCGGCCAATTAAAATTCATTGATAAGGGCAATTCGAGCCGAAACGACCGGTTTCGCTGCTCTTCGGGACGGGCGGAGCTTGTACGATTTGATAAAAAGCGACTTTGATTTATTGCTTCGATTTGAATAGCGGATTATGAGCGTGTTAATCGAGCAATTATTATTTCTTCACTCTCCGGTCGTTCAACATTGTAAGTTTTACAACGGATTTACGAACTGAGACCTGTGATTACTTCCTTTTGTGAGTGGAACCTCGGTGTAGGCCAGCCATAAGGATTCATCCCCTTTAAAACTACTTGATTGAAAGTGTTCTAATGTATCCTAATTTCAGGTGTACTATACTATATTCAAAAAAAATCCAAATATTTAACGGTGGTCTTAATGGCTCAAATTTGCTCAAAAAGGTTTTCACAAAAATATATTCAGTACAAACTGTAGAGAAAAAAAAATTAAAAAACTATTTGATTGAAATCGGTACTTGCAGTTCCAAATTTTTGACTGCCTTTTAGAGTCGCTTGAATCGCCTTTTATGTTACAGTTGATTTGAAGACATAGAAAATTTTTAGTAGAAATGTTCTAATTTATCCTAATTTCAGTGTACTATATTTTTCAAAATAGACACGACAATATTTTGTAACCTATTTCCAGAGAAGTAATTCGAAAGAAAACAATATGGTACCTTCAAAAAAATTTCAAAAATACGATGATGTTATTTCAAAAATGCTATTAAATATTCATAATAATTAATGATTATCATGATTTTCATTATTATGATTATCATCATCATTAATGATCATAATAATTATGATGTTAAATATTCCAAAAATATCTGATGGCCTGAATGGCCTCACAACCTATATAAAATTTAACTACTCAAAAAGGTGTTTACTCTCTCAATCACTAGTACAAAATGTAGAGAAAAAACTGTAAAGAAACTATTTTATTGAAATCGGCACTTGCAGTTCCAAATTTTTGATTGCCTATTAGAAACGCTTAATTCGGCTTTTATGTCACACTTGATTTGAGCACCCTGCTGGATTTTAATGAAAAAGTTCTAATCTAACCCAATTACCGTTGAACCATATTTTTCAAAATAAATTTAACCATATTTTGGTATCTATTTTTCAAAAAACACATTCGAAGCAAAAACGATATAACATTCAAAAAAATTCCAAAATATCTGAAGATGGCCTTAAAGGAGATTCAAAAACTATACGAAATTAGCTCAAAAGGGTTTTCGTAGAACTGGTTTTGAGTACAAAGTGTATATAATTTTAGAATGTTCAGTTATAAAACACATGGCCTTTTGCTGCAGAGAAACTTTTTCAAAAATGGACAAAAATTTATCAGAAAACGTTAATTTAATTTCAAGAAGTATGAATTGTAATTTAGATTACTCAATTTGAACGGCAGTTAAGCCGCGGTTTTTCGGAATATAAGTATCTATTCAATTAATATTACTAAATACACTATTTAATACCAGTAAATGTAAGTAATTACAATTGAAATCATAGTACTGAAAAAAACGGTGGTGCTCGAAATGCACCAGCGGGATTATAGACACCCCGTGGCGTTAGGGATCGTACCTGTCGGCCGTCCACAGGTAGTGGTCAGGTAGTCCGCACTACCAAACAATACAAAATTGATTATAATTCAATATTATGTTCCAGCGAATTTTGATTAACGCGAATATATTTTTATTAAGATCGTTGTTTCTTTCTCTATATATCAATACCAAACTCAAAATATTTCCAACAAAATCAAATTGTTTTATGGTTTTAAATGTGTCTCTAAACAATATAAAATTGACTATAATTCAATATTATGTTTCAGCGAATTTTGATTAACGCTAATATATTTTTATTAAGATCGTTGTTTCTTCCTCTATAAATCGATACCAAACTCAAAATATTTCCAACAAAATCAAATTGTTTTATGGTTTTAAATATGTATCTACTCACTAATATAAAGATGAAATTGTTATATATTTGAGAAACAGAACCAGGCACCAATAACCAGGCACCAATAACCGTACCAAGGCAGGTAACTATCGGTTAAAACAAACCTTTTATATAGTTGACCATTAGTTTATTTAGTTTATATAGTTACATAGATGAATTTTATATTGTTTGGTAGTGCAGACTACCTGACCACTACCTGCGAAAGCCCGACACGTATGATCCGTAACGCCACGGGGGGTCTATAATCGGCTTGGTGCATTTCAAGCCCGACCAAAAAGACAGAACGATTCAAAAAAAACAAAATATATTCATTCTTGTCATGGAGACTGATAAATTGAAGGAAAAGTAATGAATGACACATTTGTTCTAAATCTCTTAATACTTCTAAGTACAGCGGGTTAAGTACATCTGAAACACCGAAAAATTCTATATATATATGTCTGAAAGACTGAACTTTTTGAAATATAATTTATATTCTCTGAAACGAATCTGGATAGGTACTAATCCAAAATGCAGTAGTCAAAATGTTCTGCTCTCTTCCCAATGAAGCAATGGAGGCGGTTTTTGGAAATGTAAGTATCATTTATCATTTATTTACTACTAGTGAATGTGAGTAATTACAATTGAAATCGTAGTACTGAAAAAAACAAAACGATTCAAAAATCAAAATATATTCTTGCCATGGAGACTGATAAATTGAAAGAAAAGAAATAAATGACACACTTCTTCCAAATCTCTGAATAGTTCTTTAAGTACAACTGGTATATCTGAAACACCGTAAGATACTATATGTCTGAAACACTGAATAAAGCACCCTGAAATATAACTCATATTCTCTGAAACAAAATTGACTAGGTACTAATCCGAAATACAATAGTCAAAATGTCTTGCTCTCTTCCCAATGCAGCATTTAAAGCCACCAGAGACAATGTTGGTCATACTTTTCGAAAATATCTCTAATTTTTCTCTTCTAACTCAAGTACTCACGACTAACCTCAAGTACAAGTGGTACTTTCATTAATACAATTCATTGCCTAGGAATTGCAACTGAGTCCAAAAAAGTACTACTTTGTTAAACATACTTGAAAATGTCTAATGTATATGTAATGGATGTAGTATTTTAAATAAACTGTACCAACAAAATTTTTGTAATTTTTGTATTTGTAAAATTTGTAGCAAAACTGTGACTCGCAGCGATATTCCCAAACGACAAAGTCGAAGAATTTACTGGTAGAAGCTTCACTTAAGAAATCTCGGAAATGTAAATCGATTACCCTTGTTAGCTCAAACTGGAGATGAATCTCCCGGGCCAGATTCGCCAGCCCAACACTTCTGTCCGTTACGCTCACGTTACACGTGTCTTGGGCCGATTTACACCGTATGCGCTCCCAGATCGTCCCATTGAGAAAATTTAGGATGGAGATCGTGAAAATTAATGGTCACTAAGACGTAGCGGTACATATCACCTCACAATGGAAACATTAAAGCCAAATACCTTCGGGGGCCGGTATATATCCTATCCTCCACTCGGGGGCACGAAACTGTCTCCGGGAGAAGAGATAAAAGAAGAGAAAGACGACGGCGAGGAAGAGAGGAGACCGTACGCGAGATGAGAAGAAAAACGCAGCGGTACCGTATCGCGAAATAAATCGTGGCGCGCGTATCTCCGACCGCGCCGATCAGCTGAAGAGGTACTCTCGTGAAGGACTGGAGGAAGAGGAGTCGGTGTGTGTACACGTTACGCCGCTTCGTGGTACGCGCCTCTCTCTCTCTCTTTCTCTCTCTCTCGTCCGAGTGACAAGAGACTACTACTACTAAGACGCGACTACTACTTACTACTTACTACCGACCACCACCGGCAGAGAGGAAGAAGTCGGCGATGGAGAAGTAGAAGAGGCAGAAGAAGAGGAAGGCGACCGCAGCCGCCTATGATACGGCTGCTCTGTAGAGGATGGCACACATCTCGAACGGGCCGCAGACAAGTGGGTCAATGGAAAAACTCTCACCCAGACACCCTCCAGTCGGTCGGTAATGCTCTCTTCTTCTTCTCCTTCTTCTCCTCCTCTTGCTCATTCCGATACTGCGTCTTGTCGCTTTGGTGCTTCTGCTGCGGGACCCTCGCCGTGGCCCGCTATTGCCTCCAGGACTGTAAATAAGGGAAGAGGACATTTCTCCAACACCAATCAATATTGGTCGTACCAAGTTCTGAAGCAGTTCTTTGGTTGCTCCATTCCCTAATTAGGTAGATCTAAGCTGGTAGATCAATAATAAACACCATATTTCCAATTAAAATCTTAATAGAAAAGCGATTATGGGGAAATAGGGAAATTAACACAACTCTCATTCTGTCCCAAAAAATATCCAATGCAACACTTATCTACCGGTCGGTGGTGCTCGAAATGCACCAGCGGGATTATAGACACCCCGTGGCGTTAGGGATCCTACCTGTCGGCCGTTTGCAGTTAGTGGACAGGTAATCCGCACTACGAAACAATATAAAATTGATTTTAATTCAATATTATGTTCCAGCGAATTTTGATTAACGCGAATATATTTTTATTAAGATCGTTGTTTCATCCTCTACAAATCGATACCAAACTCAAAATATTTCCAACAAAATCAAATTGTTTCGCTGTTTCGTGTTTCGCTCCAGAAACTAACAAGCGAACTTAAGATACTTATTCTTGAACCAACGAGTAAAGGCATTCCTCGCTAGAATATTCTAGTAACATTTTCTGAACCAGTTAGACCTCGTGAAGTAATCACAACATCGCCATGATACTTCCTTAACTCATAAATCCATAAAGAAACATTTTCTCCACAATCCCATTCCTGACGACGCTAAAACTCTGGAACAACTTCCAGGACCCACCCTGAATCCTTCCCTGGGCCCACGTCCTCGCATTATAAACGATCCCGTCGGACGGTTATATCTTCCGAGAAGATTGATCGGATCGAACCTTATTTTAAAAGCGGTCGTTTGTAAGACGTACGACGCCCCGATATATTAGATACACTTTTTGGCAACCTGACCGGAGTGAAACGCTAATTTATGCCTCCGTATCGATTACTGGTCCCTCTTGGCGAAAGATTAAAGATCGGTTATTGAAATTAGGCTGCGGCGGTATTACTTTTCGTCCTCGGGCGACGTTTCGTTTCATTTTTGAGAAGAGAAAGAGAGAGGGAGAATGTGGGGTTTTTATACAGGGTGTATAAAATTTCCTATGCGCGAAAATTACTCCTTACATAGAGGTACGGTAAGTGAAAAGTGTGCCGTGACCATTTCGCGATGGGAGAACTTTCAAAACTGATTCTACAATACTCTATGACATGCTATCAACTTACTTAGCAGGTAGTACATAGTAGGTAGTACAACGTAGTACTTGTTAGGAGATTTCAGAGAAAGGATAGTGGGAAAACGACAGTTTACAGAAAATTTAAAATAGTACCAAATATCCTGTTATAATTAAGCAATGTTCAATTTTTGTTATTATTGTACTTTGATGGGTAAATCAGAGTAAAAACAAAAGTATCAATTCCACCCTATAAAGAAAAGTGATGATCATCACGTTCAAGGCATTTTCTCAAATTTCTTAAATATTGAAGAAATGGCTAAAAATTATTTCCTGGATAGTCATGAACGATGCTCCGGGCCAGAAGTCAATATGTTCTAAATAATATAAGCTTTTACTTAGTTTCTTTGTAAAATAAATTATTTAGTCAATGACGCCAAATGTATTTCTAACTAAAAGGAGTTATAACAATAATCATCTATTAAATAGCTTTTATTTAAATTTCAGACAAAATCTGTTTAAATTTAATTGTTTCAAGCAGTTAAAAGCGTTTTGTTTTACCTATTGTTAACTGTAAAGGATTTAATAAATTTTCTGATCTTTGCATGAACTTTTCTAAGACAATATTACACCAATGGTCTCCTTTAAAACTCTTCTAGTTTACAAACCATTGGAGATTCTTAACCAACTTTGAAAAAACGTACTCTACTAAAAATTCCATTGATTTAGCTTAGAAGTAGCCAATTTTAAATTTTCCTGTACTCATGTCCTCCATAGATAGCTTAAAGCACATCAGAAGCTTAAATAACAATGTTCCTGCTTTTATAGTTTACACCTTGATCAACTTTTTTCAGTTGAATGGGAATTATCATTCCTAGAACACTGGTATAGCTATAGTTTCATTTTTAGCAGAAATCCAAGAAGCATAAGGAGCTATGTTTGTTAGCTGTAAACGATTTAATAAATTTTCCGATCTTTGCATGAACTCCTCTAAGACAATAATATTCAGATGGCCAAAAATGGTCTGACCGAGTTGTTACTATAAGACCAATGGTCTCCTTTAAAACCTTCCCAGTTTACAAACCATTGGAGATTCTTAACCAACTTTGAAGACCAATACTCTATTAAAAATTCCATTCATTTAGCTTAGAAGTAGCCAACTTTACATTTTCCTGTACTCATGTCCTCCATAGACGGCTTAAAACACGTCAGATATTTGGATAAGAATGTTCTTACTATTATAGTTTACATCTTGATCAACTTTTTTTCAGTAGAATGGGAATTATCATTCCTAGAACGCTGGTATAGCTATAGTTTCATTTTTAGCAGAAATCCAAGAAGCATAAGGAGCTAACAGAAGCCACTCTTCTAGCAGAAGCAGGAGAAAGTAGCAATCTATAGAAGATACCTACTTAAATCACCTCAAGATTAAATCATCGACTATAGTGTTCTGTAGATTAGTGGATAATTGATTTTTTCTTCTTAAAAGTACTGTAACGCTATTTGTCAAAACAGCCCCACACCTTACTGTAACATATTCGTATGGGATTCAAATGAGTGACACTGCACTAATGACGTGATTAACTAATGCATTTAACACCAATTAGTACTATCTAACGCTTAACACTTAATTTATCATAATTAACTAAATAGTCTTTCAAACGTTACTGAAGAACCATCTTCGGCCCCGTAGTATCGAGTTCTCAATCTTATATCTCGTGCTTTAAATGGGTCACCTATAGGTGGCGTAGTTCATTCATATATATATATAATCGGTTTTAAAACGTGCGGCGACGTTGTCCGATATCTAGACTCCATTGTTTCCGATTTTCCCACTGCCCGTCGTCTAAGTTTCTCACACTCATGGCTTTACGAACTCCCTCTTGCCAAGTTCTTTTTGGGCGCCCTCTTTTTTTCCGTTGATGTGGTATCCAATTCATTGCTTGCTTAGGCAACCTATTATCATGCATACGTTGTACATGGCCGTACCAGATAAGTTGTTTTCTTTCGATGTCAGTCATAATTGTGTCCTGAAGTCCCATTTTTTGCCGAATATTTTCATTTCTAACTCTCTCGATTCTTGATATTCTAGCTGATCTTCTGAGTGCATCCATTTCGGTTGCTTCTATTATTCTCTTATGTTTTTCTGTGATTCTCCAAGTTTCTGAACCGTATAATAAATTGCTTTTAATTAGAGTGTTATATATGTTGTACTTCCTACGTTTCGTTATATTTTTATTCCAGAGGATTCCGTTCAGACAGTTAATTGCTCTTCGTGCCTGTATCACTCTTGTTCTTATTTCTTTGTCGTCTGAACCCGTTTTGTCCAATGTAACTCCTAGGTATTTATACTCTTCACAGGCTTTTATTTCTTCTGAGTTTTCCAATTGTAGGTTGCACGTTTCTCCTCCTATGCACAGGTATTTAATTTTTTCAACATTCATAGTTAGTCCCCAATCTTCGTAAATTTCCTTTAGTTTCCGTGCCATATATTCTAGGTCTTCTTTGTCCTCTGCTAGCACTGCCTGATCGTCTGCAAATTGTAGGCTAAATACTGTTCTATCTGTCAAGGATATTCCCATTTTCGAACATTTTTGTTTCCATTTTTGTAAGGCTTCTTTAACATAGATTTTAAAAAGTATTGGCGATATACAGCAGCCCTGGCGTAACCCCTTTGTTACGTAGAACTCTCTAGACAATTTATTTCATTCATTCTAATGTTATTTCTCAAAACAACCCCACACCTGACACCAACTGTAACGTTTCCTTGGGGTTTAAAAGAGTGACACTACACTAATGACGTACCTAACTAATGCATTTGACACAAATTAGTACTATCTAACGCTTAACACTTAATTTATCATATTTAACTAAATAGTCTTTCCAACGTTTCTGAAGAACCATCTTCGGCCCCGTGGTTTCAAGTTCTCAATCTTGTATCTCGTGCTTTAAATGGATCATCTTTACGTGGCGCAATTCATTCACTCTAATGTTATTTCTCAAAACAACCCCACACTTGACACCAATTGTCACGTTGTCGTGGGGGTTCAAAAGACTGACGCTACACTAATGACGCACTTAACTAATGTATTTAACACTAATTAGTACTACCTAACTATTTATCTTAGTACGTTATTCTCGTACAAGTCTAACCATGTATGTTCACAGAAATTGGAGCCAATCAGTAAGTACCTCTTCCTAACATTCTTTCGTCTTTTGCAAGTCTGCAGAAGTCTCTGTTCCACTCATCTGCTTCGGTTTCGTATTGGAGCACCATGTAGCGTTTCACGTGTTATCGCATGCCGAGGGATTTATTGTGATTAAACCTGCGTTTAATGAATCGTAAATATTAATATTCGATCGTCCAGAGCTCGTAACGTAAATACGCAACGTTGTTTACGAAATGTTAAAGGCTCGTGACGGTCGGCGGAGCACAGAGGCTACTTTTTTCGTTACCTATTGAGCGGTAAATGGGTTAGTATTCCTCCCGCGGACTCATAAATGATACATATATTCACGGAGGGGCCCATTAAAATTCGATTTCTGTTTTTTAATTAAACGCAACAACAAAGCATGTAATATTTATTTACATGCAGACCGCTAATTAAAGCGTTACTTTTCGTAGTTAATCCACAATTAAACCGGAGAGTACCTACATACGTTTGCCACTCTATTTAGCCGACGGTATATCATTTAAGAACTTTTTCCGTTGGAAATTTCAACTTCGATATGCCGGCTCGGCTTCGACTTTCGCTCATCGATATACGAATGTATGTACATACATCGAGGTACTTAACGCGGAACATTCACGACTCGTAATGAATCTAATGAAGGAACAGTCCAGCCTAATGAACTATAGACTCGCTCGGACGTTCTCATGGGAATACGCGACGGACTAGTTTTGTCGTTTTACCGGCATTATTACGCAATTATACGCCATTAACAATATCGATGTATAACAAGTGTGTACGTGTGTATGAACCTACTCGATTTCCGTATCTCCCTTGTCTATCTCGAAGGCTGAGGCTATTACTCAAACGTACCATTCGCTGAACACAAGTGTAAACACGACCGATCCGTGTTCATCGCAGCCCGTGGAAATCATAATCGATCATAGATCGATAGATCTAATCGACACTTTCGCCTTTTGCGTCAGGTTCGACGCCGAGATCGTTTGATCTGCTGCAAGTGCAGGGATTAATCGTATCAAGCATGCTTTCTTTCTTTCTGTTAGCCTAATTTCTATCCTTCCATAACTGGATATAGGCCTCCCCTATTTTTTTCCAAATCTCCCTATTCCGGGCTGTTCTTTGCCACATCAGGCCTACATGTCTGACTATATCATCTTTCCATCACATTTGTGGCCTGCCTCTGGATCTTTTCCCTTCATAAGGGCGCCATTTTCCAATTTCTGAATTCCAACGATTGTCTTTTATACGTTCGTTATGGCCTGCCCATTTCCATTTTAGTGATGATGCTCTCTCTATAGCGTCAACAGTGTTAGTTTTCTTTCTTATCCAGTCATTACGTTTTCTGTCTCTGAGCGATATTCCCAATATGTGTCTTTCCATAGCCCTCTGAGTTTTACGGATTCTGTCCAAATTTGCTTTGGTGAAGGTCCAAGTCTACGCTCCATATGTTAAAACTGGCAATATGCAGCAATCAAATACTTTGGTTCTTAAATGAAGAGGTATCCTTTGGTTTTTTAAAACATAGGAGAGTCTTCCGAACGCCGCCCATCCTAATCGAGTTCTGCGTGTTATTTCGGCTTCCTGATTATCCTTGCCCGCTCTTATGGCCTGGCCTAAATATATATATATATTCATTCACCTGTTCTATTTTCGTTTATCATTGATCCTTCCAGTTGGATGCAATCAAAAGTACATAATCTGCATATCTTAGGTGATTTAGGGATCTACCATTAATTTCAATCCCTTTCAATCCCAATTCATTGTTTTGAAGTCTTCGAGGGCCATCGTAAATAGGTTTGGCGAGATCGTATCTCCTTGTCTCACTCCCCTTTTGATTGGTATGCGTTTCGTCTTTAGCTCGTCATCAAGATGTACCGTCATCGTTGCTTCCAAATAAACATTATGCAACAGATTTTTGTATCTCGAGTCTATTCTGCTATTGATCAAAGCTTCTTCGACAGCCCAATCAAGCATACAAACACTATGAAATGTGATCAAATTGACAGTTCTGGATGACTTCACCAAAGAAGATTTTCTGGAACTTTCACCAAATGATCTCACAAATAATCCCTCTTTGTAACGTGAAATCTGAATCGCCCTGTATAGTCTATCAAGTTATCTGTTATAAACTCTCCTGAAATCTAACATTTTGCAAGATTGCCTTAACTTAAGTTTGTTGGTTTTCCCTCCACAATTCGGATTTTGGATTTGAGCCTTTCCCTGAATACTTCTTACGTATTTATGTGCCATCTCGTGATTTTCTGTTGCATTTGTATTGTATCCTATACCCAAAAGAAAATGTCTAAAACCTAGATATACAGCAATAATTTGCTTCCAAAAATGATACTAAAAGCACATACCTTGAATGACAAATGTGCCTGAAACTCTGCCAAGATGTCTGTGATTGCCGCCAAAATGACCGTAGTACCTGAAAAACATAACATTCTTAGCAACATTGGATCATAATATAGCAAAAAAGAATAATTGGTCCTTCAGAACTAATTTAAAAATACTAACCACTATGGGATAAGTGATTTAGCCCATTTCGTCGAAATTGTCTGTCATTAGTCCTGCCATGGCACAGCTACCTGAAAAGATATTAACACCTAATAATATTACCAATATTAAATTATAAAAATGTACAATTTAAGACCAAATTCAGAAATACTAACCATTCGAGGCAACTATGTTCTCCTTTCCGCTTTTCTATGAAGATATTGCCAACACCACCGCCACCACTAATGCTAATAAGACTTACCTGAAAATGAACAGAAGGAAATATTAATATCAGTGAATTCACAAACAAAAAAAAAACAGTTTTCACAACCACTTCAAAGAGAAACTAACCTTACAATCAGCTGCATATGTCTTGCTGCCATTACATGAAGTTCCTTGCCGTCGTCGACGATAATACTCACCTGAAACAGTAATAACAAAATTTTAACATTAAAAACTCATAGAAAAGAAAACAAAAAAGCAGGCTTAATTGATTTTAAATCCAATCAAGAGAAATTAATAACGATCACTACCAGAATGCGTCGATTGAAATAATTAAATCCGATAATCCCGCGCATCGGCGACACTTCATTTTCAATTTCTTTTGAGGAAAATTTTACTGAAATAACCAATGAGACGCCTCCGGTTCTTAAAACTGACCAATCTCCTTCGTCGTTAAGCGTGTAAATGAAATTTGTTTCATTTGTGTCTGTTAAAAAAATTCGAACAAAAAAACTCAAAGAAAAAGAAACAAAAAATAGAGTCTTGTCGTCTCGTTCACAGCAAGATTAATTGATTTTAAATCCAATCAAGAGAAATTAATAACGATCACAACCAGAATGCGCGGATTGAAATAATTAAATCCAATAATTGGATGAAAATTGAAGCCACGGTGCTGATATAGGAATTATAAAAAACATTGTCTTAAAAGCAAAGTTTAAAAAGTTAACAAGATAAAGCGAGTTGAGAGAAAAGTTTCCCCCATTAATTTTCGAATTAACACAGCCTTTAAATGAAATTTAAAGCAATAAGTAAAGGGAAAACATCAAATATTTAGCCAAAATTGGTAAATCCATGAATGACAGAAATGGATAATGAGACCTCCAGGTACCCTTAAACGTTATTGGACAACATAAGCATCCCAGCCTGTTATCGAAAATATAAGTGCAGTTAATACAAAATAATAAAGCTTAAATATGCAGTTTCTCTTATAGTTCATACAAGACGTCAAAAGTGTGTAACGAAGCCGATTTTCGAGAGTTGAGGGTAGACCACCCACCATACAGTTAATCGCGAAATCAAACCTATCTCAGATAGATGGCGGCCGATAAGGCAACGTTCAATCTACCATCGCTCAAACATCCAGACAAAATTTAGATAAGTCAGCCGCCCCCCTCCAGCGTTCTGTGTCTGAGTTAATTCAAGGTGAGAACCAATACTTGTCTGTGACAAGTCCGTATTTTTCCGTTGCGTCTGATATCCGTTTCCGTTCTACCTACCGATATATGTAATTGTGAACGTTACCGACCGTTAGTTTTAACCGACCGAATTATTCGTTATTTGTTACATAACCGTTCGAGATCGATACACGTAATTGTGAACGTTACCGACCGTTAGATCTAGACCGACCGACACCATCCAATTGTGAACGTACCGCCGACCGAACTATATGTTCCGCCGTTATATGTTATGTAATTGTCCGTTACCGACCGATATATGTGAGGGATCTGTAGTACCGTCAAAATATCCGTCACTTCGAACCGCTTTGAATTAATTTCTCCCTCGTCGTGTTAGGGAAAAATTAATTCACTACAATCTTCCGCTCGCTCTCTCGCTCTCTCGTGATGTAAAAGACCGTATTACCGAATATTAGACACTGCACGTTTTCCTATCGTCTCCGTATTTAGCTATTTCGCTCTCATTGTGAAATTGTTAGGATAATTTTCCGTTTCCCCATTTTCAATATTTAGAGGGTTTTTCCGTATTTCAGACCTTAATTGTTTGCAACAGTATTGTAATTATCCGTTTCCGCATGTTTAGCTTCGCCGAAGAATTTTGGATCTTTCCGATTTTCTCTACGTAAAGTATTTTTTATTTTTGTTACTTTCCTAATTGTATTTTCTTTCCGAATTTGTAAATAAACACTTTTTTTGCAATTCTCCGGTCTCCGATCTCCGAAACGCCAGCAGGTGTTTGGCGATACAGTGTTGTCACTTTCATTTAGAAATAAAATAGTTTAGGGATTTTCCATTTGGAGTATGTGTTTCATTTCTACGGACAACCCTGGTAATCTCCTGAGTTCGTAAACTACCCAGGCATAATGCCGAGGGAGAAAACCTTTAAAAATCTGGCGCCCGAGAAAAACCGTAAAACCGACCCTAAAACCGATAAGCGAATTCCCAAGCTCCGTCTCAGCGCCAAATCTCTCTAGTAACCGCAACAAGCTCGTTACAAGTGTGTGCGCAATACTAGGTTTCGTTAAATAATTATTAATATTGATAATAATAATTATTTTGGGTAAAATGAAACACATTTTGTATTTTTTTGCCAAATTTAATAACTTTTGTCAAAACCGAAAATAGGTTATGGCTACCGCCCCGCCACTCGATATCATCGATCCTTTCTCCTCTCCGTGATTTTGAGATCGTAATTTCGGCTTTCCCGAACCCATTACACACGTAAAACCCGCGTTGACATCTCAATAGAGCATTCCATTCTAAAATAAACCAGTTCAAACGTTTCCTGCAAAATCTACATCTCCCAGCATGTAGGCGGACGACGCACAAAATAGCTAATATTAAATGGTATCTAACGATCCTACCCGCCTTCGGTCAGGTATTTACGTTGCATTATCACGAACCTATTAGATAAATTGCTCGGGAGGGTAATAATTGAATTTGAAAGGTGAGCAATAGCGGAATACCGACAATCGAAACATTTTTCTCTCTCTCTGGCGATTCCACTAAAAGCGGATGCGTCATAACGGACACGTCGGACTTTCTCCGCAAAATAATATGAAGACGTAATGCACGAAAATGTAATAAGTTTTTTTCGAAGTGGAATGGAACGAATCGATTCTCCTTTACCTTCGACGGTGCATTACGTTTCGACGGTTACAAAACGAGTTAAAACTGAGTTGGTTCCATCGAGCAACAAAAACATGTTATTACTAATCGGCGGTTAACTGGTGATTGACGAGAAATAACATGTGTACAACATGTTTGCTGCTCGTTTGAATCAACCTACTCGCACGTACACATGTATGTAGATTTGGGTAATTACGCCTATACTTTGTTTGTTTGTGCTGTTCATATTGTAACGTTTATTATAATTTATTTATACTGTCCTTATCATACACTACACACTAATTATTTTATCTTAGACTATTACTGAACTAATTAATTCATATAACACACTTAACTTTTCAATTTATTTGTACCATTCGCTTGTCCGTTTTTCGCACTGTTTACTCACTCGCGGCTTCACGTATAATCTCTCTCTCTCTCCGACCGCAAGCCCGCTTATATACATATCTCAATTGTATTCGCGATGATTACTGAAAGAACTCGATCCTTCTTTTCCTTAGTACTGTTTATCTAGAAACGCCCAGAAGGTAATAAATCATTATTTCCTTAATAAGAATTTTTTTTATTGCCCACTTAACGGAGCGCTTTGAAGTTGCCGCCGAGGTCCGATAAGAGTAAACACGTTGCGCGCTGCTCTTTACATTTCGCGTTACAATATCACGAATGTACATAATTGATTCTCTAAGGGTATTTCGAGACAGTTTCTAGATTTTTGAAAAAGATTAGATAAACGACAATTGAGCAGTTATTGATTGAATCGAAAAATGATATCTCTTCCGTGAGCAGATTTTAATGTTTAGGTAGTACATATAACTAATTCATAACAACCACAACAACTCAAACGTTTAAAATTGTATGCTGAAGCTATTTTTCATCGACCAAATTAAAATGAGGTAACAATATGATTGATACCTATTAAAATTACTAGCTATCAATTGAAAGGACATGGTATATAGAATTGTAATCATTTGTATCTTTATAAAGATGTGCCTGTGATCCTGCTGCTTAGTGCTCCTGTTACTTGAAAGTACAAAAGTGTTTTTTTTTTGCTTATACAGAAGCACAGCACTTATGTACGATGCAACTGCTGTAAATGACTCCCGAACAGCTTTAAACAGTTCCAGAATAGATTTAAACAAATTCTGCTGTTTGGGAACACTTCGCGACTAGTGGCACCATGGTGTCAGAGAAGTGAACTAGTGGACTAGGACGTCGTTTGTTATACTACTCACTTATTAGATTTGTATGACTCCCTTGGTATCTGGCGGTGTCCTAGTACAAAATGAGGTTCGGAAAAGGTGGGTTATTATTACAGTAACAACACGTTGAAACATTGAAACAAACCTAACTGCTCAGTTTTTGAAAATGAGATGCCCGGCAAGGCTCAGACCATACGACTCATCCATACTGATTGATAAGGTTGTGAGAAGAGGTAACAAAGTTTAGTTACTACTGTTGTCTCCCCAGTAATAAAGACACGATAATTCATAAAATAGTTGGACAAGTTACGAGCTACAGATATGTGTTTAAGTATTGTCGGTCATCGGTATAGTTAAAATACGAAATATAAGCACTACATGCTCCCCTTTCTACAAGTGCGTTAAGTTTAACATTAAACTCCTTCAGTGCTCCTCCATTAAAAGTTACAAATTTACCAAAGCAGTTTTCTTGGCGAGAGCGTATCTCTTGTGGCCGCCAGACTAGGCCAATTAGCAATGCAAACATTTAAAAGGTTTGTGACTTGTATGTAACATGTCACGTTGTAACAAAAAGCAATGTGAACACGTGAACACTAAAGTCACTAAATGTGGAAAGCACCGCAATTCAATGTCCCAACGTGTTAGAGAGAGAAGTACATTTTCGGACACAATATGGCGGATTACAGCTACAATCTGCCTGTTTCATGCCTATTGTTGTGTTTTGTGGATTGTGGGTTATGTGTCATAGTGTGTCATATTTGTTTATTTTATTGTATATAGGTGTAAATTAATGTTTATGTACATTTTTCTCTCGCGAAATTTCGTTTTTACTTTTTGGGAATAAAAATGCCAAGTTGTTGTTTTATCTTTTAAAACCAGCAAATTTTTGTTTTCTATTTTGAATTTCGCACGGCGCGGCGCGGACACAATATGGCCGCCCATTGCGGTACTTTCCTCATTTAGTGACTTTAGTGAACACTGACTTTAGTGAACACTTGAAAGACCTGCCATCTGTCAAATATCTCATGAACTGATGAGAGATAGACAGCAATTCCGCCAGAATCAGTTTCAAAATTTACAAAATTTTGCCAGACAGACTTGAGTTCGTTGAGGCAGTGTTGCCAACGAACTCTAGGCACAAAACAGCATAAAATGAAAAAGACACATTTTCGATTTGTATCATTTTTGTGTTGGTAGTTCGTGGACTTTTTTGGACGTGGAACCTCACGATGCGACCATTGCGACCCTGCCTTTGTCTCGTCGATAAATTTTTCTCGTAACCTTCGAAACGACCGCCACGCGGTATATATATCATCTTTCATAATAATCGGCTTTCTATACGAAGACAATACCGTCCGAGGCAAAAATGAATCATTACGATTATGGGCGTGCATAATTCCGGACCCGAGATATGTATTCAGGCCCGGAGATTAGGATGACAGGATAATATCGATGCATTTTCATATGCGTAAGCATTGTGATTTCACTTTTGACCTAATTCGGCATGACTCGAAGGGGAAAAAGATTCCACGAGGCGCGATATGAAATTTAAAATTTCAAGACGCATCGTTTATGGAGAAAGCGTTAATCTTTAATCATTTGTAGAAATTTTGTAATAAATTTAACACCTCGTTAATTACGACTCAAATTATTTATTTCTCCATTAAATAAAATTAAGGTCAATTATTCATTAATTTGTATCGTCCGAAGTAAAAAGCAGGCAAATAAAACTGCTACATTCATTAAGCAGATGCATTGAAAGTGATGCTGATGTGTTATTCCAAACTTTCTCCGATGCATTCTACTCAGTACCCAACTAGATAGGTACCGGCAAATTGGAAATTTTTTACCGAGTACCATCGCAACATTCGACAACTCCACATGTTTATTCCCATAAATAATCGTTATGAATGTAATTTACATACGCACTACTCATTATTAATTTGTGTGAATACAACTTTTACTGTACACTTTCATTTCTACAAATTATAAAATTTTCCCGGCATCTTTTCTCACTTCACCTGCGTTGTGTCATGTAAATTTAATCGACGGCGTTTTTCTTAAGTTTCTAAAAATTCCGTACCGAGCGCATGTTAACTAGAAACGGCGCTGGATTAACACTTAACAGGATAAAGCAGTTTTAATCCTGACATGGGAAATTTCTTTAATCACAACTAAGTAATTTGAAGATCATGATTCATCGGGTTCCACCGAATTACTTTCCACATGGCGAGATTGACAGTGAGTCATATGACATTATTTTACTTTCACCCGCCGAACTATTACAATATATGTTAATTCCTCTCGAATTCTGCTGCCTCGTTACGTAATCCGCCGTGGCTTCCAGCACAATGACAATAATACAATAAACGAAAGTGAAATTTTTCCAGGACGCCGACTGTAAAACAACATTAATTTATATGGGATTGATATTTCTTACGTGTCATAAACGCGACCGTAAGACAATACGGTTCGTACGTGAACAAACTCATAAATAATATGACGGCTATTATTACTGACGTAACGAAGACGAATGGAAAGTATCAGGCGAGAGGTTATGGCTGCAGGATTTACTAGGGACGTAAACGTATTGCAAAATTACACCAAGATCTTTCTTGAAGGAAATGCGGATCTTCATGATCATAATTTGCTTTTGACTCTATATCTGTTTGTACTACAAAACTACAAGGCTTTTAGGTAGACACTGGCAATAAGACCTCTAAGCCTTCTGTTTGAAATTGCACCAAACACAAATTTCAATTAATTACCGTCTTAATTGGTAATTACTATTTCCACAGTATGTACTAAAAATGGGTAAAATATGCATTTGTCTGCTTCCATATAAACTTTTACATTCTTACCCACGATGACATTGATACTATGCCATTTTTCTTAGCTAAGAACAGATTAAAACCTAGCTAATTTGATCATGAGATAAGCAGTTGCCAAAAATTCAAAAAACCAAGACTGCGAATAATAAAAACCTATACAGTGTGTTAAGGGTTTGACTGCCATTATTTTAGTAGGTGATAGTATTCATCAAAACAACCAAAAAAACCTTGTATAACGGGGGTCCTAAAACCAACCGTTTTCGAGAAAAGTCGAATTATTTTATCAAGGCATTTCACCACAACTTGGCAACACCGACAAAAAAAGATACGTATACATGTAAACAGCTGTGCGGGGTCAATGTTTTGCGACGCGTGCGATAAATTCGCAGTGTTGCCACACTACATCATACCACTTTATCGAGTTACATTGTTTGGAAATATTTTTTTTATTCTTTAAAGAAAAAATTGTTTTGTTAAAAATTAAACATAAATACATTAAAACAATACATCTCATGGCCATTTCACGTACAAAATTATCTTAGATTCTTTAATAAAACTGAATTTTTACACCTTAAAATTAGAAGTTTGCTAATTTTTTTCTCGAAAACGGTTGGTTTTAGGACCAACTATATAAGGTTTTTTTATTTATTTTGGTGAATACTATCGCCCGTTAAAATAAAGGCAGTCAAACCCCTAACACCATGTATAACATCGTTTCAAAGAGACGAAAACAGTCATTTCCACTTTAGGGCAAAACCAGGGATTAACTTGCGATGATATGATAATTCTACCGACGTAAGAAATCTAACAAGCCAATGTGCATTAAAATCGGTAGAGCCGTTACGAAGTTATGGTGGAAGAAAATTACAAACATCAGTACTGAAAACTTATACAGCCCAATCTAAGTGGATGCAACGAGGAAAACAAATTGATCGCTCTGATTTTTTAGAAATTTTGGATTCATAACTTATGGAAGGCTTAAATATTTGAAAATAGTCATTTTCTTTGAAAGGGCGTATCTGTTGAATGTGGCAAAATGGCATATTACCGTTTGGCAGGAAGGTAGCTTATTTGACCTCAAATAACCTGTCCAAAATTCGTGAAAATTAAGGGTGGCCTTTTTTTAGATATTCAATTTCGAAAAAAAAATCCTATTTTCCTTTTTACATTAAATTTTCAAATAATTTAAATTTTGAAAAAAACCCATTTCGAAGGGACGATTTGGGTCAAAATTACGGCCATTTGAAAAAGATGTGCATTTTCACCTCCCAAATAACGCAGAGCTTAATTTTGATATGTCGTCATAAGACTCCAAAAAATATAAAAGAAGCATCTCATGGCATTCCAGAATAGAATAATATCCGAAACTTTAAAAGAAATCGAAGCCATCTAATCCATATCGTATGGATTGGGCTAGACACTAAATTAACCCAAAACACTTTTTCCACTAAAAAAGAAAATTAGTTTTAGTTTCTTTCGTTTAAACACAATGGACAGTTTTTAGCTACTTTTAGTTTGTATAGAAATGAAGTGTTTAAGGCAATCACAGTTCATAAGAACATTAAAAAAAATTAAACACATCTCAACGTCCTCCGAAATGGCTTCAATTACTTCGACAAAATTTAGAAAGTGCTAACGTCACATTACAATTTACATTTCAAACTTCATGGTGCCTTTGAAATAACTGCTCGATTGCGGGTTATGTCACTTTCCAAGATATTTTAATGCATGGCAAAATCCGATGGTAGCAACCTTACGAATCCACATCCTCTGTATTTTTCGATTTTTAGCAACTTCTCTAATGCCTAGAAACTATTCACTATAGAAAGTGACGTCGTGCATCAAAACGTTACCAACCATCAAAAGTTAAGCCGACTGCATCGAAATTTGAGTCGAAGTGAAACCTCCAACGTGACATACCCACCTGTCATCGTTACCTTTAACTCGAGTGTACGTTACTTCGATATGTGCCACGATCCCTCTCTCTCTCTCTCTCTCTCTCTCACTCTACACGAAATTATACCTTTTGTCATTGTTAATAGACTTTCGGTGACGCCCTGTGTGTAACTCATTACTTTCAAATGACGATGATTATAGGAATGAAAAGGTTCACATGCGAGCAATTCGGATATCTTGGCATGACGGCGATAATTGGGGGGTATTTAAATGGGATAAGGAAGCTTTTTTTTTGTAGGAAGAGAAAGACTCTCTGGGAATGAATAATTCATTGAAAAAGTATAAAGGAGAGAGTACCTATCGGAGTTCATTCGAGGCGGAATGGATTGAGCATTGTGATTCGGCTGGGTTGGATGGATGTGATTAAATTGAAATGCGCCGAATCATTTTGGGAGAGGAACGGAAGGGGGGGGATAAGTCGAAAATCTTGTATCAAATCAATCGAAGTTATGGTAATTAGATATTCACTGAAGTGATCTAAAAAAAATCAATTGGGTTTATCATTGAATTTACCAATTTTTGACACTTCTCTTAATTTATTGATGTCGAAAGAAAATTAATTTAACATCTATTTGTATTATCGTTTTTATATTGGAACGCTCTATTGATAAATAGCCTTTCATACTTTGTATAACTACGGTAATTTCCTAATACTTGAGTTGAGGAAATCAAAAATGAAATGTTGAAAAACGTCCAAAATAGGATTTCTAATGTTTTGCACCCTTAGCAATCAACCACTCTCAAAAATAACCAACACTTTTCTTAAAATAATTACATTCAAAAATTCTTTTAGAAAATTTGTGGTTCATCTTCAGTTACATTTAATACTTCCAAAACAAACCATTACATTACATAATTAACATATTTTCCAAGTCTAAGTAGCCCAATCTGATGCGATCTTATCAATGGAGCTCGCCTATGAAATCGCAACAAACTAAATAGGTACATTTTATTTTCCATGGCCGCGAGAAAGTAAAAGAGTTGTTTTGCATAAACTAAGGCGCTTTGTAGCCTGTATATTTAGATATATTTAAAGTGGACACAGTACATGAACAATTTTGTGTGGATTCCATTTTTTATGAACTCAACATATCCATTTTCAAGAAATCGGTTCAAGCAAATATTCATATCGACAACTTATTCACGAAAGAGAAGTAAAAAACCCTTAGTCCTGCCCTGACGACACAGTGGCATATATCGCACTTAATACACTATTTACTGCGCAAACTCAGAAGTAGGTCAATTCGGCCCACGGAACGCCAAATTGTTTAGAACTGATCGACGTTCTAAAGTTTATTGTATTTCTGTGCATATACTATAAGAGCTATGGTCAAGAATTAGCCCTGGGAGTTCTGTTGGAACATAGAATACGTCTGTTTGAAAGAATGCAAAAAAACAACCTCAAAAAAGTAATATACAACGTGATCAAGAATGACTGTTTGAGTTGGCAATGCTGAATTTCATTTTTAAATGGTACAACTGGTAATTTGAATTTGCTATGTCAAATTCAAATTTCTGTTATTCTTTTCAAATTTATTTATTTAAAATGGTTTTCACGTTACAACACGATATTTTCGTTGGAATGGCGTACTTTCGAAGCGGGATTTATAACCCAATTACTGGTTGGCAGTACTCTCTCGAGGCGACATACCAGCAATTTCAGGAAATGTTTCCGGAGACTTTGGTCACTTTTGCTGTCTTTCAGCAACATTGCATGCGAGTAGTTGAACGTTATTTAAACACAGGGAGTGTAAGCAAACAAAAATCAACTGGTAGACCTTCTACTCTAAACGAGGAAGTTGTCGAGGATATCAGAACTCGAATGCAAACAAGTCCTCGCAAATCCTTAAGAAAGCTCTCCCTTCAAACAGGTTGGGTCCTTATGCCTCCTATTCAACCAATTTTCATTCTTATCCATAAGACTTCCACTTTTCTATGTTGTTCTAGTTCACGGTTTTACAGGATTAACATATGGAAGTTGCTCCACTGTGCTTAAAAAGAAATTAAAGTACCACCCTTACAAAATTTCCATCGTCCAGTCATTAACCCCTTCTGATCACCCGCAGAGTTTTATTTTGCAATTGGTTTAATGACATATTAAATAATAATGATATCCTTGACAATACCTTCTATTCCGACGAAGCCTGGTTTCATCTCAACGGCTATGTGAATAACCAAATTACAGAATTTGGTCAGGTGAAAATCCTTACGCTATCAGAGAGACACATTTACACCCGGTTAAAGTTTGTGTTTGGATGACAGTGTCAAGTACGCGGGTGTATGGGCCAATATTTTTTAATTTTACGGTCAATTCGGAGAGATATATCCAACACCTTTTGAGGCCTTTTATAAACCAATTAACAGACGAAGAGCGCCAAATTGGATATTTCTAACAATACTCTGCAAGGGCACATACGGCTCGTGCTACTATGGGATATTTAAGAGAGAATTTTGGCGACAGAGTACGGTATTAGTCGGTGCATTTGGTGAAGCACGTCACCAGATCTCACTCCATTAGATTTTTCGTTATTTGGACTCTTGAAGGACAATGTCTTTAGGAACGTATTGCATACTGAAAAGAGCTGCAATAGGCAATAGTTCAGGAAGTGGCAAACATTACCCCCAATATGCTGGTGAATATCTTCGAGAGCCTAAAAAGAAAAGTTAATTTATGTCTGGACCAAAATGGGGGGCATTTTGAGCATTACCTTTAGCCGGTTTAATTAAATCTTTGTTCTGTATTTCGAGTTTCATTTTTAAGCGTTAATTTTTATTCACATAACCTACAATCTTATCGCTGATTGTTCTTCTTCTCCTTTTATTTGGCCTTCGCTGCTATGGCGATCCAGCCACTTAAATAACGCTGATTGTTTTGTCAAATAAATGAAATAAACATATCTGGTTGTCAAGGCCTATCAACTTTAAAAAAGTTACCTCATTGAACAGCTTCTGGCGAGGGGGTCGCGCAGGGGAGACGGAGTTCGTGACGTAGACTGGCGACACAGGTCTGAGTTTTATTACCTGTGTTTAATCTAACTCTGGTTTCATCTATGCTCTGTATTACTCTGACAATTCGGCGTTTGGCTGGCGTTTTCGTTTGTAATTGACAACAGTTTTGAGTTTTTCAAAGTATTTTTTGCATCGCCGGTCACCGTGTGACGTAGATGACGTTGTGGTAGGTCAGGATCACTTGAGGCAACCTATTTAAAGTTGATACGCCTTGTCTGGTTGTAGCATTGCAAACCCTTAGGCAAAAAAATCCTCCAGGTAGAATTGCCAACTCAAACAGTCATTCTTGATCACCCTGTACTTAACAAATACTCTTTCTCACTTGAATTAAAGTCACTAGATATACAAAGTACCGCAGTCCATTGACCCCACGTGTAAGAGAGAGATAGAATCATTCCGAACCAAAATGGCGGCTATTTTTAGGGATTTTAGTAGGAATTTTATTTTCTACACTAAACAGTTGTCGAATTTGTGACAATTATTGACAAATGACATCATAACATCATTTTTCCAGGAGGTAACGCGTGGTGTGTGGTAACGCGATAATTTCTAATAAAGGCGAGATTTTTTATTTTTCGATTGGGATTTGCTTATAAAAATGGTGTGGTGTTGTTGTGAAATCTTTGTGATATTTTAAATACAGTACATAAACAATTTCCAGCTCCTAAACATATTTTAAATTGCCACAATATTTGTAACAAAGTAGTTAAGATATTTATAAGGAGCCGTTTATATTTTTTATTAAAAAACATTGGTACAAATAATACGAATACGGATGTTCAAAGTAGCCGTAGTATTATCATGCGTGCATTATTGAATAATATATATTTGTAACGCATACACTTGGTTTTATTTGACAGTGTTTAGGGTATAACTTTGCAAATTCTTTTGAATATAGGCAAGTAAGAAAATGATAGGTTTGTTCCAGTAAACAGAAAAATATGTTATGAACATGTTTCTATTATACTCACTCACATTTAAAAGAAATAGTGTTAATTCTTTACTGTTTTTGATTCTGTCTACCTCAGCATATTACCTACTCTATTTCAATTTTAGTTACTTTTATCACTTGTTTTTGTTCTTTAAATTGAAAAAATGGGTAGATGAAGGAGATTGCAACAAATTTTCATATATTTAGCTTTCAAGTTTTCATTGTAAGTACTGGTAATAATAGAATAATATTACATGTCATTTAGTAATGATAATATTCACGGAGTGCTGTGGCACTTTCATAAAATAGGCCAACATAACCTTCATTTATAACAATTTAATTTTTGTAAGAAATATCACATACGTAACTTTTCCATTCATTCACTTCACCCCTTCAAGAATTATTCAAGTTCGCATACTTGAATAACGCGCTATTTCCCCCACCACAAACCGAACCAATATGGCGGACAATTGCGTTACTTTGTATATCTAGTGACTTTAACTTGAATGAGAGTCGATGTCACTATCACTCATATCATCCATTTTAACATGAATAAAACTATATTACCTCAAAAAAAGACATTAACATTACACATTATGAGGCGTATCTATTGTCGTTGTTGCTCAGAACCAAAAAGTACTTAATTTCACCGTCCCAGAATCAGTTAATTGGATGTCGGAATACAATAGCAACTAGTCCCGGAACAAGTGCAACATCTGCTGCTCCTGCGCATGCTCCGTCTCGTTACCGGCACGCTTCCAACTAGTGATGAGCGATACCGTGATTTTTTAATATCGTCGTGATCAGTGAACGTTACTTTTCAATCACGGTGATTTTTAATGGTGACCGTGATCACGGTATTTTGTAAACCTGATACAGTGAATTAGAATCCACCGTTAGTAGTCAAGCACCTTTTAATTGAAGTATCTCAGTTTGTAAAGTCGCAATGTGAATGACATCCAAAAAACCCCCGCAGTTTGTAAAGTTAATAAAAAGCCCCAGGGCCCCCAGGATTTGTAATTTATTGAGAAAACCCCCGCTGTTTGAAATTAAAACTAGTATATAGTAGAGGTTCCTTTTCTAACAATTATGTAATAATTAATATACTCGCCACTAGATGATAGTTACAAACACTCTCGCTACTTATAGGATTCTGTAAAATACGCATTCACAGTACGATTCACGGATTTACGATCACGGCGATCACGGATCACGGCCAAAGATCACATATCACGGCATTCCGCCCATAAGCCATTCCCCAATTTGCGCGCGGTGAAATCGCAACCGGTGAAATCACGGGTCACCGTGTCACCGTGAATACAAGTATTCAGTCACGGTAGCGACTAGTGATTTTTTGATCACGGTTATTAAATCACCGGTAGTGAAATATCGCTCATCACTACTTCCAACATCTTTCCAGAAAAAGCCCGACACCTGTTGCTATATTAGAACTAACCTTAAAACTCGAGCAGGTCGCAAAGGCCGCCAGGAGGAAACATAACACGCACAATTCCAATAGAGGAAACACTCTCTTTCCGAATTTCGAAATATCCGAGCCAGACGAGACGCCATCACTCCTTCCCGGAAGGCTTGGGGTACGAGGAAAAACCGGCCGCAATTGAAGAATCAGATTGTGGTCGAATAACAAACGCCCGAGCGGAGATTTTACGTGGATCGACCGGCTTAAGCGATCCACTATCGATACGTGGTGGAATTGTCACGTGACATTTCGGAATACCCCTAAAACTTACAAGTTTTTGGGAACTGGACACACACACACACGCACGTCGGGATGCAAAATGGACGCTCGTCATGCGCAATGCGCACAAGGGTAGTAAGGACGCAGTGTTGGATTTAAAACATTTGTAAAATTTTGACCCGACGTTAGTGAATTCCCTATATCTTCACCGTTTTTCATGGGATTTCAGATATCGACGTATTTCTTCGAAATCTTCCCGAAAATTTAAAAGTCTGCCCAAGATTAGGGAGAATAAGGAAGAAGATGAGCATTTGGAGCCAAATTTGACTTAAATTTAAAGTGACCACATACTTTTACATCAATGAACAGTTAAATATAGATGAAAATAGGTACCTTTTTCTTCGTTGATGATACAGTTACTCTTAGCTCAAGTGTCACATGAGTTACGGTTTCCGAGTCGAGAAACACGTTTTTAAAAACCACTAACTATTTATTTACACTACTTTAGGTTTCAATACAATACATGTAGATACAATATTATTTATGGAGACGATACGTTCGGTATGACAAATTGAACAAGACTACGTTCGGTACGATCGGTACGGCAAATTGACCAAGACTACGTTCGGTACGATCGGTACGGCAAATTGACCAAGACTACGTTCGGTACGATCGGTACGGCAAATTGACCAAGACTACGTTCGGTACGATCGGTACGGCAAATTGACCAAGACTACGTTCGGTACGATCGGTACGGCAAATTGACCAAGACTAAAGCTTTGTTCTACGGAACCTATATTTATACAATCCTAATAGTGATTAGCTATGCACTTTACTTTATTAAAAGGGTCTATTGTTAGGGGCTGATATAACACCTCCCCCCGAAGATTCGAGTTCCGGCTACGAGGGCGGAAGTCGAACGTCTTCCAGTTCTAGGGCTGCGGTGGTTTCTCGTCTTCTTTGGAATTTTCTCTGGAGTCTTCGTTTTGTGACAATCACCAGAGCTATGACGATAATTATGTATACGATGATAGTCCAGGCACTTGGGGTGTAAGTTACCGGTCCGTTGAGCACAGGGTCGTTTTTGATAAATTCCTGCTTGATGACGTGAAGTTCATCCAGGTTGCTTTTCTCCAGGTTAAGGGTGTAATTCGATTGAAGTGGAACGTCGTAGTTCGGATTCAATTTCGGAAGTAGGATGACTTGACCAGTAGTTACATCTTCTTCGTTGGTGATAAGTTTTCGTTTTGTTGAAAGTTGACATCCTGCGGGTATGTCAAAAATATATGTTCCTTTTAGTCGAACGATTTCCCTCTGCTCGTGACAATGAAGTTGAAGTACTTCTTCTTGGGGTAGAATAACGATCCATTGGTTGGAGTTTTCTGTTTTCTGGTACATGCTGTCAGCGATCTGGACTTCCGTCTGGATACATCCTGTAGGCGTTTTCATTTCTAGAAGTTGAATTTCGCAAGGGCTGTCTTTGGACATTTGGAGAAGTGCGCTCTTATCGCAGATGAAGAAATTCGCCGATGCTTCAATGCAAGGTTCGCTTATCGGTACATAAAACAATGTGTCCTTTGCGACAAATTTTGATTTTGGTATTATGGCCTTAAATTTCCCTTTCGAAAATGTAGGTAACGAGTACAAATGGTACATTTCAAATAAATAGGGATAGGTTATTGGTAAATGGAATAGGTAAATGATTTTATTATTTAGTATAAAAGAATCGATTTTTATTAATTTTTTGAAATTTGATATGTTTTCTAAGGTAATATTTAATGGTAATTGATTTGTTTTAAATTTTTCATTTAATCTTTTTAATTCGTGAAATAAGTCTGTGGTTTTAATTATACTTGGATGTACAGTGCCTAGTTTGGTGAAAACTATTGATGTTTCAATATCTTGTAAAATTGAATTTATTATCTCGAACATATTGATTATTTGGATCAATGTGTCCTTGATAAATCTAGTATAATCTCTGTTTACAGTTCCCTGAACAATTCCTGAAATTTGTTTAATTCTTGAATTTAAGATTTCTTCATTGTGCATAATTTTTGTTACTGTTTCGTTAAACTTGTTGATTAATGATACTGCTAAGGAATTTTGATTTTTTACTGAGGTGCTTAGTGCTTTTTGATTTTCTTGCAGGTTTTTAATTAATGTTTCGTATCTTTCTCCATCATTAGCGTCTAAATTACCAGTTATAGTCTTAAAAATAGATCCTAAGCCGTTAATTAAACCTCTTTTAACTCTACTTGGATGTGGCGATAATTCTATTATTCTATTTTCTACTTTTTCCTCTATAAAACTTAATATTTTTAAGTAGTTAGATACTTCGTTATAATAATGTTGATTAATAGTTAAGTGACTAGTTATATTTTCCGACTGTATTTTTAATTTGTTTATTTCGTAAATGATCGGATTTAAATCATAAAAATGAATTAAAGTGTGAGAGTATTCTTTTATTTTTGACGTACCTATTTTTAAGGGGATTATGCCGGGATTGTTTTCTAAATTTTTGTAATTTATTTCTTCTTTTCCGAAAGTTTTCGTAAGGATGCTTAACAAGCATAATCTGAAAAGAATAAAAACATTGGTTTTAGTCAAATGAATAGGTCTGTCTAAGTGGACGTTTCACGTTATCCATATGTATTTTAGATTGTGAGCTTGTAGCGATTACTTTCCTATCTTGATTCACTGCTGTTATCAATTTCGGTTTTTCAAATTTGTTTACGTTTTTCTGCCTTATATTTTTCTTAACAAAAGCTAATTGTTCGGGTTGAAAGATTTCCGGTTTGTCACGGTCTTTATTTATTTTCTCTAAAAGGTTTTCCTTATTCCTAATTAAATCAGCGTTTATCTTTGAATATAATACCTTTGTTTTATCCTTATGTTGTTGCACATAATCGTTTAACAGAATTTTATCTATTTCCAAGTTAAATGGGTCATTGTTGGTTATATGCCCGTTAATTACGTCAATAGGTTTATACTTTGTAGCTGAATGAATTGAATGATTGTAAGCTAGGATTGCGTAAATCATCTTCATCTTAACTGGGGTATTTTTGTAACCTTGTGTATTTAATATTCTCAAATGTTCATTTAATGTTGAATGAAATCTTTCTATAATACCGTTTGACTGAGGGTGGTTTGGTGAACAAAAATGAATTTGGATTCTGTGCAAAGATAAAAGTTCTGTAATCACTGAATTTTTAAATTCGGTTCCATTATCTACAATGATCATTTTAGGTATTCCATGATGTGAAAAGAAATTTATTATATTGTCAGCAATCTCCGTGCTATTTAATGAGGTTAAATAGTAGGCTTGTGCATATTTGGAAAAACTATCAATTATGGTTAAAAATTTTGATTGTTCAAAAGTAAAAGTATCCAAATGAATTATTTCGAAAGGTTTTAATGCAGTTGGTGTTTGATTTAGCTGCGTTTTTACTGGTTTCCTATCGTATTTTGCTTGTTGACATATTTCGCATTGATTTATATAAGTTTGTATTGATTCTTTCATTTTTGGCCAGAAGTATTTTTCTTTTATTCTATTTAGGGTCTCCTCTATACCTCTATGATTAGTTTTGCTTTCGTGATAATTTTGGATTGTGTCCTTAATGTCATTCTTATCAATAATATCAATCAATTTCTTTTTACAACGTTTAAATCGTAAAGATGTCCATTTGAAATTTCGTTGTAATGCTAAAGAAAATGGTTCATATATATCTGGGTTTTCAAAATACAGAAAATAATTTACGTCAGGTACGGTATAATTTTTAACAAAATTTACTATGTCATTTTCAAAATTATTTTGCGAAATTTGAACATTAATTCTTTGTTTTTTATCAAATAAGTTAGTTATTTTTGGTGCAGCTGGTGAATGTAGGACTGAGCTTATTATAATTTGATTTTGACCGTAATTTACTGCATGTTCGACAATGGGGATATTTATAATAGGATTACAATCTACGTTCGAATGAATCGTAATATTTTCACTTTCGTTCGCGTCTTGTTGCGTCTGTTCATTGTCGTCTACTTGTACGATAAGGGACATGTTGTCTAGGTCAGTGTTTGCGTTTTGTTCAGGAGGTTTATCAAACGTTACTGTTCTATTTGGGTCACCAATTAAATCATCGAATTGTTTCCAATAATCATTTAATTCTTTCGTATGGATTTCGATACGAGAAAGTGCGTCTGCGTTTGTATTTGCTTTACCTGGCTTATAAATAATTTGGTAGTCAAATTCTTCTAATTTAATTTTCCATCTATGTAATTTTGAACTAGGGTCTTTTAGCGAAAATAACCATTGTAAAGGTTTATGATCCGTTATAATGTTAAATTTTCTTCCATATAAATAAGGTCGAAAATATTTGGTTGCCCATACTATTGCCAAAAGTTCTTTTTCGATTGTCGAATAATTTTGCTCTGAATCATTTAATGTTCTAGAAGCGAAAGCTATTGGGAGGTCGTTACCTATTGGTCCTTGCGATAAAACTGCGCCTAACGCTACGTTCGATGCGTCGGTTGTTAGATTAAATTTCTTTGAAAAGTCTGGATATTGTAGAATTGGTTCGTTAATTAATAAATTTTTACATTTTTCAAAACAATTTACGTATTCATCATTTAATTCTATTTTTGCGCCTTTCTTTAAACATTTAGTTAAAGGTTTTGTCAATTTCGCAAAGTCTTTTATGAACTTTCGATAATAACCTAATAAACCTAAGAATCCTTTAATTTGTTTTGTTGATTTTGGAATTGGAAAATTTTTAATGGCTTTAATTTTGTCTGGGTTTGGTTTTACACCTTGTGGAGTTACTATATGTCCTAAATAAGCAACTTCTTTACATAAAAATTCTGATTTGTCCAATTGAATTTTGAAATTTGATTCTCGTAGTCTTTGGAAAACTGATTTTAGTCTTTCTATGTGTTCTTGAAGAGAGGTTGAAAATACAATGATATCGTCTAAATATACTAAACATTTTTCATTTTGAATACCGCGAAGAATATTGTCCATTACGCGTTGAAACGTTGCTGGGGCATTTTTTAATCCAAAAGGCATTCTTAAAAATTCGTAGTGACCATTTTCTACGTTAAAGGCTGTTTTCTCAATGTCTGTTTCAGTCATTTCAATTTGGTGATAACCGCTTGCCAAATCAAGAGTTGAAAAATACTGGCATTTTCCTAATTTATCCAAAATGTCATTAATATTTGGTAATGGGTATTTGTCATCGATTGTTTTCTCATTAAGTTTTCTGTAATCAATTACTATTCTCCATTTCTGTTTTCCAGAAGCATCTAATTTTTTTGGAACTATCCAAATTGGAGATGACCATGGTGAAGTACTTGGTCTGATAATATTTGAATCTAACATTTTTTTAATTTGATTTTGAACCTCTTGTTTATGGATAAATGGATAGCGATAAGTTTTAGTGTATACTGGAATTTCGTCAGTTAATTTAATTTGGTGTTTTATTTTGTTCGTAAAAGTTAGGGGTGCATTTTCCTGATGGAAAATATCTGAAAATTGTTCACATAACTTGATAATTTTGGCTTTTTCTTCCTTGTTCAAATGGTCAGTTCTGATTTTTGATGAGTCGAAAGTTTTATAATTTGGAGTATCAATGTGATTTAAGTCGAAGTTTTGGAGTTCTACTGGATCAAACTTTTCTACTGGAATTGGTGCAGAAAAATCAATTGTACTTGGTTTTACATTACTGTTTAAAATTGTTGTGAGTGCGTATCCGTTTTCCGCAATTGTTAGGCACTCAGGAATTTCACAATTTTGGATTTTTTGGTGTGGAATGATTATTTCACCATTTTGAATTGAAGTTTTTACTTTTATAACTTGTTCCATACGTGGTTGAATTGTAATTTGATTTAAATCTTCAAAACGTTTGGTTTGATAAAAATGAAATTTAATTTTGGCGAAAGGTGTTATCAAGTGATTAGTATTGAAGTTAAGAACTGCCTGAAGTGTCGTTAAATTGTCAATTCCGATTAAACCGTCAAAAGTGTCATGAAATTTGAAAAGATAGAATTTTAATTTATTAGAAGGATCTAAGTTGAAAATTTTCGATGGCGGAATCGAGGCACTAAACTGATGTGATGATTTTTGGAATACTGTGGAAACAATAAATGGGTCATTTTTAATTAAGTTTGGAAAGTATTTGTTCGCAATTTCTGGATTTATAAATGACTTTGTTGATCCTGAATCAATTAATAATTTAATATTATATTCTGGGAAAATTATGTACGGTAATTCGCTCATTTTTTCAGAAATTGTGTTCAAAGTTATTATTGGTGGTGTCATTTCTTTTTGAATTTTTCGGCTGGTTTGGTAAAATTTTGTTCATCATCATAATATTCAGAATTTTGTTCGTCTTCGTATTCGTTATTTGTCTCTTGTACGTTTTTGTAAATGTCTGTGTTGTATAGCTCTTCGGCTATGAAAGGAGGTTTTTGATTGTTGGCTCTATATGTATTCTGGAACATATTGGGACGATATTGGTAATTTTGGGGATTTCGGAAATTTTGGTTAGACGTTGAGGGTCTCGGTTGATACGTATTTCGAGTAGACGTACTCATTGGAGTTGGTGGTGGAAGATTTTTTCTCATAGCGGAATTAGGTTTAAAGACGTTGACGTTTTGAGGTTGTTTGAAAACTTGGGCGTTACTTAGGAATTTTTGTGGTGGTAGATTTCTTGGTTGAACGTTAATTGGTTGCGAAGGAAAGTTGTTTTGATTTTTGAAGAAATTATTTGGGGTATGTTGGTTGAATTGTGGACGAGAATTATAATGCGGATGTTGATTAAATTGACGAGGATTATAGTGTGAATGTTGATTAAATTGGGGTTGATTGCTTGGTTTAAAAGAATTTGGAAATTTATTTGGGTTTTTATGAGCAAAATTTTGGAAGTACTGGACATTCTCTTCCTCAATTACGTATTGCATGGCTTCACTTAGTGACTTTGGTTTCATGCACCGTAAGGTTGTCGCTAACGGTTCCCTAAGACCTGACAAGAACGTTTTTAATGCTAGGTTTTGATATAGATTTCGTTTTAAATCTTGGGCTGCTACGGTTTCTTCATGAGCCGTTATGTAACAGCATAACAAATTTAGAATGTGTAGAACTCTGTCGTAAAAATTCTGAGCAGTTTCATTAGGATTCTGTTTCAACATTATTAGATCACGATTTAAACAAATTTCATCTCTTTGATCAGAGAAATTTGCTAACAGTAGTTTTTTCAGGCTTTCCCAATCGGTAGTGCCCTGTATGTTAACGATTGTTTTTGCGTTCCCTTTTAATTTTGAAATAATTGAATTTAATAAGTAAATATTCTGAAAATTTGCCGGATTGACTTTATCATAAAATTGATTTATTAAAGCTTCACTTACACTAAGGAATCTGTTAAGGTCATTTGGGTCTCCACTAAAATCTGGGATACAGGATAAATATTCGGGTTTCAATTGGTTCATTTTTGTGGTTTTTGGAGTAGGTGGGTTAAGGATTGCGGGTCTTATTACGTTTAATCGAGAATTTGAACTCGTTACGCTCAAATTTTCGAGAGTGTTGGTCAATTTGGAAAGATCTTCACTTGACATTAAATATTTGGACAATTGTTTTATAACATTAAAACGACTTACATGTGAAACACGACGATTTTCATGTCTCCGTTGTTTCTGCTTTTCTGCAATATAGGTCTCTTTGACCTTCGTTTCTGTTTCTTCTTAGCTGCTATGAGGTCCAACGGCGAAAAAGGCGATGCGTGTCCTTGACGCTGTTCGTTGTCCTCGCAAATTTGGGCGATATGGGTCCCAAACTTCGGTTGTCCTATCGTCTATGAGGTCCGACGGCGGTTGAGGCGATGCTAGTCCTGGATGCTGTGGTCCTCGCAAGATTTGGGCGATGTGGGTCCTAATCTTCGTTTGGTTCGTGGATGATCTGCGTTGAGATGATCCGTGCTGACTGCGCCAGTTACGGTTTCCGAGTCGAGAAACACGTTTTTAAAAACCACTAACTATTTATTTACACTACTTTAGGTTTCAATACAATACATGTAGATACAATATTATTTATGGAGACGATACGTTCGGTATGACAAATTGAACAAGACTACGTTCGGTACGATCGGTACGGCAAATTGACCAAGACTACGTTCGGTACGATCGGTACGGCAAATTGACCAAGACTACGTTCGGTACGATCGGTACGGCAAATTGACCAAGACTACGTTCGGTACGATCGGTACGGCAAATTGACCAAGACTACGTTCGGTACGATCGGTACGGCAAATTGACCAAGACTAAAGCTTTGTTCTACGGAACCTATATTTATACAATCCTAATAGTGATTAGCTATGCACTTTACTTTATTAAAAGGGTCTATTGTTAGGGGCTGATATAACACATGGGAAAGTACTGTGAATATATTGAATTTAAAATAGGATACCAATGCTTTACTTCTGGTTCAATAAATTTAAGATCTCTAAATAGCTTTTGCAGTTCAAATTCAACGTATTCCAGAAGATTTAACTAATAAAATAAATGGAAATGGTAATCAAAGAGTGGAGAGTAGGTATTTGGGTATTTTCTATAATTCAGGATTAACCTGGGAGACACATACGTTACATCTTTTGAAGAAATTAAGATATCTGTCTTATGTATTTACCAACTAAATCCCAACTAAAATCTGTATGGTTTATTTCAAAGTACAGCAATTTATGGTATCATCGCACCAGCGAAACCGTCATCTCCAAACTAACAACGTTGCAATATAAAATAGTAAAAGTAATATTCTCCTCCAATGAGGAGACTATAGACATCAGACAATCATTCTTTTTGGAAGGTATCATACGTCAACATGACTTTTTAAGAAGTATATAGGTATAGTAACTCTCTATCTACAATAAGACAAGTACAATTGCCACTGCCTAGACTTAATAGGGAGATAGGCAGGATTTATTTCTATAAAATTATTCAACTCACTGCCACCTCATCTAATATTACTGGGAAATCAAACAAAAATTATAAAGCAAGCTAAAATCATGGTTAATCCAAACTTTCATCAGTCAGATGAAAAGGAATCAAGTATTAACCCCTGAAAGATAACTTAAAAATGCATAATATGTGTAATTAATATATATGGAATATATAAAACACGTAATATAGTAATTTGTAATAAAGTGTAATTACTACCAAATAAGTGTACAAATAGAAATGTAATAATTAGTTTTAGTAGTTAAAATAGTAAGTATTTTTAAGCGCCATCCTTGGCAAAACCTCTATAGGATACATAGTATATTCAGTATATTTTTTGTTTTTTCGTTTGCTTCTAAAAGAATTTTGTATATGAATCTATATTACTGTGTAAAAAGGTATAGTATTAAATAAATAAAATAAAAAAGATACTGTGGTGAGGTATGGCATTTGAAAGAGAAAACAATTAAAATGGTCGAAACCAGAGAGGTAAATTATTGGAGAAGGGCTGCAGGAATCTCAAGAAACGATAAAATAGGAAACTCGAAAATTAGAGACTGTCAGAAATACTATAGACATAAGTCTTAATCAGCTGAGGTGGTATAGGCATGTCCAAAGATTGGAGACTGAACAATAAATCGGAAACCACAGGGACGAAAAAAGAGAGGAAGACCTAGATGAAGATATTCAAGATAGAGGGCTAGAAGAAGATGGCTATGGGAAGATCGAGAGGAATGGAGACTGGGAAGCGGAAGAAGGCGAAGAACGTACAAAACACTTGTTCATCGCTCCTTTCGAATGAGGCAATGAAAGATTAAAGGCCCTCTAAATTAATGGCAGCCGCGTAAATCCGAACCGATCGTCTAGTCGAACATTTCAACAACACGTCCCGTAACTCCGCAATAAATCTCCAATAAAAACAACGACCACTCGACGATCGGCAATCGTTTATCGCCCTGATCGATTCCGACGCCTCAGATAAACAAACAGGAACGTACGACTTAATGAAAAGCACCTCTCTCTTTGTCTCTCCTTCGCTCTCTCTCTCTCTCTCTCTCCCTCCTCCCGCCTGGAACATAATGGAGAGCGTTTTCGTGGGCCGAAAATAACTCCGGCTGGTCTCCAGAGGGAGCGGCGACAAAAATGTTTGGGACTCTCAGTGTTGTCATCCCAGCGCGAGACGATGAACTTCGCGAGGGGGAACGCACCTTTATTCCTCGCCCTCGCGACCGCTTTCCTCGCGTACGGCGACCGCATTTTCAAAATAGGTGAGTGAACTACCCGGGAAAACTAAACGGGAAAAGCGGGAGTGCCGGAAACGTGCGGGAGCTCCGGATGTGAACGACACCGCGAACGAAATTTCACCGATTTCCCAATGAGATAAACGAGATTCTCGCCGTGCAATCTTCGCGTAAAGTGTGTATTTTTAACGTTTATTATCATATTTTTATATCACCTGCTCCGTTGTTGCATTAAATCTCTTGAAATGAGGCGAGCTTGTTTATCTTCTTTTGGAAGGAGTCCAGGATGATCGTGACTCGTCAATAACCGGACAAATTCTGTTTCGGGCATTATAAATCGAAGGTCGTTAATTAGGCATCAAAGAAAATCATGAATCATCGTCACATCTAACACCGTGCGATCGTTTAAATTCGTTAAACTCCGATTGTAAGCTTGGTTTAACTAGACTCGGTATAGTGTCTCGAGCAGTTTGTACCCGGGATTGACTAAACCAAGTTTAGTTAAACCAAGCGTCAACTACACAGGTAAAGTATATTTACAAATATCATCCCTTTACTGGTGACGGTTCTGGAAAACCCTTCATTTATGATAGTAAGATCACGTAGCGCATTGCTTACTGCGCGTTTTCCTTAAAACAATAACAACTCGTTGAGTAATATGGTCAATCCAATAAAATTGTGGTAAGCTCCATGGGAAATTCCTTTAAAGCAATTACATTTCTCACATATTTTCCTAAACCCAACTTCAACGCTTTCGAAATTGTCATTATTACTTTGAAGATCTTTAGAACTTCCTATAAAGTGTCCAAACTCCCTCATGAGTACCAATTGTACTTCAAACTTGACGCTTGTCTTAAGGCAATTATATCTCTTTTTAAAATAACTAGACATATAGGTACTTCTAGACTTTAAAAACTTCAAAATTCGAGTTATAAATTGTATTCTATTCTTAAACTAAGTACTACTCCTTTAAATGTTGTAAATATTACAATTGTAATATTGTGAGAAATTGTAAATAATTGTAAGAACCTAAATAGAAAATTCCAAACATTCTTTAAAGCAATTACATTTTACACATATTCTCCTAAACCCAACTTCAACGCTTTCAAAAGTGTCACTACTCCTTTAAAGATCGTTAGAAATTCCTTTAAAGTGTCCAAACTCCCCCAAGAGTACTAATTGTACTACAATCTTGAAACTTCTCCTAAGACAATTATAACTCTTTTAAAAATGACTAGATATATATACTTCTAGACTTTGAAAATTTCAAAATTCGACTTATAAATTTTAATCTTTTCTTAAACTAAGTACTACTCCTTTAAATGTCGTAAATACATATTACAATAATTGTAATATTGTGAGAAATTGTAAATACTTGTAAGAACTTCCATGGAAAATTCCTACATTTCTTTAAAGCAATTATATTTTACATATATTCTGCTGAACCCAACTTCAACGCTGTCAAAAGTGTCACTACTACTTTGAAGATCGTTACAACTTCCTTTAAAGTGTCCAAACTCCCTCAAGATTACCAATTGTACCACAAACTTGAAGCTTCTCCTAAGACAATTATAACTCTTTTAAAAATGACTAGATATGTACTCCTAGACTTTGAAAATGTCAAAATTCGACTTATAAATTTTGGTCTTTTTTTAAACTAAGTACTACTTCTTTAAATGTCGTAAATACACATTACAATAATTGTAATATTGTGAGAAATTGTAAATAATTGTAAGAACCTCAATGGAAAATTCCTACATTTCTTTAAAGCAATTACATTTTACATATATTCTTCTAAACCCAACTTCAAAGCTTTCAAAAGTGTCACAACTACTTTGAAGATTGTTACAACTTCCTTTAAAGTGTCCAAACTCCCTCAAGAGTACCAATTGTACTACAAACTTGAAGCATCTCCTAGGACAATTATAAGTCTTTTAATAATGACTAGATATATACTTCTACACTGTGAAATTGTCAAAATTCGAATTATAAATTTTAGTCTTTTCTTAAACTAAGTACTACTCCTTTAAATGTTGTAAATACATATTACAATTATAATATTGTGAGAAATTGTAAATAAAAGTAAGAACCCCCATGGAAAATTCCAAAATTTCTTTAAAGCAATTACATTTTACATATATTCTTCTAAACCCAACTTTAACGCTTTCAAAAGTGTCACCACTACTTTGAAGATCGTTACAACTTCCTTTAAAGTGTCCAAACTCCCTCAAGAGTACCAATTGTACTACAAACTTGAAGCTTCTCCTAAGACAATTATAACTCTTTTACAAAATGACTAGATCTGTACTTCTAGACTTTGAAAATTTCAAAAATCGAATTATAAATTTTAGTCTTTTCTTAAACTAAGTACTACTCCTTTAAATATTGTAAATATTACAATTGTAATATTGTGAGAAATTGTAAATAAGTGTAAGAACCTCTATGGATAATTCCTAAATTTCTTTACCCAACTTCGACGCTTTCAAAAGTGTCACTACTACTTTAAAGATGGTTACAACTTCCTTTAAAGTGTCCAAACTCCCTCAAGAGTACCAATTGTACTACACACTCGAAGCTTCTCCTATGACAATTATAACTTTTTTTTAAAATGACTAAATATATACTTCTAGATTTTGAAAATTTCAAAACTCGAATTATAAATTTTACTCTTTTCTCAAGCTAAGTAACTATTCCTTTAAATGTTGCAAATATTACAATTATAATAGTGTGAGAAATTGTAAATAATTTTAAGAATCTCCATGGAAAATTCCTAAATTTCTTTACACAACTTCGATAGCACGTAAGTTCCCGGGGTAGTAGGCAAAGTAGTACAACCTTTTCCCTTGTAGCCCCACTTCTTTACACAACTTTTACGCTTTCAAAAGTGTTACTACTACTATATAGATGGTTACAACTTCTTTTAAAGTGTCCAAACTCCCTCAATAGTACCAATTGTACTAGAAATTTGAAGCTTCTCCTAAGACAATTATAACTCTTAAAAATGACTTGATATGTACTCCAAGACTTTCAAAATGTCAAAATTCGAGTTATAAATTTTAGTCTTTTTTTAAACCAAGTACTACTCCTTTAAATGTTGTAAATATTACAATTGTAATATTGTGAGAAATTGTAAATAATTGTAAGAACCTCCATGGAAAATTTCTAAATTTCTTTGAAGCAATTACAATTCACACATATTCTCCTAAATCCAACTTCAACGCTTTCAAAAGTTTCACTTCTCCTTTAAAGATCATTACAACTTCCTTTAAAGTGTCAAAACTCCCCCAAGAGTACCAATTGTACTACAAACTTGAAGCTTCTCCTAAGACAATTATAACTTTTTTTAAATGACTAGATATATACTCCTACACTGTGAAATTGTCAAAATTCGAATTATAAATTTTAGTCTTTTCTTAAACTAAGTACTACTCCTTTAAATGTTGTAAATATTACAATTGTAATATTGTGAGAAATTGTAAATCAGTTTAAGGACCTCCATAGAAAATTCCTAAATTTCTTTAAAGCACCTAAATTTCTTTAAAGCAATTACATTTCACACATATTCTCCTAAACCCAACTTCAACGCTTTCAAAAGTTTCACTTCTCCTTTAAAGATAATTACAACTTCCTTTAAAGTGTCCAAACTCCCCCAAGAGTACCAATTGTACTTCAAACTTGAAGCTTTTCTTAAGACACATAAGTTTTTTTTAAAATGACTAAATATATACTTCTAGATTTTGAAAATTTCAAAATTCGAATTATAAATTTTACTCTTTTCTTAAGCTAAGTACTACTCCTTTAAATATGTTGAAAATATTACAATTAAAGCAAGCGGCGTTGAGATTTTCCTTCAAGTCGTCTCAACTTATTTCAAACGTCATTAATACAATTGCAACTACTTTTACGACGTCATCAATTCTTTACAAGACCTAGAAAGAGGTTTCTTGGAATCTCCGCAAATTCTTTAATTGTGTCTTATTATTTTTGCTTAATATTTTGTATATATTCGTCTTCAGTGTGATTGCTTTAAAGATTACCACAAGTTCTTTAAAAGCTCCTCAACTTCCTTAAAAACGTCCAAACTCTCTTAAGAATGCGAATTTTACTTCAAACTTCAATAGTTTTCTTAAGACAATTGTAACTCTTCAAGATGACTACAGAAATACCCCTAAACCACTATGAAAGTCTGAAAATTCGCATTACGAATTTCATCTCTTTGCGACTTCTTTAACAGAGCTGCCCAACTTTTTTAAGACAACTGTAACTGTTTAAAATGACTACATAAATACTCCAAAACTTCTGCGAAACTCTGAAAATTCGCATTATATTTGCTAATTTAACAATGCCATCAGTTCATTACAATTTCTTTGAAGTTCTTTAAAAGCTCTCCAACTTCCTTCAGAACGTCCAAACTCCCTCAAGAGTGCAAATTTTAATCAAAACTTAAACCCTTTTTTTATGATAATTTTAACTTTTCAAAATAAGTACATAAATATTCCTAAACTTGTTTGAAAGTTACAAAATTCGCATTACAAACTTCACCTCTTTACAACGTCTTTAACAATGTCATCAGTTCATTACAATTGTCAAAGCTCATTAGAAACTCCTCCCAAGTGTGATAAACGTTCTAGTGATAGGCGGAGCGCAAAGGCATGTTCACAATTTCGTTACAACATGATTCATTAGGTACTGAAATTTTAGATTATCAACATTGTCATCATTCCAGTCAAATTTGTAAAATTATTACAATCACTCTGTAAGAAAGTGGGTCTTTTTTTGATCAAAAATTCATTACTTTCATTAAATCGTAAATAAATAGTACAGCATGTTTATTTTTAATAAGGATTTATTTTGGCAGCGCTTCAGAGTAACTCGTCAATAACCGGAAAAATTTATAATTGGAAAGTTTTAATTAAACATCAACGGAAATCGTAAATCATTGTTAAAAAGTGATTGAATAGATCCGTTACAATTTAGCGTCTTGTGAACTCTGACAAGATATGTGTCTACTACCATATAGTCAGGGAAGGTCACCATATACCAATATACCAATATACAAATATATAATATACCATATAGTCAGTTTTTGAAATCACAATCTGACATGGTACGCAAACCCAAATCACAATTTTTAAAGTTTAAGTAACATTTCCACAAATGTGATGAATGCATAGAAATTCGACTTGAAGTTAATTTGAAATTTTCGTCCTACTGGAAACGAAAATAAAATTCTATGTGTTTCTACAGAAATTCAGAATATCATTTTACTAAAAATGTTTTTAAAGTGACTCCTTAGGTAAAATTTTTAAGAAAGAAGAAGATAAACAGGAAAAGGAAAACAACGTAAACCTCAAGAAATTTACAAGTTTGATTCTAATAAAATTGAGTTTTAAGAAATGTAGAAATAAGTGTATTTAAGTTAACCACCCACATCTGTTGTAGAGCGATTATTGTATAAACACAGTAAATAGTATTACAGCTGAGTATTCAGACATAAATGTAGTTATAAAATTTTAACGAGTTTAGATACAAACGTAAATCCTTAAAACAATTTAAATAAATACATACAAGTTTGTGGCCGAAAAACATTAATTTAGTTTATAGGGATCTATTTCAAGCAAATACTCCAACGACACAATACCTCCATCTGCATTTTGCTTAGTTCGTATTCTATTTTAATTAAACCGCGCGTAGCGTCGCCACGTTTCTAATTTTAATACCAAGTGTTATGGGTAAACCACAACGTTTATATTATCCTTTGGGAATTGTCATTACTCGTTTTATTCCGACGATAAAACCCATAATGCGACAACGTATCGCCTTAATTCGGTTCAGCGTGATGTAATGTAAACGCGGTGTTCAAATAAATAGAGCTTGAGGGTCCAATGTATAGGTTTGTTTGTATTTTGTTCCAATTAGTTTACATCGCATATTTACCTCCAGAAACTGTACCTGGTCGAACCTTGGTTCATAATTCCAGCGTCTTTCTGAAACTCAATGAGTTCTCTCTTCAAGGGGCTCTATTGGACCAAACCAAGTTCAAGCAGAAGGAGGCCTTCCGTGAAGCCATAGAGGACATCAGCGAGAAGTACGACTTCACCTTCGAGACAATCATCGAAGAAATAGAAAAGGACGATCCCTACAATGCCATGAAGACCACCTGCAACCTCCTGTCGAAGGGAGTCGTCGGGATCCTGGGTCCCCTCACCGAGGACAACTCCAACATAGTCCAATCGATCTTGGACGCCAAGGAAGTGCCACACATAGAGGTAAAAACTCATAAGTGTGTACTTGTAGTTTCGATGATTTTCCGCCTCCAGGTCAGATGGGACGATTACCCGTTGAACGGCACGGTGATCAACCTGCACCCCTTCCCGGATACCCTCACCAGGACCTACTACGACCTGATCCAGGCGTGGGAGTGGAGGAACTACGCCATACTGTACGAGGACAACGAGAGCCTCCAACGGGTCGGGGAGCTGGTGAAGCTCTTCGAGCCCTACGAGTACAACATCGTACTCAAGCAGCTCGACACGAGGAACTTGCGAAGGGATTACAGGCAAGATAAACAAAGATTTTGTTTAAATTTGACTTTTGGTGAGATTCTAGTAGGTTTTGTATTAGTTGAATAAAATGTCATATGAGTCGCATGTAATTTGAACTCCAATTTTCCCCAGGCCAATCCTGAAGGAGTTACGGAAGTCCGGGGTCACGCACTTCCTCCTGGACTGCTCGATCGACGTCCTGGAGGAGGTACTACGACAGTGCCAGCAAGTTGGACTGATGACCGACAGGTACAGCTACATTGTCACCAATCTGGACGCTCACACCGTCGATTTGACCCCATACCTACACAGCGAGACCAACATAACTCTGGTAAAGTTTCCATCTTCGCCTTCTCTCCTTTATCTTCGAACTTAAATCTCTCCATAGATGCGTTTCGTGAACCCCTACGACGAGCACCTGCAGAGTGTCGCGGGAAGGATCCACAACGCTGCGGACGGCATGGAGTTCGAGGCGGCCTTCAAGCTAAAACTGCAGGAGGCGCTGATATATGACGCGCTGATGATGTTCGCCGAGGCCATCAACAATTACCAACACATCATCACTCCGACGAGGATCGACTGCGACAGTTTGGAGAGCGGGTTCTCGTCCGGTACCGCCATAGTGAACAGCATGAAAAACGTAAGATCGATGTGCCCAAAGCTGCCCCTTGCTGAGGCACCTAATTGGTTTACCAGAAGTACTAAGTGCCAAACGGTAGCAGTAGGTTCCTAGTGCCTGAACGAAGGTAGTACAGCTGGACTGTGAGTAGAACCGTGAAGTTCTCGTAGCATCGTCAAGTGGCTACAGTGCTGAGTCTTATCTACAGGTTTTAAGGTTGTAGATGGTCTTTTGAAATGGAGACAGGGCGTGTCGTAATCTCCGGCGTAAGTCTGAAGGCGTATCATGCAGATGATGTGGTGCTAGATCATGCTAGCTCATGCTATGATCTGTTGGTATATGCTGATATGCTATGATCATGCTAGATTTTTTTTTAAGAATCTCCACTATCGTTCAGGTACAGATGTGTCTGGTTATCTCTGCAAGTTCGTGCTGTTGGGGTCTTCGTCGTGATCTTCGGTCTTCTACCTTTCCTTGATAAATAAGGCTCTCCATATTGTGTGTTGATCTCATGACATACCCAAAATATGTCAGCTGTTGTAGTTATACCCTTCTTGAGAGTCTCCTATTAATTCTTAGCTCTCCTCAGTCTCACACATCGGTCAAATGGGACTTGGATCAAACCAAACTATGCTCCTTCGCATAGTGAGCATACTATTGTTGTCGATCAACTTTTGTACAATGAGGATGTTCACATCATAAGGTTATCCTTCATACACTTGTAGTTCGTGTTTCGATATGTGTTAATTTTAACTGTATTTGTCCACGTTGTTTTACAGTTTGACGTCTCATATGTCGCATACCCGGAGTCCTAAAAACTTTTGTTCTAAAGCCTGATGATGACTGTTAAGCAGTCGAAACGGGTCGCTTAATTCCCATAAATTTGTTGGCGAAGACTCAGCGTGTTTCTTCGGATACATAAGACCATGGCCAATTTCGAGAACCTTCTGTCAGTGAGCATACTAGGTATACTAATTTATTGCAATAATTTGGGAGTCTTTTATAGCATTTCAATTGTCTAGATGACGTTGAAGGTATGTTACTCTTTTGTTTAATATTATCTTACCACGTTTTTTTATGGTATAACTGTCCTTACCAATGCGAGTTCACCATCACGGTTTTTTAATGTCTTAGTAGTTTTCGATCTATTGTTTTGGTCTTCTTCACCTGTCTACTATCAGTATCAAAAGTCATTACGTACTTTTTAAATTCAGAGCAAATTGCAGTAGGTACCAACACTGCTTGCTATTGTTGGTATTTCCAACAATATCCAAGTTCCAATTTCCAAAATTGCATATTGTATTCAGTTTTGCCACTTTGTGTCTTTGGTTCCTAATTCCTATCTTTGCATTGAAATGGCTCAGCTGTAATGTATACTGTTGCAATGCTTCATTAGACATTACTTTTTGACCACCCTGTACACATGCATGCGTCTTCGAGGGATTCCCAACAATGGCGACTTCAATAGCCGCTGATTACTGTTTCTATTGAGGGCTGATAAATGAAACTCTATTTATTCGGCGAGTAGACGAGTCAGATTTTCAGGTGTAACAATGATAGCCTATTCATAATCATCACAACTTGAATGTCATATTTTCTCCGTCGTTGTACAGTGAAAAGTTTTTATCGTTACTCCTTTTTCCTTCAGCTTTTCTATTCTGGCCTGACAGGGAATATTTCATTCGGCATCACGGGATTCAGGTCTGAAGTCGCCTTAGACATCATCGAATTGCGGGAAGGAGGCGAGGCTAACATAGGCGATTGGAACTCCAGCAGGATCTGCTACCATCCGGTCTGCCCCCTGAACATCATAAAGGAGAACAAAACCGAGGTGGAAGATATGGATTTGGTTAACAGGACTTTCAGAGTTATGACAACATTGGCAAGTAGTTTTACTCTCACCGTTGAATTAGGACTTCAATTTCTTTCCTATTTGACTTACTGTTTGCTTTCAGACAGAACCTTACGGTATGAGGGTGGTGTCCACTTACCGCTTAACTGGCAACGCTCAGTACGAGGGTTTCGCTATAGACATGATAGACGAAATGTCGAAAATCTTAGGATTCAATTACACGTTCATCATTAGAGAAGACAAAAAGAACGGCGAGAAGTCAGACAACGGAGAGTGGAGCGGCATAATCGGCGACATAATAAAAGGAGTAAGTTGAAACTAAATCACACTTACCTCGACGGAATTAAACAGTACTTTTGGCCGTACAGAAAGTCGACTTGGCCATAACCGATCTCACCATAACCAAAGAGCGAGAAGCCGCGGTCGACTTCACCTCACCGTTCATGATGCTCGGTAACTCCTTAATCTCGCCCAAAGCGTTTCGTGTAAACCCTTCCCAATTACCTTAGGTATCAGTATTCTCTACCAGAAACCGAAGAAGGCACCTCCGAGTTTCTTCTCCTTCGCCGATCCGTTCGCCTTCGAAGTCTGGAAGCTCATCATCGCGTCCTGGGTCGGCATATCGCTGATCCTGTTCATCATCGGGAGGATCTCCTACGCCGAATGGGAGAATCCCTATCCCTGCATCGAGGATCCTGAATTCTTGGTCAACCAGCTGGATCTGAGGAACTGTCTGTGGTGCATCACCGGCGCCATCATGCAACAGGGATCGGAGATAGAACTGAAGTGAGTAGAGTGATCATGTCCACCGTCCGAGTGTATTGATTATTCCTTTGACTCGCCAGATCGGTAGCCACCAGGATGATAGCTGGGATGTGGTGGTTCTTCACTCTGGTCATGGTTTCCTCCTACACGGCTAACTTGGCTGCTTTCCTCACGACGGAGAATCCAGATCCGCACTTCACCAACTTCAGGGAACTGATCGCCAACGCCGAGGACAAGGAGATAAAGTACGGGGCGAAGAAAGGAGGAGCCACGGCTAAATTCTTCGAGGTAAGGTGATCATCGGCGAATCGATGTTCAGCCGCTGAACCTTGTCCCGTTTCTAGGAAAAGGCAAAGAATGATACCAAGAGCGATTACGCCAAAGCTTGGAAGCACATGTTGGATCACTGGTCTGAGGTGATGGTGACCGAAAATGAACTGGGGGTAATGAAAGCAGCAAAGGAAAAGTACGCGTTCTTCATGGAGTCCTGCTCCATTGAATACGAGACGCAGAGGAAATGCGACCTTAACCAAGTCGGCGGACGGCTGGACGAGAAAGGATACGGCATCGCAATGAGAAAAAGTACATTTATACTTTGTTTCTACTTTCTGCTATCTGGGAAGGTGAATGTAGGAATGTAGGCGAATGTAGGAACATTCGCTTACTGCTGTAATTGTTTTTTCCTTCCGTGCCTCTCTAGCGCCCACCACTCCCTGATTTGATCACTCAATTTGTTTCTCACTAGTTTGGCACATATGGAGATCCCTAGAAGAAGTCGTTTGAAACTGGTTGCTGAAAAAAGGGCAATATTGATGATACCTCTAGCGCCCACCACTCCTTTTCTAATCTCGATTTGATCACTTCAATTTGCTTGTCACTAGTTTGGCACGTATGGAGATCCCTAGAAGAAGTTATTTGAAACTGGTTGCTGAAATAAGGGCAATATTGATGATACCTCTAGCACCCACCACTCCTTTTCTAATCTCGGTTTGATCACTTAATTGGTTTGTCACTAGTTTGACACATATGGAGATGCCTAGAAGAAGTTGTTTGGAACTGGTTGCTGAAATAAGGGCGATATTGATGATACCTCTAGCGCCCACCATTTCATTTCTAATCTCGGTTTGATCACTTGATTTGTTTGTCACTAGTTTGGCACATATGGAAGAAGTCGTTTGAAACTGGTTACTGAAATAAGGGCAATATAGATGATACCTCTCGCGCCCACCACTGCTTTTCTAATCTCGGTTTGATCATTCAATTTGCATGTCACTAGTTTGGCACATATGGAGATGCCTAGAAGAAGTTGTTTGAAACTGGTTGCTAAAATAAGGGCAATATTGATGATACCTCTAGCGCCCACCACTCCTTTTCTAATCTCGGTTTGATCACATAATTTGTTTGTCACTAGTTTGGCACATATGGAAGAAGTCGTTTGAAACTGGTTGCTGAAATAAGGGCAATATTGATCGTATATACATGTAGCAGCGAGTTGTGCTTGCGATCTCTCCAATCGTCTGTCTGTAGTCCTCTATCTTCCATTGTATGCCTTACCTCTTCTCTTGATGATCTTCTCGATCTACCTTTGTTTCTGCAATTGACCACATTAAGTTTGTTTGTAGAGAAATGGAGATATTGGAGAAATAGAGATGTTGATCGATTGATCCCTATTTGAAGTGAGGTTATGAAAATAGAAAAAAGCCATTGGTTTAATATGATTCTAACGAAAGGTACATTCTTAATTCTTACCCTATCCAACCATTTCAGATTCGCCCTACAGGAACGCTCTATCCAAAGCCGTGTTGCAGCTACAACAGTCCGGCAAACTCGCAGAAATCAAAAAGAAATGGTGGGAAGAGAAAAAAGGCGGAGGCCAGTGCTCCGGAGATGGGGAAAGTTCAGAAGCCACCCCCTTGAACCTCAAGGGAGTCGGAGGCGTCTTCTGGGTGGTTATCGGCGGAGTGATAATCGCCTTCTTCGGCGCAATGATAGAGACCTTCATTTCCGCCAGCAAGCAAGCCATAAGGACCAGGACTCCATTGTCTTCCGTGCTGTGGGAGGAAGTCAAGTTCTACTTCAAATTCACCGAGAACGTGAAGCAAGTCCACTATCCCGAGGGGAGCAGCCAAAAGTCGAGGTCGAGGGACAAGGAGTTGGAGTTCGATTGGAGCGCGAAGGAACTCACGGCGGACGCGGTGAGCAACGCCAACAGCGGCAAGAGCAGGAGGAGCAGGAGGCGTAGCCAGACGAGGCGAGGCAGCAGCAAGAAGTACGATAAGAGGGAGATAAGGGAACAAACTTGTTAGGGCGTCGGTACGGCCTCGGAACTCTGCGAATATCGAGCGTTGCGGCGATGTAGAGTTTAGTCCAAAATTCGGTTTTAGATTTTGTATGGATTTTTTACTAATGTGAAACTGCGTGTAGTTAATTAAACAAATTTGCATGTACATAGTGTCCCCAAGGGAACCGCTTGGACAAAGAATAGAAACCAAAAATTGAAATTGACCACGTACATTGCTCACTATTCGTATTAAAGAAATTAACAAGTTTAAAGAAAAATTCCAAATGTTCTAGCTTCATAGCAGATACCGCCTGATGAGCTATTAGCCTAAAATCCGATTTCATAGATGGTACTTTGATTACATTTTTACTAATACATAAACTACTAAATTAAACAAAACTACATGTACATATGTCTTTGTTTGATACAATAAACTTAAATTCAAACCAGGTTCAAATCATTTAAGATCCCATATTTTCAGTACCCCAATTTCCATATTAATTAAGCCCTGCGCGTAAATCGTGCAGGACTAATGCGCCCATTAATTTTGGCCAAGGTAATATCGGCGATGCCAAAACTATTTTAAAAGTTCGGCTAGATTTTAAATAACAGCGTCGAAGTGCATAGCGTCGCGACGCTCTAAAATCGATCCAAATTCCAGTAATGAGACGGAGATGCCCGTGAGATGTTCTCGAACGTTCTGGCGTTTGTTTTCCTGGCGTCCATCGCTTGTGAAGAAGTCAACATAGGTGAGTGGAGGTAGTTGAGAGGGATTAAACTGAAGTTGTTGTATTTTCTTCGGTAACTGTGGTGGAAAATACAAATGGAGTTAAGTTAGGCTACGTAGTGGTAGCTGTTATAATCGACCAGCGAGGGTTTGCAATGCAAAATAGCACATAAATTAGTGCCATACGTACCTGCTAGGTTTCTCTAGCCTCTCCCATTTTCTCCCAGTCTCCAGTCTCCACATGCTTCGGTCTTGAGCTTTGTAAACCCAGTTTGTTCCTGAAACTGTCGTTCGATCGTTTTGGTGGTGTTTTTACGCTTCTTCTTGTTAATCTTGGTCTTCAATCGTCGGATTCTCTGGGTTCTATAATATATGCTGAAGTTTTCCGAAGGCTATCCAGGATCCTTCTCTTGATTTCTTGATAGAAGGTCTATATTGCCTTCAGTATATCTAGTTTGTGTTTGCCAATAACTTTTTTGTTTGCTCTGTGATAGTCTATCTTAACACCTTCATGTTGCGATTGCCTTGTATTGCTTCCCGACTTCCCGAATAGATACCTCACGTATCAGGATCATAAGTCAGTATCTATCCGCTACCACACAATTAGATCAGTTAGTCTGAATCCCCAGGTGGACTGTTCGAGGTTGGCTCGAATCTGGAGAAGGCCTTCAATTTCGCCATCGAGACCTCCAAGACGCTCCAAACGACAGAGGACGACTACATCTTCAATGGGGTTGTCGCCAACAATGTGAACCCGGACGTCCCCTTCGAGGCCATGCAGTTCACCTGCCTCCTGCTCCAAGGCGGAATCGTCGCCCTGATCGGCCCGAGGTCTTTCTCCAACATTGAGGTGGCCCAATCGATCTGCGACGCCAAAGAGGTGCCGTTCCTGGTGACGCGGTAAGGATATTTTCAGGAATCTGCGGCTCCACACGATTTTAAAAAAGTTCATCGAAGCAGAATCATGCAAATGTTTCAAAGCGGTCATACAGGAACAGTCTAACCCAGAACTAGTCCTCCTCATCATCATCATCATCATCACCATTTAGCCAATCCCGTCTATACTGCTGTAGTTGATTCCTGTTGAATCCCAGTTTATCTGCTTCAAGACCTCAAAATCCATGCAAACATTAGTCCACATTGAGCATTACTATACATTTTAACATTCCTCGATAAGGACTTAGTGGTGCGCTCCATACAAAATTACCCAAATTCCATTCTCAGATGGAAGATTCCCTCGAGGAGCGGCACAGAGATCAGCTTCTACCCTCATCCGCCCCTACTGTCCCAGGCGTATTGGGACATAATTCGCACTTGGAATTGGCCGAGCGTCACTGTCCTTTATGAAGACGACGAGAGCCTCTTAAGGATGATGGACCTGGTGGAGAATGCCAAGAATAACAAGATACTAACGGACCTTAAGCAGTTGGACCCTATGCGAACCGGAGACTGCAGGTAACGAGAAATCACGAAGCAATTTTAAATTTCACACCGCATCGTCGTTATCATTTAAAGGGCAGATAAGTGAACACTACGACGCCCGTTCGTAAATGTTAGAAACATGAATTTAGTTAGGAAGGACACTTTTTATATCGAAATATAGAATATTTTGCAACGTTAACTCATCAACGTTACCAAAAAGTTAGACGGTTTTAATAACGGGGCCCGACAAGCTCATCTCGTCGGTGAGTGGTCGTGGATGAACTACCATCGACCAGATACTCGATGGTAAAGGGGCGTCAACAACTACAAACAAAGCCCGGCCCTGACTGATATCTCGAAGCCCCTCTAGTTGTCAAGGGGTGTCGATCAATGTCTCACAGCTATCAAACGTCTCACTTACCTTTACGAAGGCTTAATCGCATCCGAGAAAGAGATTAGATTCGTTGGATAAAACTTAAGCCACTCTAATGAATGAATTTAATAGCCAGTACCTGCTTCTTAGGAAAATTCTATACCCAACTCTCGGATATGCAACCAACTTAACTAGACTTCTCGGAGACTGGCTGATGCTTACGAAACGAAACCTAACTCGAAATAATACTAACAATAATACTCTCAGTAACACTCGTAATACCACTCGGAATAACAATAGACGCAATAATACTAATACTCCTACTCCTGTTGGCCTTAGGGGCAAACGAGCTATGTCAACATATTATTCTGGCTCCCGGGGAGGTGGATTGCATAAAATGTATGAATATGAAGTTAATTCGAGTTGCTAAGTAAAGAGCTAAGTTGGTGGCATATCAAAGGGTCTTGAATAATTTTTAATCATCTGGCTACACGTGTCGATTCATGCCTCTTCTCAAAAAATAACGTTACAATTTCTCGACTGAATGAAATGTCGAAAGAGGAATTTATATGTAAATTAGACACCACTTTCGGTGCAAAATGTTTACATTGCTCTTAAATCATCTAAAAGAGGTATTTTTAAGGAGGTTGTTTGTCTCCTAACCTTACCATCGATAATACTTCCAGGGAAACCTTCAAGAAGCTGAAGGAGTCAGACCAGAGATTCATCGTGTTGGACTGCCACATCGACAACTTGGAGAAAGTCCTGACGCAACTACAGCAAGTAGGCCTGATCAACGAGAAGTACAATTACTTCATCACCAACCTGGACGCCCACACGATCGACCTGACGCCCTTCATGTACAGCGGAGTCAACTTCACCGGGGTAAACCTCCCGGCTCCTCCCGACCCGACCTCATCGTCTCCCTGTTCCAGATCCGTCTCATAGACGTCGAGTCGGACTACGTGGGACACATAGCGAACGAGCTGTTCAATTCGGAAGGGGAATCTTGGAACCTCAGGACGGAGACTGCACTCGTCATCGACGCCGTCCACATGTTCTGGCAGGTGCTGAACGACCGGCGAAGGAAGAGCCCGATCCCGTTGGTGGAGGACGGGAACAGATTGAGCTGCGACGACCATATTAGTTGGAAACACGGCTACAGCTTGGTGAACAGCCTGAGGACGGTGAGCTTTGTGCGGCCTTTCCCAATTTCTTTCCCAATTAAAATTTTACTCCCAGACGAGTTTCGAGGGTCTCACGGGCTTGATAAAGTTCAGTCCGGAGGGTTATCGGCACGACTTCTCCTTGACCATCTACCAACTGAAGGAAGGAGGAACCAGCGATGTGGGGAATTGGAATGCCTCGTACGGACTGTCGCTGTCGAAGAGGAAGAACGAGAGTTCGCCCCCCGATGGGGATTCCATGAAGAACCATACGTACATAGTCCAAATCACACTGGTAAGAGTTAATCCTTACCAAATTTGAACCCAATATCAGTTCCACTTGTTAATTGAACGGATGTGAAATGTTGACAATCCTTCTACTTCCATTAAAAATTACCAGCATAATCGTGATCATTTTTCTCTCATTTTTGGCTCCAGACTGAACCGTATGGCATGTTGAAAGAAACCACCTCGAAGTTATACGGCAACGATAGGTTCGAGGGGTTCGCAGTGGACCTGATCGCCAAACTGGCCGAATTAGAGGGCTTCAATTACACCTTCGTGGTCAGGGAGGACAAGAAGAACGGCGAATTGGACAAGAAGACGGGGAAATGGACGGGGATGATAGGCGACTTGATAGATAACGTAAGTGGAAGTCTTGAATATTTGGATCCTTGAACAAGTTTGGGACGTAACGTGTGCGCGTCGTTCCAGAAAACCGACATGGCCATCACGGACTTCACCATAATGGCCGACAGGGAGAAGGTTGTGGACTTCACCGATCCGTTCATGACTTTAGGTAAGAAGTGTCCTGAATCATCCTGAAGAAACAAATGAGGCGTACTATTGTGAAGATCAATAAACCAATATGAAGGTTAGGGTGGGTTTAAATTGCTCAAGTAATGGAATATTTAATTCTAGATGGGAGAAATGATGACAATTCCCTGGACCCAAAATTAGGAAATTATTGATATTGAAAAAAAATTTAAATGTGTAGATATAACCTCATATTAAGAACATAATCTTCAACTTCAACTCATCCTCTAACTACTTTCCAACCCGAACCAGAACCCTTGCAGCAAATACAAAATTTTAAGTAATCATCTATCATCTATCAACAAATATTATCCTCCGTAGGTATCAGCATCCTCTTCCAGAAGCCCAAAACGGCCCCTCCGAGTTTCTTCTCCTTCGCCGATCCCTTCGCACTGGACACCTGGATGGCTCTGGCCTTGTCGTTTTTGGTCATCTCCGTCTCCCTTTTCATTATAGGGAGGATGTGCGCCGAAGAGTGGACCAATCCCTACCCTTGCATAGAGGATCCAGAATATCTCAGCAACCAATTCAGCCTGGCGAACGCGATTTGGTTCACCACGGGCAGTTTGATGTGTCAAGGTTCCGAGATCGCTCCTATGTAAGTACTCGGGGAATTAAGAAACCAGTTACGTTAGGTTGTGTACCAAACTAGTTTGTTCCAAACTGGACAGGTTTCTAAAACGCCTACATTGTAATAAAGACAAGTTTAGAAGTGTCCATGACTTCTGTTGGAATACTCTTCTGCCGGCAAGTTCTGAAAGTAAATAATTTGGGGAAGGTGCAACTAGATGTGACGTTTTCAGCGCGATGTCTACGAGGATGTTGGCAGGGGTGTGGTGGTTCTTCTGCTTGATCATGGTCGCCTCGTATACCGCCAATCTAGCCGCGTTCCTTGCTACAGAAAATCCCATTGAAATGTTCAAAGACTTGGAGAGCTTGTACGAGAACAAGTACAATATCAAGTACGGTGCTAAAGATGGGGGTGCCACTATCAAGTTCTTCGAGGTAAGGAATCCACACTTTCTCAAAAATAGCTTTTAAATCACAGCGCCTACAGAACCATCCTTGGGAATTACAGACACCTTGAATAAACTAATTCATGAATTTTTGAATTTATTTAGACGGCGGAGGAAGGTACGATTTTCCGAAAAGTAGGAGACTACATGAAGCTACATCCACACAACGTCAATGGGAACGAAGAGGGCGTCGCTAAAGCAGACAACGAAGACTACGCGTTTTTCATGGAGTCCACTTCCATAGAGTATGCCATACAAAGGCATTGCAATCTGAAGCAATATGGCAAGAACCTGGACGAGAAGGGTTACGCCATCGCGCTGAGAAAAGGTTAGTAACGTCAGCAAATGCTAGGTTATTAAGAGTGCAAAGTGATCAATACGCATGTAAAACAAAACCGAAATGGGGCACTCCGGGAATGACCGAGAGGGGAAGCATAGCTTTCTTAAAGCTCTGCACTCTACAGAGGATACAATTGGTTTATCGTAGCTAAAATAAAATACCAAAGACTGAGATTGAATTGTTCTTGTATGCAAATCAAAGTATACTCATCGCGCGCTTTCATAATTATAAACTGACCACCTTAGGTACATCATACCGAAGTAGACTGAGCAAAGCGATATTAAAACTGCAATCCTCCCAGTGGATCAGCCAAATCAAGAGGAAATGGTGGGAGGAACGCAGAGGAGGCGGGCGATGCGTGGTACGACAACCAGCCGTAGCTTAAGGAACCGCTCTTACCTTATCTCCCTTGCAGGGTCAAACGGAATCCGCCGAGGCGGACCCGCTGAAGCTGGTCAACGTCGCAGGTTGTTTCTGGGTGACGATCTACGGCACCGTCCTCGCTGCCGTCCTCGTGATGATCGAGCACGTCTTCTACGTCCAGAAAGTGAGCAAGAAGTCGGGTTGCACCTTCAAGGAAGCCTTCCTGTTGGAGATGCGTGCGTACCTCGACTTCAACAGCAACGTGAAACCCGTCGTCAGCAAGGAGTCCCTGGACAAGTCGGAGAGTCAGTCCGAGAAGGGGAAGGGGGAGGTGGAAAGTAAGACTCTGTCCAAGTCGAAGTCCCGCTCGCCGGTTCTGAGCAAGTCCAAGTCCAAGTCGAAGGACAGCGGCGGTACGAGGAGCAACGGGGAGATCAGGAGGGCGGCGAGGCCCTATGGTTTCGTGCTTAACGATTCCAAGGACGGGATACACGAGTCCATGTAGGTTTAGGTGGTGTGAAGTTGAAATTTAGAGAAATATAGACGTGTCCAGTCTTTTTCCTTCTTTCTCCGTTTTAAAACCATAGACATAGTGTCACGTACAGCTTAGCAAAAACCTATACCAAGGACATCGAAAAAGATATCTTATCCACACACGTGCGTTCAATTTTGAACTTGACCGTCAAAAAGACTGACGAAAACAACGGAAAGTTTGGTGAAAGTTTACTATTCTTACCAAGGTAGGTAAGTAAGCAAACTTTTAGGAACAGGTATACAAAATATTATCGTGAAACGCATGATTTTTACTTACTTCATCATTTCTTACTCCTGGTCCGGCTAGCAAAACTAAATGCAATCAGGGAGTGGTTGAGAGAAAAATCAAAGGTCTGATTACAGCTGCTTTAATTGAGTATGTCGAAAAACCACAACATTAACAAGAATCCGAAATACCTAATTACATTATTACTAATATTCTAATATTTACTACTCAGTAATTTAAGATAATTACTACAAACCTTAAAGCTTTAAATAAACTGTCTAAAACACATTGTCTGAATTCGACCGATCGATTGATAGTTTGTTCAATAATGAACCCATTAATAAAAAGAATCTACCTTGTTTATCACACCGTCACTGAGCCGAAAAGGAAGCCGAGATGTCGCACTAAACTCTGACGTACCGATTAAACTTTGACTCTACTCTAACAACAGTGGCCCATTAAATTATGAGGCTCACTAGTCAACAGTCTGTCTACAGAACCGATTCATACTGAGTTTGATTTCTAAACTGAGCACATAAATACTCGAGCAAAACTAAACAATACCAAACAAAACAGAAATCAACATTAATTCAACTCAAAATTGGGTGGCCGAACCCTCGAGGGTTCGGCCATCCTACCCCTTTCAAGGCCCGAAGCTGAGTCCTCTTTCAAGCTCACTTTCACTCCAACTGACCCCCACTTCTCGCCGGAAATGACGTCCTAACCAATAACTGAGTTACTTACTTCCCTTTCTTCTAATTTCTAGCCTATCATCGCCCGGTGAAATCTCAACTGGGCGTTAACAATCTCCCTCTCTTCACGAGACCCATCACGTCAGTAGTGCCTGATCACCGACTGTGAAATTGTGAGACAGAACCTCCCTTTGCAGTTATTACACAGATAGCTAAAAACCAAACTGATTGGAGATTTGTTCTCAAATTCACAAGACCTGATCACACACATCATTGTTTCATTTGTTCAAAATCTCAATCACCTATCTTATGTAGTTTTTGATTTAGAGCAATGGCGACGTGATGTCTCAAGCATTCACGTAAAATCGCCTATACATCTGACTAAGTAAACAAACAAACGCTCCGCTCGCTACATAAATTCGAGCCGCTCTTAAGACCACACCAAATAGAATAGAGTACGTGACGTCGCCCGTAAGATATTTGAAAATCGTAACGTAACAATAGAAAATTGTGGAAATGAGCAGAACATTCCAGAAGGTCATAGATTACGTGTCTTTCGTATAAGGGAAAGTAACTCGACATGTACTGCACTCAGTTATCATCTCTCAGTGAATATGACGTAGGAAATAGGAATCTGTAAAAATCTGATACTGTCCTTTTTTTACTAAAAATTCATCAAAACTGGCTTTGTCTCATAAGACGAACTTTTACCAAAATTTGAATAGGTAGAAGAAAGATTCACTTCAGTGCATGCCAAAAGTGGAATACGAAATAATTGTATAAGTGGAATGAACGCTAAACCCTTGTAGTTCCCTGGCAACCGAAACGAATAATTCGATATTTCGTCGTCCTCGTTGTTTCCCCCGTGCGTCACTATTGAAGCGACGACGTCAAAGATGAGAGCTGACAACAACAAAACGCAGTAAGTTCCCACTCTCCCCACCGATTAAAACGACTGCCGCACCTTCGAGTTTTCCAGATGGCTGAAAATAGGCAAAATAGTGAACTTCACGCTGATCAGCAAAGACGTGTTGTTCTTCGGCATCGGCTGTCACATGTTCTTCCACAACTTGATCACCAAGGAGGAGAACGTCCTGACCGTGTTCGGTAACGGGGTGAAATGCACTGCGGGTCACAAGTTCACCAACGTCTTCGCCTACGCCGAGGACGTGCCTCACGGTCACATTTGCATAAAGAGCTATCCCTCGTTCGAGTTGATCTCGAGGGTGACCGAAAGTAAGGATATCGACGGTACCCAGTCATCATCGACATCACCACCTTGTCTTTGTTTCAAGGTATCCCCGCCAGAGGTATCCGCAATCTAGTTTTCGCAGACACGTCCTTCTTGCTCGCCCTGGGGGACGTCCCCAACTGCGTCGTGTACATGTACAATTGGAGGACGGGGGAGATGCTGGCGGAAAACAGATCCGACGTGTTCGTCCAGCAGCAGCTATTGAAGTATACTAACCATTTAAGAACGACCGAAGGTCGTCCGGCTTCTCTAAGTTGGCCATGGCAATTTAAACCAAAGGAGAACACCGAGTCTTCACCAACTGCTTTAAAGCTTTAAAGCAGTTGGTGAAGACTTGGTGTTTTCCTTTGATTTAAACCATTTAAGAAATAATTCGCATGTCTGTACCATCCTTCTAGCAGTCTAGTAAGCCAGATGGTTAGGAACCAGATGGTTAGGATGCCACCCATGTAAACGGAACCATTCTATAAGATAGGTGAAATGCTCTATTTCGGATTGATGACACGACCTTCCGTGCAAGAATGCACCTACAGAAGAAAACATCAGAAGTATGACCAAATTTGTTTGGAAATATTCGAAGAAGCGCATTTCTTACATCTTATCAGGGTGCTCCCTTTGAGGTGGTAAATATCCTTGAAAACTTAAGTCCAATTACAGTAATAAGATGAGTCCAATTTCCACAGTACAAATAATCATTTCATGATTCAACCATGTGATTGAATCCTTCATTTGAAGCTCACGACAACGGCAGAAGGTTGTCCAGCTTCTCTAAGTTGGCCATGGTAATGTTAACCCAAGGAAAACACTAAGTCTTAACCAACTGCTTTATTAAAGATGAGCTCATCTTGGTTTTCCAAGATGACTTGGTGTTTTCCTTTGGTTTACTTAGCTCACGACAAATTGCCAAGTGAGATCTCTACAAGCATCGGCTCAGTGTTCTGCGACTAGGATCGGTACTTGAGATATTAGAACTGCTGATTTTTAGATGTAACTGGAACAAACCCATCCACATGGCGCAACTGGTGAAAGGCACGAGAAACCTGGTGTACTGGGACATATTCCAGTGTTGCAGGACGACGATACTGCGTAAGAGGACGTTGGATCTCAAGGACTCCATGCCGAAATTCTACGACGTGTTGTACAACACTGAGAACGCATTTTTCGTCGTGGATTCAACCGGGAACGTTTATTTAGTGAGATAATTGATAACAAGTCTAGATCAATAAGAAAAGAACGTTTAAATGTTTAGGCCACTAATGAATACCATTTGGATATAATCATAAAGGAGGAAATTCAAGGTAACCACGTCACCTGCATCGACTGGTTCAAGGCAGGCTTAGTGGTATCCGGACCGAATGAGCAATTAAGGGTACGTAATCACATCCAGAATACACCACCAGGTGCGACACCTACCACCTTTCTAGCATTACAAGAAATCCGGCAATTGGATCTGTGATTGGACCATAGACCTATCCAGCGGACTGGATAAACTCAGAGCTGTCAGGAATGATTTCTTGCTCGGCGTCACCGTCAAAGAGACCATCATCAAGATAACCTCAGCCAGCGATATAGTCCAACTGTACCCGCCGAAACGTGACGCAGCCATATTGGACTTTTGCCTGATATATCCCGCCGGAGAATACATCGTCGTCCGACTCCAGAACGACTCGCTGATGGTGTTCTACGTGCTGACGGGACATTACGTGAGATGAGAAATACGAGATTTACGCGGAAGTGGTGAATCTTCCATCACAATGCTCGTCAATCAGAAACCAGTCCCCTTTTTTACAGCTATTACGCATGCATCACTTCCGTGTAAATCTCTCATTGGTTTAACATTTCCCTCTCTTACAGGTGAGCGGGTACGAGCTGCCCAAGCCCATGAAATCGATGAGGGAGAACCCGGAATTCCCGTACATAGCCGTCGGTTACGAGGATGGTTCCCTACAGTTGTTATCCTTGTACAATCCAGAGCAGATCACCTTGATGACTTCCTTCAATCTTCACTCAATTCCTTTGAATTCGATGCAGTTCTTCGAGAAGGGGCGGATACTCGTAGTTGGAAATTTGGACGCTGGAGGGTTGTTCGTTATAGAGGTGAGGGCTTTCCGCTACGTGTCCAATGGAATCTTTGTTGCCAATCGCACATTCTCACTGAGTAAAAATAAGTCTTGTACTTGTTCGTAACTCAAGCGATGTAAACCTAGTAGGTTTGGTCCAGCAAAATGGTACCAACATTATTCTAACAAGCAAAAATCTCTTCAATCTCTTCAAACAGTCTCTTCAATACAGTTCATACTGTTTGGCTGCTGTTTTCAAATAAGTCCAGCTCCAAATCATCACTGGCAATTGTAGCATTTTGTCATCAAACACATCATACCAATCACAAAAATAGACTCATAACGGGTTCCATTTACGTGAAGAAAATGAGGTTACGGTTTAAAATGTTAATGGTAAAAATGTAATGAGGACTAGTATACCTATAACTTTCCTAATGTTGGTGCACTGAAATGGTTCGTTTTCATCTAGTCTGATGTGATGTCCAGTTGTCTGTTTATGAATGTTACGAACAAATCTGTTGTTGGTACAGCTCATCTATAAATATTTGAGCAATTAGCTTAGACACGCCCATCGATGACATTGCTCTAAATAGTTCCAGTGAGCAAGGGAGCCTATGAAATCCTTGAGATTTGCTCATAACTTATCTGGATGGTGAAGCTCTAAGCAGCTTTAGCAAGTGTACCTGAGCAATTACCCATAGGTAGCTCTTGTAGACCCTACCTACTTAATTTCTGTTGTAGGGCCTGCCGGGTTCCCAGATGCGAGTCGTCGCCTTCGTCGACATCGGCAGGCAGATAATCGATTACATGCTGATAGCTTCGAAGAACTGCTACAGACTCTTCAGCATTCCGGTCACTCGCAAAATATTAGCGTCGAACAGGATAATCCGTCACTGCATCATGGACAAGGACCACATCAACGTCAAGGAGTTCAAAATGGAAAACGAGGGCTTCTTATGCAACAGACTCGTTCCCACTGATAAGATCGACAGGGACAAGGTGTTCTACGCTCTGAGCATCTACTCCAGGCGGATCCACATCTTGGAGACCAGACGGGGGGTGAGCTCGGATCCGATTCCATAATTTTCTTACCCTCGATCGATTTCGATCTCAGGACGACGTCGTGAGGAAGATCGGCGAGATAAAGACGGGCCATCAGGTACGTAAACCGTCGATGACGATCGACAGCTATCACGCGATCACTTGGAGCGGCTGCGGCTTCATCTTCGCCAGGAGCACGGACTTCAAGGTGCCGGTCGCTATTGTACTGGCCCACCACAGGAACACCTTGGGCGTCCAGAAGGCGTACATCGACCCCTCGGGGAAGTACGTGATTTCGCTGGGCCGCGAGAGCAGCCTGATATGCACCGACATCGTCGACAACTCGTTGAACGAGGAGCTGCTGGGGGAGATCAGGGAGTTCCTGCAGTCGCCCAAGGTCGCGCTCATGTTCAAGAGGCAGACGCTTGGGTTCGAACCGGGACGTAAGTAACGCGAACGACGATTAGAATGAAGGAAGAGTACTCAGCAGTTACTTAAAAATTGTGAAGCAGTACTCAACCACTGGGTACCTGGCTCCAAACTGGTCTTCTTTCATAACATTATATGACCGTATCCACTTGTTGTAATCTAGTTTCGCAGTAAGAACACAGATATCTAATAAACAATCAGTTATGAAGAAATAGGTCTACTGGATCTCTTAGAGCAGTGCCATTGAGGGGCGTTGTTCAAGCTAATTGCTCAAATACTTCTAGATGAGCTCTACCAACCATAAATTTGTTCCAGCATGAATTATGAATGTAATTTTATTGTCAAGTGAGCTTCTGGGGCGTTGTTGCCAAATATACGAGATTTTCTCCAATTACATGCCCTAGTCGCACTATTCAGGATTCATTTGAAAAATACCAACAAAAAAAGATCTTGCAACGATGTGGCAAGAAAAGACGTTCTGTGCATGTACAAGCAGTAGGTGTTTGCTCGGTATGTGGAGTCATTTACCTGAATCTCGGACGTACCTATTGGCGTTCTAGAGTTTATTATATTGTCACGAGCCTAAGGGGTGCTCTGGTTGAGGGTGGTAGCTCAGAAGAGACGGTAAAGACATAAACGAACTTCCAAACCTCCTCACAAAAGGGCAGCGGGCGGGCACGAAAGCACATGCACAGCGTCACAGGATGCAAGATCAATAAACACTCATCCTGACTGATGCAGTTCCCCGTATTTATATAAACTAATCTTATTTATTATCTGACGCGTATTGCTGGTGAACATGGATAAAAGGGCAAAACACAAAAGAGGACAAAAAAATGAGAAAACAGTGTATAAATATGTGTGCTTACAATAGTCCCTTGGGGGCCTGGAGTGGTAGCTGGTACAGGGCTCGCTTCAACAGGAATATCCCTCCTCACAAAAGGGCAGCGGGCGGGCACGAAAGCACATGGACAGCGTCACAGGATGCAAGATCAATAAACACTCATCCTGACTGATGCAGGTCCCCGTATTTATCCAAATTAATCTTATTTATTATCTGACGCGTATTGCTGGTGTACATAAACGTTCGTGTCTCGCCAGGAGATCCTTTGGTGAGGTCAGGCCATGTTGATTTGGGTAACTGCTGATCCAGCTCGCCTTGGGTCCGTTTCGCGAGAGAGCAAGACCGTTAACTATTGTTATTGTCCACCTCTTAGCTGGCTTCGAGGGTAAAACATGGATAGAGGTGCAGCAGCTGCAGAAGGAGCAACGCGAAAGGGAGATATGCGCGAAGGAGAGAGAGGCGATCCTCGCCGAATTCCTCAACATCAGGACGACCCTGAGGAACCTCGTCACGAAGAACCTCGAGGGTCCCGAGAACGAGAAGATCGACCTGCTCGAGTTCTACCTCGACACGGCGACGTACAACCAGAAGAAGAACCACAACAAGGACGAGTGCAAGAACACGGAGGTGTACCTCAAGGCTCTGATCACAGCCCAGGACAAGGTCTCGAACTACCTCAAGACGACGCACCTCGAGCCGATGCTCGTGCCGGGCAAGATCATCAGGGGGATATTCCAAAACACGACCGTCGCGAATTACACGATGTACGTGCCGCTCGCGACCGAGCAGAATTTCAACGACGAGATCGAGCAGATCAGGGAGCTTCGCAGGATCCAGCAGTCCGCTCGCGGCGCTGGGAAGTTCAGGCCATGGGTCATCGTCGAAAATAAAGAGTGAGTGATCACTAGAGTAAGTCCAAGAAGCTTGTCGCAACCCTTAGGGCCGTATTTATAGTCGCCACTTGAGTTTGTCTCAAGTTGAGTCTGACTCAAGTTCAACTCAAGCCTGGGATAAGTTTGAGTCACCTCGTACCCGGACTTGAGTCTTGCTTATATAAGTAAATGACATTGACATGAAAATTTCACTCCTGTCAAAACGAAATCTTACCAAGTTTAATTTGTAAACCAGACCTCCTGGAACGTAATGGATGATTTTTTTGTAATGAGCGTAATGACAAATATCTTTAAAAATTGGACAGGAGTTGAGATTAACTACAGAAACAAACCACTTGTGACAGTCTCACTCGAGGTTAGCTGAACATATGACTAAAACAAAACAAAGTATAAGCAAGAGCTTATGCTTGAGACGTTCTTACCGAAGTCGATCTTGAGTTTGAATTATAAATACGGCCCTTAATGAATTAAGACACCTTCGAAGGAGTTGAAATCGTTTCACACAACAACCGATTGAACTCAAAGTTCAGTTAACGTTAAGGAGTTACAAAGCATTCTGAGAAAGAGTCTAAAGTCGTGTAGTCGTGATCGTAAGTCGTTATAATCGTAAGTCGTCATTCTTATAATACCCTATTTGAGGGAATAGGCTACTATATTGAATATTGAATGAATAGTCTTCTTCAGTATCGTTCACATCGTCGACTTGTGATAGTTTTAAAAATCGTGAAAAATATTAATCCAACTCACGTTAAGTACTACTGGAATTACTATAAATAAATTGTGACTCAGACTTTTCATTGGCTATTCGCAAAAGAGACCTCCTTCAATAGTTTCCCTTATAAACATAAATTGGAAAACATTTGGTACAACTTGAAAACATTTTTGCACTCTAAATTAAAGCTAGATTTTTAAATTACGAAGATAGTGCTGGATATTCCAAACAAGGTGAAATGTCTCAGGTTGGATGTTTCTGAAAAATCAAATATTTATATAAATTTTCAATTCAAAAAGATGTTCTGATCAAATCAGAAATAACAACCAATGTCCTTAGATTGGGACTAAACCGTACTGCCAAACTGGCGTGTTGTTCAAAGTCTGTAAAATTTCGGTGACACGTTCAACTCACCTCGTCTCTTTCGGTTTTCAGCGAGTTCCTGAAAAATTTCAACGCACCGGTCAAACTCAAAACGCAGGACTACGCGCTGACCAGTAAGGCCTTGCAGGACGGAGCCATATTAAAGCAGCTGAGCCTCGAGACCCAAATAGCAGGCGAAGGTTGCATCACCCAATCGTTGATCGATCGAGACGAGGCGCATTGCGTACAAACCGATGTGTCTTTCTTCTATCAGATAACGCTCGAAAATCCGCTCGTAGAGGTAACAGAGGATTCTGTAGAAGTTCTAGTTGGAAGCCTCTCGGGCAGGAACTAGAGTCTAATTTACATACAGGCGATCGAGAGGCGTTCCTTAGTTCCTCAGCAAACTCTGTAATATTGGTATTGAAGAACCAAGATCCTTTTTCCCCTTTTCAGTACGAGTGCCACAAGCTCAGGAAACTCTTCAACAACGCCTTCGACGCGATGATGGAGGAGAAGTACCGAGAGATGGACAACGTGAAGAAGAAGCACGAACGGCTGCGGACGGTCGTGTCGGAGTACAACTACTTCTCGGAGAACAAGACCGAATTCGAGCTCGAGGACCCTTCGTGGACGCAGGACGAGCAACCTTGGCTGATCACGCAGGTGGCCGAGGACGAGATAGCCGTCAGGCCGTACGTCAGTCCGAGCGAGCAGGCTATCCTCGATGCGAAGGCCGCGGAGGAGGAGAGGATCAGGCTCGCGCTCCTCGCCGACGATTTCAGGTTTGAAATTGAATTGAAGTAGTAGTTGTTCAAAGCACTTCCTAGTAAAATCAGAAATACGTCAAAGTTCATTGTAGGACAAGGCGAACCTCAACCCACTCTTGTACCTACTGTCACCCTCTATCCTCTAGTTAAGGTCGTTGATGCTAGCTAACATACCATTCCCTATAATCCTGTAACGAAGCCGATTTTTGAGAGTCGAGGGTAGACCACCCACCGTACATTTATCCATGAAATCAAACCTATCTCAGATAGATGGCGGCCGATAAGGCAACGTTCAATCTACCATCGCTTATATATTCAAACGTAACTTGGGTAGGTAACCCTTCCCCCTCGTCCAGTACCTGAAAGTTAATCCAAGGTCAGAACCAATACTTGTCTGTGACAAGCCGTACGTTATCCGTATTTTTCCGTTGCGCCTGATATCCGTTTCCGTTCTAGCGACCGATACATGTAATTGTGAACGTTACCGACCGTTAGATCTAGACCGACCGACACCGACCGATTGTGAACATACCACCGACCGAATTATATGTAACTATGATTCCGCCGTTATATGTTAGGAAATTGTCCGTTACCGACCGATATATGTGAGTGATCTGTAGTACCGTGAAAATGTCCGTCTCTCCGCTAACAGCTTTGAATTAATTTCTCCCTCGTCGTGTTAGGGAAAAATTAATTTACCACAATCTTCCGCTCGCTCTCTCGTGATGTAAAGGGCCGTATTACCGAATATTAGACACTGCACGTTTTCCTATCGTCTCCGTATCTAGCTATTTCTCTTTCATTGTGAAATGGTTAGGATAATTTTCCGTTCCCCATTTTCAATACTTAGAGGGTTTTTCCGTATTTCTGACCTTAATTGTTTGCAACAGTATTGTAATTTTCCGTTTCCGCATTTTTAGCTACGCCGAACAATTTTCGATCTTTCCGATTTTCTCTACGTAAAGTAATTTTTATTTTTCTTACTTTCCTAATTGTATTTTCTTTCCGAAATGTATAAATATTTGTAAATAAACATATTTTTTTGCAATTCTCCGGTCTCCGATCTCCGAAACGCCAGCAGGTGTTTGGCGATACAGTGTTGTCATTTTCATTTAGAAATAAAATAGTGTAACGTTTATTTTATAATTTATTTACATTAATTGAACACTAATTTATTTAACACACTAAACTACTTGTTCACTAGACTAGACACTACATAATTTATTTGTACTGCTCCGCTTCCGGATCGTATGTCGCGTTCACTTCTGCTTGTCTACTTCTCACTAACTCCCTCGATCACAAACCCCCTTATATATACACCCCCAACCCTGATCGAGAACATTCTAGTACATTCTAGAAGCCTACGCAGCAAATGTTCATGCACCTGTCCTACGCGTCGTAGTTATTCTTTTGAAGGAGTAAACATGTGTCGCTTTGTTTACTTCTCGCATTACACTGCCCCCGCCTTAGAGACGTTTCGTCTCGGAACGTATCCCTGGTAGGCCCATGCAGGAACCTGCAGTTAGCCCCCCGCTTACAGCGAGACGTGGCGTCAAAATAACAGGGGACCGTCTTCCCGAGTCGACATGGTGCAGGCCCAAAACAGCAGACTAAAACTTCCACTCCGGTATTCTTCAACACTACTTCCAGCATGTTCCGGACAACCCTCCAGTCCAGCTGATCTCGTCCAGCACCTAACTTGGGGACAGCTAGCTTCCTGATGTCGAGCTCCAGCAGTCGGTCTCGTAGCCTATGCAAGGTTCGCCATACATCGTGATAACATGGTTTAAGGGACCCGATCTCCTTCGTAACCAGATAAAAGATGTGTCTTACGTTGTCACGTAGTTCCAGAACCTTGCCAATTTCCGGGAGTTGCTCTCTGAGTTGTTCCGAGCGCCCGTACTTCTTCTTGAAAACCGTGGCGATACCTCGTGACATTACCAGGTCGGCGGACACACAATGGGCCAACGAGTATTCTTCAGGTACGCTGAACAAATCCTGTTGTTTTTCACAGGTTACCCCATACCGTGCTTTTCCGGTACCCCCGTAGGCGCTCATAAATTCTTCGAAGGAAAGTTCGTTCTCCTGCGCCAATGTGTTTCTTACTCGGGGAACCTCCGCCTCATCGTGCGACCCCTCATAGGGTGCCAACCGATTAAAGTGCACCACTCTCGGCTTGCCGTTTGGTAGTTTGCTTACCCGGTAGACCACGTCATTGATTCGTTTCTTCACAACATAGGGACCTTCCCAATTGGTCTGTAACTTAGGGGACAAACCACGTTTCTTCTGTGGGTTGTACAGCCAAACTCGATCTCCCATTTGGTAGCCACCCTCTTTAGCGTTGATGTCGTAACGCTCTTTGATGCGATCACTGGCGATATTTAGTTGGTATCGGACTTGATCGTGAATCTCGTTCATCCTTTGCCGCATCCTGGAGACGTAATCTTCCCCCGAAACGTCCTCGTCCGGTCTAGCGCCAAAGATTAGATCACAGGGCAGTTTAAGTTCTCGCCCGAACAGGACTTTGGCTGGAGTTTGTCCTGTCGACTCATGAACGGCCGAGCGGTAGGCCATCAGGAAGAACGGCACGTGTTCGTCCCAGTCTCTTTGATGTGACGAGACCATTTTCGCTAGATAGCGGTTAAGGGTGCGATTCATTCGTTCTACCATGCCGTCAGACTGAGGGTGAAGGGCCGTGGTTCTTGTTTTTCGTACCCCAAACTTCTCACAGATCCTCCGGAATAGGCCACTCTCAAAGTTTCTTCCTTGATCCGAGTGTAATTCCATGGGTACTCCAAACCGGCAGATCGTCTCCTTCACTAGCACATCGGCCACTGTCTCTGCCTCTTGATTAGGGAGAGGGTACGCTTCTACCCACTTCGTAAAGTAGTCCATCACGACCAAGATGTATTTATTCCCCTTTTCGGTCTCAGGGAAGGGTCCTGCTATATCAATAGCGATCCTTTCGAAGGGGCTTCCGACGTTATATTGTTTCATGGGAGCTTTCGGTCGTCTTTGTGGCCCATTACTTGCAAAGCATGTAGTACATTTCTTGCACCAGTCCTTCACGTCGTCTGAACAATTGATCCAGTAGAAGCGCTCCCGTACCTTCTGCAGCGTTTTCTTGATCCCTAAATGTCCGCCAGACGATCCGTCGTGAAGGTGCCGCAAGACCTCCGGGATTTTACTGGAGGGAATTACCAACTGCCGTCTTTCCTCCGTCCCGTCTTGGCTCTCCAGTACGCGTTTTAGTAGTCCATCCTCAACCACTAACGAGTCCCACTGTGCCCAATAGCTCTTGAGTTTTGGCGAGCCAGGTGATACCTTTTGCCACTCAGGACGCTCTCCTCCCTCTTTCCAAACCAGGATTTCTTTGAGAACCAGGTCTTTTCCTTGCTCTTGTCGTAACGAGGATGGTGTCCATTCCTCGGCGACCACGGTCGTTCGATAGACTTTCTCGGACTTTTCCTCAGCTCTATGACAATGAGGACACTCATCAGGGCATGGTCTTCTCGAGAGTGCGTCTACGTTTCCATGACTCTGTCCTGGCCGATGTTCTATGACAAAGTCATACTCCTGGAGCCTCTCGATCCAGCGAGCGATCTGTCCTTCGGGATTCTTAAACTGGAGGAGCCATTTAAGAGCAGCATGATCGGTCCGGATCAGAAACCTCCTTCCACACAAATATTTATGGAAGTGCTCGATGGACTTGACGATGGCCAATAATTCACGCCGGGTGACGCAGTAATTCTTTTCTGGTTTGGAGAGTACCTTGCTGAAGTATCCAAGGACACGTTCTTGTCCCTCCTGGCGCTGCGACAGAACACTTCCAATTCCCACATTGCTCGCGTCGGTGTCCAGGATGAACTGTCCTTCTGGCAGAGGAAAACTCAGCACTGGGGCACTGGTCAACTTCCTTTTCAGCTCGTCGAAGGCAGACTGGCATTCCTCATTCCAACAGAAGTTTCGTCCTTCTTCCGTGAGCCTTGTCAACGGCTTAGCGACGTCGGAGAACATCCGGACATATCGTCGGTAGTACGTGCAGAGGCCCAGAAAACTCCTCAACTGGTGTTTATCTACCGGTATTGGCCACTCCTTCACCGTACTTGTCTTGTCCGGATCAACGGCGACGCCCTCTCTGCTCACTACGTGCCCTAAGTATGAGACCTTCCTTCTGAAGAGCTGACATTTCTTAGGGTTCAGTTTCAGTCCCGCACCTTGCAGTCTCTGGAAGACGTCCTCTAAGTTTTTCAGATGTCTTTCGAAGGTCTTGCCCATCACGATGACATCGTCCAAATAGACTAGGCACGTTTTCCACGTCAGACCCATTAGCACGCTCTCCATCAGCCTCTCAAACGTCGCTGGGGCATTACAAAGTCCGAATGGCATGACTGTAAAATGCCACAGGCCGTTACCGAAGGTAAATGCCGTCTTTTCCTTATCGGCAGGGTCCATTTCGACTTGCCAATAGCCGCTTTTTAAATCCAAGGTCGAAAATATCGTGGATCCAGCAAGGGTATCGAGTGTGTCGTCGATACGTGGTAGCGGGTAGCTGTCCTTTTTGGTGACACTGTTCACCTGCCGGTAGTCTACACAGAATCGAGTAGTCCCATCCTTTTTCTTTACCAGTACTACCGGCGAGGCCCATGGACTGCTTGACGGCTCGATCACCCCGTCCCGCTCTAGGTCCCTGATGATTTTCTCGGCTTCTTCCCGTTTGGCCAAGGGTAGTCGTCTTGCTGTTTGTCGAATCGGTCGTGTCTCGCCCGTGTCAATTTTATGTGTCACGACCTTGGTCTTTCCCAGCTTTCCATTCTCGGTGGTAAATATGTCCTGGTACTTATTTATTAATCCATTGGCCTTCTGTTTCTGTATGGGCGAGAGAAACGCACTGGTCTGGGAAAGAATTCGTTTCAAGTCCTGCGGAGTGTGACTGGACCTTTCTTCCTCACTAACGCCCCTGACGATGGCCGAAGCGGCTATACATGTGCCCAGCTTCGTACCCTTCTTGATGGTAACCGGGTACTGATTGATGTTGAGTAGTCGCACAGGCACTTCACTTGAGAGAGTAACGAGCGCCTTTCCTACCAGTACCCCCCGAGCCAGTCGATTGTCATCGTTTTCTGGTTCGATCACGGCTGGAATTCCCTCTTCCACAACACCCCTCAGACAGGTAGAGGTGATCGTTTCGCTTCGTTCCGGGAGTATCACATCCTCTGCCATTATTACGTCTAACACAAAATTGTCACGATTGTGTAGCAGTAATTCTTCTTGACCGATCCTCAACACTCGGTGTCCGAAATCCAACTGGAATCCATGATTCCTCATGACGTCCATTCCCAGTATGACGTCTTCCTCAATTTCGGCTATGAGAACAGGATGGTCAAACTTTACTCGTCCCAACGTCATGCTAACCGTCGCTTCACCGTGTATTACTGCCTTCTCCCCAGTGGCAGTTCTCAATTGCCACCTACTTGGCCTAATCTTCCTACGGTCCCTCACAACTTCCGAGCGTACGATCGTCTTCGTAGCTCCCGTGTCCACAAGCATGGCGTGGGATCTCCCGTCGATAGTGCCATCGACGTACGCGCTCCCCAATTGGTGGGAAAACGAGGCTATACTGGCCCGGGGGTTTCTATTACCACGGGTCGACGTCCCCTCCCTTTTATCGACCCGCATTAGTTTTTCCGGGGCCTTTGCCGGCACCGTTATTTTGGGCCGCGTCTTCTGTGCTGACAGCAACTCCATGATCTGCTGGACGGCCTTCTCCACGAGTTTTTCTGTGCCTACCTCCTCGGTAACAGCTCGAGCACAACCGTGAATGCGGGAGGCTTCCATTGCTGCCTCATGTTCTAGTGCGATGGCGAACGCGTCCATTAAAGTTTTTGGTCGAGCTAGTCTCAGGGCCCTCTGCAGTTCCTGGTCCCGCAGCCCGCTCACGAACGTCTGCACTGCGAGGCACTCCATCATCTGTTCCGGTGCCGTGGGATACGCCAACCTCACTAGTCTGGCTACGTCCGCTTCGAACTCCTGCAGGGTCTCGTTCGATCTCTGACGGCGATTGGACATCTGGGATTGATGGACTTGCTCCAGATGTGTTTGGCCGAACCGCATTTCCAGTCGCCTCAGCAGCTCATTGTAATTCCCGGCTTCCTCGGTGGATAGCGTCTGAAGAACTTCCAACGCCTCTCCACGTAAGGCTACCGTTAGGGAAACAGCTTTCTCGTGAGGGGACCAAGCATTAGCCTCCGCTGCTGCCTCAAACTGTTTCTTGTAACTGGCCCACGGAATTTTTCCGTCGAACGTTGGGGGCGTCACACGATTGGTGGATATCGAGTTCTGTTGAACGACCGCCTTTATTTCTTCCTTCGTCTCGCCGCTACTGACCCGCTTTAGTTGTTCTCCCAACTGCTTCGTCTTCTGTTCAATTTCGTCTTCTTTCCCCTTGCCGCTACTGAGTTGTTCTAGCCGTTCTTCCAACTGTTTGATCCTCTCTTCAATCTCCTTACGCTGAGCCTCAATCTGGTCGGTTATCTGCGCAGTAATATCTTCCCTCTGAGCGGCGATTTGAGCAGTAATATCTTCCCTCTGGGCGGCGATTTCTTCCCTCTGGGCAGCGATTTGAGCAGTGATGTCTTCCCTCTGGGCGGCGATCTGAGCAGTGATGTCTTCCCTCTGGTCGGCGATTTCTTCCCTCTGGGCGGCGATTTCTTCCCTCTGGGCAGCGATTTGAGCAGTGATGTCTTCCCTCTGGGCGGCGATCTGAGCAGTGATGTCTTCCCTCTGGGCGGCGCTTTCTTCCCTCTGGGCGGCAATTTCTTCCCTCTGGGCAGCGATTTGAGCAGTGATGTCTTCCCTCTGGGCGGCGATTTCTTCCCTCTGGGCGGCGATTTGCTTCGTGATGTCATCGTCTTCGAACTCGAAAACTTCCGGGTCCTGGCCATTTTCTTTTAAAAATGCCGAGAGTCGGTCCTGGAGTTCGGTCTTCCTCCCTCCTGTTTCCAATTCCCGTTCCTCGAGTTCTTTTTTTAACTCGGCCACTTTTAGTTCGCGTAACTTCTTCATGATCCCACTTCTGACACCAATGTAACGTTTATTTTATAATTTATTTACATTAATTGAACACTAATTTATTTAACACACTAAACTACTTGTTCACTAGACTAGACACTACATAATTTATTTGTACTGCTCCGCTTCCGGATCGTATGTCGCGTTCACTTCTGCTTGTCTACTTCTCACTAACTCCCTCGATCACAAACCCCCTTATATATACACCCCCAACCCTGATCGAGAACATTCTAGTACATTCTAGAAGCCTACGCAGCAAATGTTCATGCACCTGTCCTACGCGTCGTAGTTATTCTTTTGAAGGAGTAAACATGTGTCGCTTTGTTTACTTCTCGCATTACAATAGTTTAGGGATTTTCCATTTTGAGTGTGTGTTTCATTTCTACGGAAAACCCTGGTAATCTCCTGAGTTCGTAAACTACCCAGGCATAATCCCGAGGGAGAAAACCCTTAAAAATCTGGCGCCCGAGCAAAATCGTAAAGCGCCAAATCTCACAAGTAACCGCACCAAGCGCGTTACAATCCATTTAATTGAATTTAACTTTGGTTTTTTTTACCTGTTTTACCACATCTACCACCACCAAACCGAACACACTAAAGGACCATCTAGGCTCCTGAGCGTGACAATAGCGAAAAAAAATATATGCATTTTTTACCTTTGATGAATTTCTTTAGGGAAAGGGCGCTTATGGCAATGATGAACGGCGTGCTCGAGATTAGATGGGAGGACGAACTGAAGAAGGACGTACCGTTACCGAAATGCATGGTAAAGCAATTCAACCACTCGTTCTCCAACAATTTTAACATATTCCCTTTATCCAGCTGGAGAAAGATCCAGCGCAGTTCAACGAGGACGATCTGAGGGCCGTGAAGGAGTACGAGGAAAAAGTGGCTTTCCTGAACAGCGAACGCGAAAGGTAACGTTGACTTAATATTCCAGCTTGACGCCTAACTGGAAATACCTTCCAGGTACAAAACGATGCTCGACGCGGAATTTACCAAACTGTCGATCGGCCTGAGGGACTCTATCAGGAAATTCAACATGAGGCTCAAGGAATGTGTCGAGAATAAAATGCAGATCGATTCGGCGATCAATCAGGAAATGTTGACGCCCAACAGGGCGAGAGTCCATCAACATGAACGGATCCTTCTACACCAAAGGGAAGACAAAGTGAAGTAAGAACCATCGCACGTTCACCAATAACTTTGTTCGTTCGCCATTTTGCACTCAACTCCACCTTTCCCTGAATTTCAGAGCCATGTACGGAAAAGACCAGAAAATCGTCGAGGAACTAACGGGGATCATCCAGAAACTGACTGAGGCGCAGAAGGAGTGCCGTTCCAATCTGGAGAGCCTGAAAACCAAAGAGAAACCCTTGGAGAAATCGTTCAGGAAGGACATCCAGGACTACAATCCCATCATCCAAGAGCAGGCTATGAAACTCTACAGGTAACAAAGATTTCAGAATTTCATTAAACGAAACCCTTCGGTACCAAAGAATAGGAAAACCATTTCCCCAGCTCCTTTACACCCCAATCTGACTTCCTCGTCTTCCAGGAAACGTCCCAAGATCTCCTTCCGGTACTTCAACAGCTCCACGGTGCTCTTCGAGCTGGCCAAGTGCCTCTTATCCCAGGGCAGATCCGACCTGCTCTCCTCCGAGGCGTTCGAGTTCATCAGGGCCGTCGAGCACATGGACTACTACACCGGCGTACCTCCGACGATCGACGAGAACACCTTCAATATGATCTGCAGGCACAGGAGGCTCCGCATCGAATTCGAGATCAGGGTGAGGCCTCGAGCCGAGTCTCACCTCGGCGCGAGACTACACTTAGGTACTTACAGATGAGGGCGCTGCAGATCATGATCACCGCAGGGGACGCGAGCATAGCCGACGTGCAGAAGTACGTGAACACGCTCAAGGAGAACATAGCGAGTCACTTGGACAGCATCGATGCCATCCACAAGGACTACTTGTACTTGATGCACAACAAGCAGCTGCAGCTCGTGCTCAGGAAGGGTCTGGTCGAGATTCCTCTCACCGGGGACATAAGCGACTTCAATGACGCGATCCTCATACAGAAGAAGTACATCCTTGACGTGAACAAGCTTATTAAGGTACGTTGACATGGTGGAAACATGTTCTTTAATTGCGCGTTCCAATTTAGATTAGTTGCGGTATGTTCTGCTGAGTAGTGAATGATATCAGTATCACCATTCACTTTTTAGTCGTCTTTTATGCCTGATAACTTTTTTCTCGCAATTTTAGTCAGCAGGCGAGAAGAAGTTGCTAACCATAAAGCACAACATGGCCTTCAGAAGGAACATAATGATGACGGAATGGGAACACCAGAAGCTGAGGATGCATATCAACGACCTCATCGAGGAAATCAGGGACATAAATAATATCAAAGTGAGCTCTAGATGGTACTTTGGTAGTCCCAGGTCTAAACTCCAGTTTTTTCCATGTTCTTCTAATGATGATGTATTCTTAACTGTTCTTGTTTTATTGCCTCAGTTTTTCAGTCTTCTCCGCTCGTTTTGTAGCCTTAATTTTTCCTTGTTCTCCTGTCCTTCTTTATCTTAAGTGCTGTTATATTCCATATCACCTTTTATTCCATCAACAGTTATTGTTCGATATTTACGTTTTTATACTTAAACTCTTTCTGGTTTTCAGTAACTAACCTTTTTGTAATAGCTTAACCTTCTCCTTGTCTATTGTCTTCTATTCTAGTCTCCATCACTACCTTTCCATTTGCCAATTCTCTGTTCCCGTCGCAGTTCACCAGGGAGATGCAGATCTACCTGAAGAACAAATCCCTGGGCCGCAACACGGACCAGGACTCCTACGAGCAGGAGATCGAGCTGCTGACGAACACCTTCGCGAAACTGATCAAGGACAAGACCGAGAAGTACAAGACGGTCGTCAAGCACCTGGAGCGGTACAAGCGGCACAACGAGCACGTCGACAAGACGATACTGAACATCAACATGGACGTGTGCAGCCTGCGGCTCGAGGAGGACGTCAACCTGGAGAAGAGGGAGCGGGATGCGCTCAAGATGAGGTGAGAGGATTGAGGTTCGTGGTTTATTTCGGACATTGAGTCATTGGTCTCGGGTAGGATGGGGTCGCTGCTGCGTCGCTCTAACCAGCTGAAGCAGATCCAGAAGAACCACCAGGAGATCCTGATGCTGCAGACCGAGCTGGAGCTGCTCAGGTTGAAGACTTACCCGACGTTTAAGTATAAGGTGCTCGGCGACGAGACGAAATAAATTGGGAAATTTGGTGTTTTATTTAGAAATTTACTTTGTACCTTGTGAAACTATATAATGATATTAATAAAATTAATGATAACACTAAAAAATATATGAATAATGACGTGTTTCATTTCGAGTTTTCGCAGCTAAAGTATTTAGCTAAAGTTGTACTCTTTACACTTAACTAATATAATAATTAAAGTTATTTTTTTAATTTTGCATATTCCAAAACTAAAGCACTTGATTTAAAATTTAAGTGAAAATTAAATCCAGTAGTTTGATTATCAACGAGATTTATGTTAGCAGTTTTATCCAAAATTCACTTAGTTACTTTGACCACCACCCTTGTTTTACCCTTGTAACTTTACGTTTGAGATCTTTTCACCCCTTTTACATTTCAGGGATGAAAAACTGTACCTTACAATTACTTATAAAAAATACTCCATTGTAATAACCGTTTATCACTTTAATTAAAACAATTTTACCTTCCAAACTCGCTTAATTTCTACTTAGACGCAAATAAAACACCAATTAACTGCATTATAAATCTCCACGGGGGGATGAAAGTCGGGCCCGGATTAAAATCGGCGGGATCGAAGATTAAGCATCGCAACGAAAACTCTCGCGCCCCATTAACCCGCCCTAATCGCCTCGTAAACCTTCCTCAACATTTGCCTATCGTAAGCCTTCCGCGGCCTATTCTTTATCCTCTTCAGCTCGTTCAGCAGACGCGGCTGCACGCACTCCCTCTCGATCACCTTGCACTTGTCGCGCTTGAACAGATTGATGTAATTGAGCACCGACTTGATGCAATCGAACTGCTTCAACTCGTGCAACCTCTTGGCGAACGAGTTGGTACGCACGATGAAACTCGACATCTTCACGTGCTTGTACAGCGTCAGGTCCCTCTGGATCTCGTCCATGTCGGCGACGATCATGCCGACCAGGAGGTTGTTGAGGATGATCGTCATGCAGAAGACGAAGACCGTCACGACGACCCTGCCGAAGACGGGGTACAGCTCGGGCTGCAGGACCCTGTCTTCGATCTGACCGGTGAAGATTATGAAGGTGTCGAAGAGGCTCCTGGTGAGTTCCTGGTAGACGGTGGCGTTGGTGCGGGAGGCGGTGTTCGGGGTGTTGTAGGGGAAGATTATGTAGAAGCAAATCGCGAACGAGACGAACATGAAGAGGTAAAACAGGGCGTACTCCAGGAAGTAGTTGATGGAGCGCAGTATCAGAGTGTACTTGGTGAAACTCGGGAGTTGCCCGAGGAGAATGAAGAAAATCCCCGTCGAAAACAGTATCGAAATTATCATGCAGTATATATTAGGCTGGAGTATGTAAATGACACACGCTATGATCACCGTTAACTCCGGATAGTTCGATCTGGACATGAAGTACCCCCAGCGATACAAGAAAACACACTGTACCGCCTCCTTCACGATTTGAAAACCCAACAGTAAATAAAACGTGACGTCGATAACCCGGTCTTCCTTCCCCAAATGATGCGACAACATATACAAGCAGACACTTACGACGAATCCCCCGTAAAACAACAGAACGCTCGTGAAGAACCAGTAAATCTTCGACCACTTGGTATTGATAAAATTCACCATTAACGGATGATTCAACAGCTCCCACTTAACGCTGTCCTTGCTGAGGACATGCAGAGCTTTCGTCTCGGAGTACAAATTATCCTCGTCCCTCACCAACGAGTTGTAGTACAAGTGAGTGTCCACGCAGTCGTAGAGGTGCTCCTCCAGGACGTTCTTGTGGATCTTCTCCACCACCATCTTGCCGGACTCGTCCTTCGCCGTCAGCGAGGCTCCGAGGATCAGCAGCTGGCAGATGATCGCCGAGTCGTCGGGTTTCGTGTCGTCCTGCTCCAGGTTCAGCCTGAAGAGGAGCCTCGTGAGGATGTGACGCTTCTTCGCGGTGAGGAACTCGTGCGCGTGCTCCTCGACGAGCTTGTTGAGCAACAGGTACAACACGTGGCTCCTGTAGACGTCCTGATTGGTCGTGACCAGTTTCTCCTCGAACAGCCTGGGTAGGATGTAGAAGATGTCGTCGGTGTTCACGTCGCTCTTCTTGTGTTGAAGCAGGATCGCGACGAACGGGTAGTAGCCCTTAATGGCGGCCGCTTCCAGGAGAGGTAGGGGGAATTTTCTGGTAGTCTTGCTGGTATCGGCACCGTTGTCCAGGAGGTGTTCGATGCACCTGTATAAGGGATACAGATTTAAGTAACGCTGGCAACATCGGGCGTCTCCCCAGGTGGCGAATAGGGGAATGCCTCCCAGTAGCACGGGGAAATCAAATACCCGGGGCGGGCCAAAGCTGGCCCAGCAGCGTCTGTCTTCAGAGAAGCAGCGTCTGTTCCAGAGTTGGGAAAGCAACGAGAAACTACCTAGGTATACAGGATATCAATATGGCTGAAAATTCAAAAGGCAATGTCCCTCAGTCCCGGGCACCCCTTAAGTGTGATGAGGGTGCAAAGAAAGGTCTGGAACTAGGAAACCTAGGAAAGCAAGGGGAAACTACCTAAGTATACTCTTCCCCAGGATATCATTATGGCTAAAAACCAAAAGGCAATGTCCCTCAGTCCCGAGCACCCCTTAAGTGGGGAGAGGGTGCAAAGAATCTCCCAGTCAGCCAATATCCTAAAAATCAAAAGAGTAAAGAGAATAGGCACGTGTAACGTCAGAAGTATTTTTCAGATTGGTAAGACAGCAAATATAGTCAAGGAAATGCGACGATTAAAGATTGACATCCAAGGACAGTGTGTGGTTGATGAACATCAAATTTATTACATTGGAGAAGACGGCACCTAACATCGAAAAGGAGTTGCTATAATAGTGACCAAAGAAATTAATGAGACCGTCCTTGGATCTGTGCCTGTATCAGATAGAGTAGCGATGATTAAACTTAACGTGAGGCCATGCAAACTAAATGTGATCCAGGTTTTCTCACCAACTGCTGAAAGTAGTGAAGCAGAAAAGATGAATGGAACCAAACTTGTACCAAATTTTGTTGGCTTTAAATAAATTCACTTTTTTTGAGACATAAGCAAAAAATAGAAAAAGCACCTCGCTCTCTTTTTAGATTCGGGGACTTTCAACGTTGTTACCTCAAACTAACCACAAATTCCTGCAGCAAATTTTTCCCCTTTTAGCCAACGCACTTTACAACCCCTTTTTGTTTGGACATACATTCATTGGACTAAATACTGAATTTTATAATTGGATTGGTCTGATTATGGATTTGAAATTAGGCGATTCCTCTCTTACCTCCACTGACCTTTAGACTTGAACACATCCAACATGGGCGTTTTCAGGATATCGCATTCCACCAACGCCTTGTTATAAGACTCGCACTCCAGATACCCCATGAACCCCTTCCTGAAGCAGAACTGGAGCATCGTCCCCGAGGTGTTGTGCTCGTCCTCGCCGTCGACGGCGTCGACGTAATCCTTGATGTTCTCGTTGTTGTAACTCAGGAAGCTCGTCTCGTCGCCGGACTTGAGGTAACCGAAGAGTATCGTCGCCGGGTCCTCGTGGTAATAATCGGTCGGCGGGAGCGAACCGACGCTCATGTTGTTCAGCTTCAGGAACTCCCTGATGCTCCTGCCGGCCACCCTGCAGCTGTCGACGTCGATGCCGGGCGTACGCAGCAATAGCTCCACCACCTTGAAGAACCGGTACTTCACCGCCAGGCAGATCGGCGACTCGTTCCAGAAGTTGGCGTGGTTCACGTCTATCCCCTTGTCTATCAGTATCTTGGCGCACTTGAACGTCTCGTGTCGTTCCTGGACTATCAGGCTGCACGGTTTGGACTCGACGCCGTTGTGCAGGACGAGCCTGACCGGCGCGACGGACTTCCCGTACTCCAGCAGGATGTGCAGCGCGTTCTCCGAGAAGTAGGTGAGCGAGTCGACGTTCTCCAGCTCGTCGACCAACGCACGCAGCTTCCTCGGGTTCCCGGCCCTCGCCAGGTAGTGCAGCGCCTCCCAGCCGTACCAGAGGTCGTCCGTCCAGTCCACCGTACCGTACTTCTGCCTCAGCGATCGGTGGAGAGCTCGCAGCGTGTCCGCGCTGACCTGATCGTAGGCGCAGGCCACGGCGAGGATGGTCAGGTGGTTGAAATCGTCGTACCTGTAGGTCAACAGGTTTGTTCCCAGGTTCGGGTTGTAGAGCGCAGCTTCGATCTGCTCTGTTTCATTGTCTAACACAGCGTGCAGGAGCGATTTCAGTACCTCGTATTTGGCTTCTGTGAAGGTGTCGTAGGTGGACGTGCTTCGTACTTCCAGCAACTCCTGGAGTTCTTCTTGGACCATCGTGCTATATCATATAATCTCCCTTAAAAAAAAAAAAAAAAAAAAATCGTAGAAAGTTGTCGTGTTTCTCAAAGTTTGTCATTCTTTATAGTCCAGTCATCAGCCATTTTCGCGTCGAATTTTGGGAAACAATGTCGATTTCTTTGAAAATTGGGATTTAGGTAGTATTTATAATTGATATATTGACCAATTCTAAGTAACTTTTGTTCTATAAAGTTTTTTTGTACAGTTGATATTTTTCGAGCTATTCACGAATGAAGCTACACATTTTTCATTGAAAAACGAATGTTTTTTAACAGTTTTTCACCAATAACTTGAAAATATTTCATTTTATCGGAAAAAATGATTAGAACAAAAATGTAGCCAATAAAAAAACAAAGAGATACGTTTTTGAATGACCTCTATAAACCCAATAAGGACTGAGTTATTGCTCGTTGAAATATGGTTATTTTTCGAGAACCGCGAAATTGAAAATATTCAACCTTCAATAACTTGAAAATAGTAACATTTTTGGGGATAACTCAGTCGACCTTTTCCAAAGTACATAAAACACCCTTTAAAATGAGTAGTGGCATAAGTCTTATGCATAAGAATTGACTGATTTATAACAAAAATAAAGTAACACCTTTCTTGTTTTTTTAAAAATTTAAAAATTACACCCTCGTCATTACCACCCTGATAAAAATTAAATGTAACCCACTTGCCTCTAACTTTATTTAGGTATTATTGATAAGGTCTATGTGGTTTAACAGGTTTAGAATGCTTATTTTAGAAAAAATAAGTGTTTAAAGTGAAAATTGCATTTTCATAATTTTAGAAAAAAAATGCATTTTTCTTAAATAATTCAAAAACTATTTCAGATATAAAAAAACTCTCAACAATGTTAAATGCAGGGTTTGTCTCACTGATAATTTTGATTATTTTATTTATCCTTATAATATTACGTTATAAATACTACCCAAATCCCAATTTTCAAAGAAATCGACATTGTTTCCCAAAATTCCACAGAAATACGGTATTTTTACCGTTGATGACTGGGGTATTATGAGAAATGAAACTTTTGTAAGACTTTGAGTTTCATTTCCCAACAATCAAGTCATCAACTGTATAGGGAGGCTCGCGACGAAATGAATTTTATGACGCACCGGCTTATCGCAAGAAGTTAAGGGTCCATTGTGTCTTAATGCTTTTATTGTAGGTATTTTGCCGCCGAATTTCGAGCAGCTCTTCGAGAAAAAGGTAAATGAGGTACTGCCCATTGTTGGGTCGCGTCCTAACTGCCAAAATGATGGTGCTAATAGCCTGGTAACAAATCTAAAGATTAAGTACCTCGAAGAAGAGGAGAAGGTCATAAAATTCATTTATCGCGACCTTCCTATAAGCATTGTAAGTGAGGGTATTTACATTTCGCTCACAAACTCACAAATATGAACTGACTGAATCATCAGATTAGATAAGGAAAAGGAAACGAGTCGAAGTACACTCGGAGTGAATGGTTCACTGTACATTCAATGCAACGTCGAAATGGAGTCTCTAAACAACGAAAACGAAAGTGGTACGTACAAATACAGATAGTCATAGTAAATAGGTGCATTAGGTAATATTTTCTTACCTCACAGGAGGGTGATATCGAAATCAACTGTTTTGTTGCTGGTGACGATTCTTCACTCGCCCTCGTCTCTCGGTCATATGTATCGATATACATAAGTGTTTGTGGAGATAAGCTTGCATGTCATTTAATTTCTATGAAACGATAATTTATTTATTTAATGGATTTTAAATAAGAGATAAAGATTAAGGTGATAATCTGTTAAATCCCGCCATTTTTTTACGATAGATTACAACAACAAAATTATTAACGTTGCCTGGTTCCTGCGTTTGTGTCTTTTTGGATAATGTTGCAATTTTCAAAACAATAGCAGTTTTTTTTTAAATCAGCTCCTTGTTCTGTAAAATTTTTTAGAGTTTCAGTTACAAGTTCTTGTTTCGTCGTAGTGCAAATCCTCTTCCCTCATTAACTTTACCTCTACTCTGAAATATTACATCAAAAATCATATTACTCAAAAGTTACATTTACTGGACCACTTGGGTCCTTTTTGAGAAACCAGAAAACCAATTTTGAGATCAGAGATAAAGCATCATTATTGCATTAAAAACGTGTCATTTTATTAGGCACTCTCAATTTAAACATAGTACGTACCAATTATATCACTTATGAAAATCAGCACATTCTCTCCCATCCATCCAAAACTCTTTTACGAATTTCTTACCATTGCCATTATAATTCCTTTAGAAAATTTCGATTGCGAGATCTGCGGTCTGACCAACATCCACAAAAATGACTACGAGAACCACCTCAGCAGCAAGAAACACAAGAGCAACGCCAGGATCGCAGAAAACTTCAATCAAAGTGAGTACATCACGTCAATCTCGAGAAATCTCTCAAAAATATTACAACTTAGATGAAACCAGTTACGACTGCCAGTACTGCCACGTCAAGCTCACAGATTTCGAATTCTATAAGATACACAAGAACACCAAAGCGCACAGGAAGAACGTGAGAAAATGGAAACTCAACAACAGAGGTGAGGTAGGTTCCTGTTTTGGGTCATAAGGGTTTCACGGCTTTGGCTAGTTTCAGCTGAAGACATCAAACCAAAGATTGAGATTAGGAATAATACTGATGGCGCTCAGAACTTCAAGTCGTTTCGAATGCAAGTACCCAACGAAAGCGTAGTGGTAAGTGAAATTAGATTCGTGTTAAATCGGACTAAGTTTAAGTAATTCCAGGATAAAGCAATTGAAGCAACAAGTGAGTATTTGTTGGTCTTTGTTGGTTTCTTTGAAAACAAGCCTAATATATATTCCATACACATCTCTGTTATATCACCATACACACCTCTTTATTGCACTATTTCTCTCTACATCATCACAGCTTCTAGAATTAATATCGACGATTTCGCCCTTTAGGCCTTAAACCTCCAACCAAGCAACTAGGTGAATTTACCAGGCAGGTAAGGATCACATCCAACCTTCCCTCTGCGAACTCTTTAACCTTCCACCTTTCCAGAAATACAAAATTCGGAGCTCCCTGATCCAGGACAACTACTACAAGTCCTACACGATCTCGCTGGCGGCCTACCTTAGCCTGAAGTTAACGTTAGACCCCGCCATAGATAATTTCCACATCTCCATCAACGACAAGGAGTTTCTCAACTTCGGCGACCTCGTCGTGAGGATCGTCATGAAGGACGGCAAGCACACCATCTACGCCATAAAATGCAAACAGCTCTCCACCAGTTTCAAGCAGATCAACTCGCTGAAAGAGGCGAAGGTGATCATGGACAGGGAGTACATCAACGTGGAGATGTTCAGGAGACACCCCGAACTGAACCTCGTCAAGTTCTCCATATTCACCACTGCTAACGCCACGTCTAACTTCTGTAAAACCGTGCTGATCTCGGCTGACACGTTAAACAAGTGGAAGACGTGCGACCAGCAGTTCGACGATGGCGCGACGTTGCTGGTGAGACCGTTCAGGAAGAACGTCGCGGTGAACATCAGTACAGATCCTGAAAACGTCTTCTCCTTCGCGCTGAGCCAGAGCCAGAACGAGACGACCGAAGGGATCGCACTACCGAACGTTTGGTTCTTCTCCTCCCAAATGCTGAACCCGCAAATGCTGAACGATGTACTCAAGAAGTTCGACAATTACCCCGACATAGGTAAGGTGTACACGAAGTACATAGAAAACTGGGCGGAGGGGAAGCTCGGCGGGAACTACAAGCTAACCAAGAAGGATGTCGTGTTGAAACTCGGCTACCTACTCCTGGAGAAATTCACCATAGCCCCGAAGCTGATCAACCTGCCGCAAAGCAACTTCGAGCTCTGGAACCAAGTCACGAATAAGATCGACCTGATCGTTGTGAAAAACGATCCGTTCATCATCAGCAAGATGTGTCAGCCGATCAACAGGACCATCGAGGAGGTGTTCGGGATCAAAATCGACACCGTCTCCAGGACGATCGACATAAACGGCAAGATAACCAACACCACCAATCCCATACTGAAAGCGTACCTGTTCGAGGAGATCGACGATCTCAAAGAAGACATCCCACTGGTCAAGATCTACAACGTTTTCTGGAAATGGGGGAAGATCCCATTACTGATGTCCACCGAGGGCGACGAGGACGCCAAGAGCTTGGTCGTGAATGTGATCTCGATGATGAAGCAACACGGAGTCGAGAAGAAGTTCCTCGTGAAGACCTCCCAGCCGAACTCGGTGAGGCGAAGGGACGACATGCGGATCTTCGCCAGCCTCAACGACATCAGGGACCTCGTCGATCTCGACCAGATCCAGATAAAAATCTCCGACGACTTCAAGGTGTCCGTCAAGGAGATCGACGCCACGGATCCGTTCTTCTTGAGGTGGGCCGGTCCGGCGGTCTTCTTCGACATGGCGCTGGGGAAGTACAGCTTCAGGGTGTCCAACGCGAGTAGGAAAGGTGACGGGGACGACGAGGACCAGTTGAAGATCATACTGAGCGAGCAAATGAGGCAGTTGATCGAGGCGAACCTGTACGAGACGAGCGGCAGGATGAGGAATCTACACGTCGCGGAGAGGTTGAGGGGCATCAATCCGTTGGCGTTGAGATTGTAGATCGTTAACGTTGAAATAAAAATCATTATGCTAGTTAGCATTCGGAGCTTAATTAAGTAACCTTACCTCTAATCCAAAACTACCAGAACCGCGTGAGAGGATTCACTAGAATGGATTCTGCAGTGATCCCAACCCTCAATAAGGTTCACTACCTTATTAAAGCAGTGAAACAATTTGAGTGCGAGGGCTTGTTTAGCCTTATATTCCGCTCATAACTTCGTATGATTGATAGACATCCCTTTACTCTGACTCGCTGGATCCTATGGGTCATATTCAAATCAAACGCTTTTCTAAAATAAGGTCGTACAATTCTATCTATAACAATATGTAAATATATACTAATGAGTTCATTTAGGTATTTGATATTACATGTAACATACACTTGAATTGCAGGTGTTTGGTTTTGATTTTTCGTCTTAAAACATACCTTCATTGGGAGGATTTCGAAAACACAAACGATCGAATCGATGATTTTCGGTAATTTGCAGACCTTTATTCAACATTTCAATTGACATTTGGTATTTTAAAGGATTTTCAGAACTACAACAAATAAAGTAAGGTACACCTCTAATGATATTGTCAATAATTAACAATTCTAAGCTAGTACATCTTTTAAATATCGACAATCATGTTCCGCAACTGTCTATATTATAATTCAATAAAGCACTCTCGAAAAGAGAAACTCAACAATGGAATGTATAGACTCAAAATAAAAACTATCCATAAAAAATTAAAAAAGAAACAAGTTATATATATTTATATAAGTAAATATTGTTAACATCTAAGCTTTCACAGATATTGCTTACAAATTACGCTAGAACTTCTACAATATACAATAATTTATGTTCAATACTTTCTTTCTCTCTCTAACGGTACTAGATAGATTTACAATTGTAGAATTCCAAAATTTACCTTAGCTTAATTTTTTTTAATACAATGCAGCTATGTATATTCCAAGGTGCATTTTAAGACTAGAATTATTAGAAGACGCTTGGGCATCAAATAAAGGGAAGACCAAACGTAAAGTTAAACATCACTGACCTATGCAACCAAAGATGCCAGCCAGTTAAAACGTTTATAAGTTAAGACAACATGTTTTAAATTAGCGCAAAACTCGAGGGCTTCCACATTCACAATAAATTATGCCAAGAAGAAAACATTTTCACCCTCAACTAAATATTGAAGGTAACTTTTTTGATTGAATTCTAGCCGGTCAATGACGCCAGATCGCTAAGGAAGCCCTCTGGCGTCAAGATGTGTGACGAGCCGACGATCACTTCCCAGTTCTTCACGGCGTTGGTCACCTCGTAGCCGCAACGGATTTCAGAGAAGCAAACGCCGCCGACGATGAAGACGATCAATCTGGGGACGTTCTTCACCGCTTGCTGGCCTCTATCTTTGTGCCACTGGCCGTAGCGAGCACTGGAAGCCATATTGAATTTCAAATTATACCAAAACTCATCACAAACAATAAGGTTTAAAATATCAAATGTACTGCATGAGGAAACTTCCATAGCTATATAACTTGTTTGGGACATGTTAGTAATTCCTGTTGGAGCAGACTTACTGATTAGATTACTATATTAAGAGAAATTGTACGTAATATGATGTGCATGTGTTCAAACTGTTTACCTCGATGGAGCATGGTATACAGTGGTTTGCGCCCTACCGACCAAAAACGGAAAATGTTTCTGGTCCAGTTTATCATCGATTGCGTCCTCCACGATGTCCTTCAGGACGGGAGTCCACCTGGACATCTGGTAAGTCTGTTCAGTAATCCTCTCCTTGCGTGGTACGCTGTAAGTCTTCCTTCTGGGGCCCTAAAAGGTTTAAACTTTTTTTACAAAGACCATCTTTTGCTAAATAAGTACTATCCCTTTATCAATAGAGCTCATACCTTTAAAATGGCGACAAATCAAAAAGTAATGAAATTGGTTTATTGGAATTGATTGAAAATACTTAAAATCATGTCCCTGACGTTCCCTCCGAGTTTCATGACAAAATTCGAAAATTTAATTCAACATTTTCAAAAAACGTAAAATGGCGATAAATCGAACAGCATTAAAGTAAGCGACCTAAAACTCAGCCACTGACCTTAAAATCATCTCCCCGACATTCCCTGCGAGTTTCATTACAAAATTCCAAAATTTCAAGTCTTGCAACAAGATGGACAGGTTTTCAAAAAACGTAAAATGGCGATAAATCGAAAATCATTGAAGTTAGCAACCTAAAACTCAGCCACCAACCTTAAGAACATCTCCCTGGCGTTCCCCGTGAGTTTCATGACGAAATTCGAAAATTTAATTTCTTGCAACAAGATGGACGTTTCCAAAAAAACGTAAAATGGCGATAAATCGAAAAGCATTGAAGTTAGCGACCTAAAACTCACCCACTGACCTTAAAATCACCTCCCTGACGTTCCCTCCGAGTTTCATGACAAAATTCGTAAATTTAATTTCTTGCAACAAGATGGATAGGTTTTCCAAAAAACGTAAAATGGCGATAAATAAAAAAAGTATTGAAGTTGGCGACCTAAAACTCAGCCACTGACCTTAAAATCATCTCCCTGATGTTCCCTCGGAGTTTCATGACAAAATTCGTAAATTTAATTTCTTGCGACAAGATGGATAGGTTTTCAAAAAACGTAAAATGGCGATAAATCGAATATCATTGATGTTAGCGACCTAAAACTCACCCACTGACCTTAAAATCATCTCCCTGGTGTTCCCTCCGAGTTTCATGACAAAATTCGAAAATTTAATTTCTTGCGACAAGATGGATAGGTTTTCCAAAAAACGTAAAATGGCGATAAATCAATAAGTATTGAAGTTAGCGACCTAAAACTCAGCCACTGACCTTAAAATCATCTCCCTGATGTTCCCTCGGAGTTTCATGACAAAATTCGTAAATTTAATTTCTTGCGACAAGATGGATAGGTTTTCAAAAAACGTAAAATGGCAATAAATCGAATATCATTGATGTTAGCGACCTAAAACTCACCCACTGACCTTAAAATCATCTCCCTGGTGTTCCCTCCGAGTTTCATGACAAAATTCGAAAATTTAATTTCTTGCAACAAGATGGATAGGTTTTCCAAAAAACGTAAAATGGCCATAAATAAAAAAGTATTGAAGTTAGCGACCTAAAACTCAGCCACTGACCTCAAAATCATCTCCCTGAGGTTCCCTCCGAGTTTCATGACAAAATTCGTAAATTTAATTTCTTGCAACAAGATGGATAGGCTTTACAAAAAACGTAAAATGGCGATAAATCCAAAAGTATTGAAGTTAGCGACCTAAAACTCAGCCACCGACCTTAGGAACATCTTCCTGGCGTTCCCTGTGAGTTTCATGACGAAATTCGAAAATTTAATTTCTTGCAACAAGAGGGATAGGTTTTCAAAAAACGTAAAATGGCGATAAATCGAATATCATTGATGTTAGCGACCTAAAACTCCACCATAAACCTTAAAATCATCTCCCTGACGTTCCCTGCGAGTTTCATGACGAAATTCTAAAATTTAATTTCTTGCCAAGAATGCCAAGAGAAGAGGTTTTCAAAAAACTTAAAATGGCGATAAATCGAAAAGCATTAAAGTTAACGACCTAAAAGTCTGCCACCGACCTTAAAATGATCTCCCTGATGTTCCCTGCGAGTTTCATAACAAAATTGGAAAATTTAATTTCTTGCTACAAGTATTGAGCATCGCAATCAGCACTATTACAATACTTTCTCTTATTATATGGATACTCCATATGAGAAAGTAAAAATCATTACTTACATCACTGATCACGTTGACGCCCAACAGTTGCAGGTTAGCAATGGTTTGCTTGTCCTTTATTTGAGCGTGCGTGGCAAGTTTAGATAAATTCTCCTCCGTAATGCCATTTTTGGTCATAGCATACAAGGCTATTATTCTCATTTTGTCAAATTCACTGGTAATCTTAGGGTCCAACAGGATCGGCACGATGTTCCGCATGTGGTCCTTGATCTTTTCGCCTTCTGCGTCCGTTCCCATCGCCAAATCCTGAAAAACACAAAAATCTCATTCAGTCTGTTCTGTTACATAAATACAGTTCCTATAATATATAATATTTTTATATTCTATACAGAAACTGTGCTCCATATCACAACTCACTAACTTCACTTTACCTGTTCAACTTTGCACAGCTTGTCGATGTACCCCTGGTAAGCCTTCATGCAATCCTCGGCCAGGTGTAAATGGGTGGCGTACTTCGACAACTCCTTTTGATACTGAGGCATTTTCTTGATCATGGTCGAGAGATCCTTCATGGACTGCTTATCGCTTTGCGTCATACGTTTCGAATCCGTAAACTTCTTCAAATTTTTCGTTACGAGCTGTGATACGACGGCGATGTGCTGATGGCGGAGCTCCACCCACAACTCGTCGTTCTCGTCCAGGAGGACCTCCTTCAGCACTCCAGCCGAAGCCTCATATCTGAAATCAAGTTAGTGCAGTTAATAACACTACTTCAGTTACTTGAAACTTAAAAATTTTAATCTTTAAGCTAATCAAGTGCATCCAGCAAAGGTGCTGAGTTATCAAACGGGATAGAATTGACCAATGGATGCAAATCCTACCGATTAGACATGATGATTGAATTAACTCAACAACTAATGTCCCAATCAGCAGGCAATTCGAGCTGAAGGCACACATCGCTAAGAGTAATAAGACCATCACATGCTCAGAATCAGATCCATGAGATCATACTTGTAAACGTCGTTTTCTATAGGCAGCAGATCGTAGGCCATCGCCTGGAAGGTGAGTTCGTGCAGTAACGGCGAAACGCAATCGAACCCTCTATCGAGAATCAACAGCTGCGACCTAGCCTTCTCCGGACCTTCGCCCATGGTCGGCTCGTCGGCTTTGTACGCATCCAGCTTCTGCTGGATCAGCTGGGCCAGCTCCACGTTCCTCTCCCAGTCACTAAAGCCATTAAATAATAGATTATTACCTTCAAACAGAAAAGCAACTAACAGATCCCTCACCTTCTGTATCTGACTTGTGGGTATTCGCCAAGGGTTGCGCACAACGTCGCGATCTGTTCCGCCATCCTCTCCATGTTCGCGTTACGAGCGGCGGCGAAAGACGGATCGTAATTACACTGGAACGTGTCGGGGGAGTCCAACGAGAACACCTACAACGTCGAAGGAATATTCATCCGAATTGAACGCGAACGCATACTCGATCCAAGCTCAATTTAAGAAGTTAGGAAGAGTGAGATCTCGACATGTTTCGACCTTAAATTAAGTTTGGATGGAGAGTACATCGAACGTTACTCGAGCGACTAACGTCTAAACATTAAGCGTGCAGAGAAAGAGACGTAATGTAGGTAAGCGGCAAACTCGATAGCTAGCAACTAAGACACACACCTGCGATTCATAGGGCAAGAAGGCGATGTTGATCTCCTTTAGAGTCTTAATTTTTTTAGCTGCGCATGATTTGCACAACTCATTGAACAGTTCCTCGGGGCATACTGTCACACAAAAGTACATTAGACAATTTGGGTATGGTGTCCAGGTCAGTTAGGTACAGATATATGGGCAATTTGAGATTTTAACACACGTCAACTGTTTTTTTAAAAACCTGGTATTTAGTGACCATTTGGATTTCACGAGTTCTTTTAGAATCTTGTGTTGAAACAACCCAATGATCAACCCCACATATTTATGGTCTATAAACACACCATTGAATTTTGATTATTACTTATCAATATAACCTAACCTTCTGATCCATTTAAGTAGCCCCACTAACATTTGGAAGCTCTAGTTAAGCTGCGTCCAATTAATTTCAGGGTATAATAATTAGATAACGTAATAATAGTATAACCAACATTTTCAAGTGCACAGATAAACAATGTTGCCTATGTTAAACACATTAAATTGCCGATATACCTTCATTCTCTAACCAAATCAAATATATACAGTCTTAAGTCACATCTATACAGGGTGTTATGGGTCCAAAAACGTTTCAATACAGGCGACCACCACAGTTTCGTGTTAGTACATAAAAGTCGAAAGGGCGGGTTAGAATAGAAAACAAACGAAGCAATATCTTATACAGAAATCAAGGTGATCAATACCTGTGATTCAGCTGGAATAAATGCAATGTTGATTTCTTTTAGTGTTTTTATGTGTTTGGCTACAGTGTGGTGGGCTAGTTCGTTAAACAGTTCGTCTGGACAGGCTGGAGGAAAATAAAAAAAAACAAAAATTATTTGAATCCGAACAAGTCACATACAACTGAGACTTACCGCATTGATCGTATCGTGTAAAAAATTTAAAATGTGATCACCCGTACAGTTTGTGTCCACAAAGTGGTATTGTGAGAGATTATTAAAGCTTACCTTCGGTGAAAAACACGTGTGCGGCCCTGTACATATAACGGGGCGGCTCGAAGTCGTTCATCAATGCGTGAACCGACTTCTCGGACGGTGTGATCAGATACACCGCCTCCATCGTGGCCAAAGGCTCTCTTTTCTTATTAATGTCTTCAACCACTACAAACAGAAAACATGAGGACATCCCTCTCACCCTCGTTTACTAAGTGACTCACGGGTTATCCCTTCGGCTGATATGTCGTGCATTTTACAGCACGCCGATACCATCCTCATGGCCAACTGGTCCACGACGAGGATCCGCCACTCGACGCCGGGGGCCACCTGCACCCCCGGGCCTGAGGCCTTCTTGGACGGCCTGTGCTTTATGACCTCATTCATGATTTCTGGATAAAAAATGTTGTGTGTTCAGGATGAAGGATAATTTTAATAGGTAAATATTAAAGCGGTGTAGTTTTTACACAAATAATTGCAAATGGAGTAGGTGGATTGAAATTGTAAATTGCCCTACAGACTTTTAAAGCCATAGGTATATCTCTTAAGAAAATGATTTAAAAAATTGTAAGCCTTTCCTACGCAATGTGTGGGTTACAGTATTATTCAATCACATTCAGATAGTTAAGATGACTGATGACTCATTTGTCATGGAGATTATCTTTCTGTTATTTAGATAAAAGGAAAATCCAACGAGAAAATAATAGAAAAGCGATGCACCCTTTATAAAAATGAAGTTGCCCCATTAGCTTACAAATAACCATATTTATTTTTAATGGCGACATAACTAATATCGAACTGCCGGATCGGTAAGTGATAGCCCTTAAAAAAATTGTCATCCAAACCCCATTGAAGGGTTGAGGGTTGAGATATCGATATTGACATGTATGACGTCACAATACACTATAGACATTCACACAATCAATTAAATTAATATTTGGTGGAGACGTTTCGTTATCTTCACACGTACAATTAAACCTTCAGCTCCACCCCTTATCAGCTTACATGCAGTGTGAATAGGTAATAAAGGGGCATTCAATGGGAAACCAAAGGTTTCTTTGAGGGGGTGAGTGATCGAAGAAGAAAAGTACTCACTTTGACCGACTTGGGCTTTCAATGCCATCTCGATAGTTTGCTTTGGATCCTCTACGGCGAAAAACACAAGAAACTGCCGACTGCTCCAGGCAAACGATGAATAATTCGATAGAAAATCAACTACAAACAAAACTTGAGTGCTGAAATCAGAACGTAACGCATGCGGAATGTGAAGTTAATCACAGCACAGCAAGTAGCATGGAGCATGGAGATCATGTCCAATCATGTCGATCATGATATGTATACCAAAAATTAATACTAGTACTTTACTAACTCAAATTAATTATATTTAAAATACGGTATACCTTAAAATACTCATAATTAACGGTTATTGTAACATTTTTACTGATTTTCGATACTTTCATAGTCTTCATAGTGCAACTCGGAAATGTTCCATGACTCGCTTAAATTAATCATAACCTCATTTGTTATCGTTGATAAAGCTATTTACATTTCTACATTTCTACACATTACAACAGTATTTTGTTTAATTTAATGGCTACCGAGTTTACCGAGGAAGAATTGAAGCTGCCTCCATGCAAATATGAATGTGAGTGGTACCCACATGGAAAGTATCCATTACTTTAAAGCAATAATTTGTTGTAGATTTGGACCACACTGCTGACGTACAGTAAGTAATCCTAGAAACCTCCCCAGAAGTTATCAAGTAGGCTAAAAGACCATAGGAGCGTTAGTTTCCAGAAGTATTTGAAAATATCCCAACTTGTCCAGTACGAGGTTTCAACAATGCTCCCTCCTCCTTCTAAGTTGAAGACAAATAATTAAACCTATATGTGTCATATATCCAATTTTTCCATCTGTGTTTTCTCCTAGGATCCATGCTTGGGGAGATGACCTGAAGGAGGCCTTCGAGCAGTGCGGCGTCGCCATGTTCGGCTACATGACGGAGCTGGACAAGGTGGAGATCAAGCAGTGCCACGAGATAGAAGCCACCAGCGACGACCTCGAGGGTCTCCTCTTTCACTTCCTGGACGAACTCCTCTTCCTCTTCAGCTGCGAACCCGACCTGATCTGTAGCAAGCTGACGATCACGGAGTTCACCGTCAACGAGGGCGAGGAGATGAAGATCAAGTGTAAATGCTACGGGGAGGAGTTTCAACTCGGGAAGCACCCTCAAGGGACTGAGGTCAAGGCGATCACCTACTCGGCAATGCAGATTGTCAACGAGCCGGACAAGAAGCGGTTCGAGGTGTTTGTTATAATAGATATTTAGGGTTTAGAAGTTAAATGTTATGATAAGTACAACTGATATACTCTGGCCGGATTCAATTTAAGAAGCTATACCAATATTATGTTCGCCCAAGAATTATACACCCCATCCTCTAAAAAGTCTGCCAAACGCGTCACGTTCACTATTTTTATATAACTTAAATTGATTTTGGAAAAAGTAAATTGGTTTATCTTTCCAAGTAATGAATAAAACAATCTAAATGACAAATACTATCATTTAATATTTTACAATACATATTGTTTGCACACGAAATATCGAAGGTGATATTTCTTACAGCAACTCCACATATAAATATAAAATTTGTGCCTGAAACTTTCACTTTATTAATGCCTCAAATTTAAAATACAAAAACAATATGTGATGAAACCAACTACAGAATTAAATAAAGGACTAACGATGGAGGGTATGCAATGGACTGTTGTTAGAAAACGTTAAGAATTTGGTTAGTACAAAGAAAGCACCTCGCATTTCTTCATTAGCTCTAACAAGTAAACTAATTGCTTTCCTTTTTATTAAATTACAATAGGATTGTATCAGCAAGCAGGAAATATGTTATTTCTAGGCACCCAATAGCTATGTGTTGATGATGAAGGCAGAGGGAAAAATGTGTGAGTAACTAGAAATAATGTGTTAGTAACATATTTTCTGCTTGCTGGAACAATCCTAATATCACATTTATATATTTTACAGTCAAAATTACGTTTTGTTTTAAATATTTAAGCTAATAAATGTTGAATACATAAAAAAACGTAACAAATTCTGTTGCAATAAAAGACTAATCCACAGTCATCCATGTACTGTGATTAAGAATCGATAGTTGATTATTTCATAAAATGAATTATTACTTCTGTGAGGTTTCCCAATAACACTGCAATTTCATCAATAGGTTTAGAGGTATTTCAGTGATCAAAACTTTGCAAGTCTTTGGCCAAAAATCCATACATTCTTTTTGGTCTGGTTAGAAATAATACTATCCAAGTTGTACTTATTTTCACTGTTAAGTACCAGTCAGCCTAATTATCAGAAAAGTTACAACAGAACATGCAAAATTTACATTGTTAATGTATGGATAATTAACTATTCCAACAATACTCATAAATTTAGTACCAGCAGACAATATTGAGGGCTAAACTTAGTCTACAACAGTCAAATGATTTAATATAAACGACTACTTCGTTATATCTTCCTTTTTACACCTTCTACTATATACAGACCTGGTATAGTATTTTTGCAGTGTTATTTTAAAAAGTCTACATTACATATTTACAAAAATCACTGTTTTTCTCCTCTAACCGGCTAAAATCACAAAACGAGGCACCGTTCAGTCCACTTTCACCACGCTGTAGATCTTCCTGATGAACCAGAAGCACGCAAAGAAACCTATCGTCCCCGTCAGCAGCATGAACAGGAACACCATGATCAGAGTGTAGCCGAAGTACAGGAACGCTGAGGCTACTTCTTCGATTTGCAGTTTCGTGAAGAAGTAATGGCAACAGTAGAGAAACAGGTAGACGGCCGTGAAGCCCGACGTCAGGTACGACCTCCACCACCAGTGGTAGTCCTCGGCGCATAGATGGAAGTAGCACAATAGGATTGTAGTTTCGGCGCACGTGATCACCAGTATGATGAAGACGAGGAAGAGGAAACCGAACATGTAGTACATCTGAGAGGACCATATCGAGTTCAGGATGAAGAAGAGCTGGATGAAAATACAGCCAAACGGTAGGACTCCTCCCATTATGATCCCCGGAAGGGGTTGGGTGTAGACCGTCTGCTCCGGGATGAGACGAGGGATCTGGTTTGTCCTCACCGGATGCTCCAGAGCCTGAAATAGATTAAAAATGGGTTGCGGCATGGTAATAAAGTCTTATTTTTTGGTATTATTTGACAACACCTGCACTTACCCTTTTTCGGAAGCCGAAGAATGCTCCAACGAACGTCAGTGGTACTGAAACAAGGAGCCACAGTGCTAAGAGGCCTACTAAAGTACTGAAAGGCACAGCAGCTGAGCTTTCCTTGGCCCACAGGACCAGGTTCATAACGAAGAAGAGCCCGAATACAATCCTACAAATAAGAGAATCCAGTTAAAGAAATTCTACTACTGTTCTGCACCTATGTTGAGATTTCTTAATTCACTTTAACCAAAACATCACTCTTGTTACTCACCCGGGGGCAAGCATCGAAGTGAGTATCACATTCGACTTCCACTTATCCCCGCCGAAGCTCTTGTACATCCGGGCAGAGACGTAGCCGGCCGGTGAGCCGAGCAACACATACAAGACCATTGCGCAGGTCATGAGGGCCCCCCTATTAGCAGGACTCAGGAAACCTAAGCAGGCGAACGCCAAAGTAACGAGCGTCATGCAGAAGACTTGGCACCCAGAGCCAAGCAGCACGGATAGGAACATGCCCTTTCTCGGAGGCCGGAAAACGTCGCCATGGACCAGTTTCCATCCAAATTCCTCCTGAAAGGGTAAAGGTTTCAAATCAGAAGCCATATGAGTTTGTAGGAATCGAATTTAAAATTAGTTATTAACTGGTTTCTGAGTAAAGTTTAGAATGTGATTCAAATAAACTAGTTAGTTTTAGAGAAATATGTTCTAATTAGTGGTCTACTGTATCTCTCTGTCAGAGGGTTTAATTGGCCCCTGGAAGGTATTCACTCACTTGAGCATCCTCCCCGTTATCGATCTGATTGTACCTAGCGATATCCTTATATAACGTTCTCAAAAGTATCATAGCCACCATTCCGGAAAGGAACAACACGATGACCAGCGAGTTCAAAATACTGAACCATTGGATGTTCGTGTGCGGCATCGACTCGAGGATGTAATCCCACCTCGACGACCACTTCACGTTATTGTTCTGAATGAATTTCACTGAGAACGTGTAAATTATCTCAAACGTATCCTGCGGCCCGAGGTTCTTCATCGGGATGGCCAGATAGTCCGAGCTGTCGCTGCACTCTTTCCTGCAAGAGGTTAATTTTAACGATTGTAAAACAATTTGTGCGTTAATGAAAATAAGAAACTATTGATATAAAATCTGGAGCCCTGAAATAATATTGTGTTGATCGCAGTCATAAAATAATTTTCTGTAAAGGTTTTCTAGAGTCCGATACAATATATCTCTCATATATTTTAAAATCAACTTGGGCAAACTCATATTGTAATAAATTAATTGAATGCAACTAGTTTCTCAATCTAATAGATATATTCCAGCTGATAGATATAAAAAAAGTATCATTTTACAGGTGATTAAGATAGGTGTAATGTGATAAATTCTTAACTGGTATTTAACCCCACCTTCCCATTCATAGAACCTTGGTTCAAGCAGTAGTTTATTTGCTTTCTGATAATTCCAAATTATCATCATCCATCATAATCCATTTAAGTAAAAGCAAATACTGCCACCTTCAACTTACCCCTTATAGTCGATACTATTAGGCACCACTTTGACAGATATGATCCTACCGGCATTCCCGCTGAACTTATTGCCCCAGTCCTCCTTCGCCCCCGAATGATATGTAATGATTAAATCGACGTGATTATGAATGTATGAAGCGTCACTGTCGCTGGGAAGGGTCCTCAGGCAGTTATCTTTACCGTGCCTCGAGAAGCACCCCATGGGAAAGCCCGTCGTGCAGTACGGGTTGTCCAATTGCTTCGTATCGTAGCATGTCGTTACCGGCATGTTATCGACTATCCAGTGATGCTGGTAATTCAGGCTTATGGCTTTCCGTAGGATGCTCAACTTGAGGCTATCTTCAGGGTTCTTCCCGGAGTAGGTTTTCTTGCAGACGACCACGCAAGACTCGTTCTTCATGAACTCGATTTTATATGGCGAAGGTCTGATCCTCTCCCCGAACACGACCTGTCCCAGGTTCTCCACTGGGGACTTCTCGCTCTCCTCCGGCAAGCAAAAGTCGAAGTGGTTGTATTCGTATGGGATTACAGAGTCCTCCGTGTTCAGCCTGTTGACCCATAGCTTCACTTCGGACTGCAAAGATGGATTTATTCAACCTCTACCGGACTTGATAGTTGAGAGACTTACTTTACATGTGTCCGACTCGTCCTCCTTCTTGCAGAAGTTCACAGGGGCCAAGCCCGGCAGGTAAAAAGACTCCGCTAGGAGATAAGTGCAAAACAATACAACGGCCGAGAGTGATTTCATTTTTGATCCGGTCTAGGTATCTTAAGGTGGTTATCTTTCTGTACTTGATCTTTTTTTACACGTCGCTAAACGTCACCAAATTCGAGGGATACCTAAAGTGTGGTACCTCTCGCAAGGGCAAAGCCGCACTACACTTGACTATTATTGGGATTGCGGTGATATGTGTTGCAACACGCGTCGGGAGGCAGGTTTGGGCCGAACGAATTTTATAGTTAGAGCGTTCGGTGCATTTTCTCTATTTGTTTCAATCTTCACTCGTTGAAATAGATGTGTACAAGACGCCACGGGACACTAAAACGTGTCAACGTCAAGATTCATAGAACAACAGTCTCATATCGATGTTGCCTCTAAACATTCTGCAACTCTCAATCCATCTTGGTTTGAGGGATTTACAGATATTTATTGTTTATGTATCATTATGAATCTATCTTCATTTTGTTTTCTCCTCTTTTACATTTTTAAAGAGTGCCACACAACCGCAAGTTCGATTATTATTCCCTAATATGAAACAAAACTCCAACAGCCAAAACGAAAGAGAAGTAAACTGAACACAAATTACAAAACAAGGTATATTTAAGTACAAAAACAATCAAGGAAACTATTCATCACCCTCATCACCTTCTTCAAAATCCCTTGTCCTAACATCCTGATCCTCCCCAAACTGAATCACGTTATCAATGGTAATCAAAACATCTCCGATACTTTCATGATCTTTTAAATTCAATGGTATAAACCTCACTAACGAATAATCCTCGATTATCCTCCCGATCGTCTCGGTGAGCCTCTTGTACTTCTCGCCGAAGTTGAGATTCCCGGCCGTCTCCAAATCGCCGATGATGGAATGCGAGTCGGGCTCCAGAAACCTGTCGAGCCTCTTCCTCGCCCCCTTGCTCAACAGATCCATCTTCGACAAGATATTAACATGGGGTAGTTCCAAGTTGACCATCACGCTCAACGCGGCCATCGTCCCCGAGAGGAACTTCGCGCCGTCCGTCATGAACTGTACGTCGACCAGGAACACGGAGCACACGTTGAAGTTCCAGTTCTGCAGTTGCTTAACGAGCTTCTTCATCGCCGTCAGGTGGGTGTAGAGCTCGATCTGACCGGGACAGTCGAAGAGGACGTAATCGTCCTCGTGATCGCCTAGCTTGTCGTGCAGCCAATCCGAGTTCTCCAACAGGTATTCTATGCAGAAGACGAGGCCGCCGTTCGGACCGAAATGGAGCTCCTCGTCCTCCATCGTGTCCTGGACGTGGATCAATTCCCGGATATCGACTGTGGGTTCGTAGTCAAAGTACTCGGCGGCGGGGTCGAGATTCACCACGTCGATGGTCCTCTTGGCGTCGATGCCGTGCTGCACCATGGCACTGCAGTAGGTGGACTTGCCGCTGCCCGCCGGGCCTATCACCAGTTGGGCGTACCTCATTTCCTACAAATAATTTGAACAGTTAACTGTGACGATACCTTCAGTAAATTGGATAGCGTAGAATGAACAAAAGGATGTTAATCAGGACTGTTTAAGGGTAAAGTTTGAAAATTAAAAATTACTTCAACCACCGGCTCAACCACAATCACAGGCAAACTAAACACAGAACACAAACAAATATAGATGTTTCGTGGTCACGGGTATGACTTTTGGCAGATTAAAGTTGTGGCTTGTGGCTGATTTCACTGATTTAATTCAAGTAAACAGTGTGACTTTCTTCCGATGCCATATTTTTACTAAAATCAGCTTTCGTTTAGTCGTCCAAATTTCAAAATCTGTTGGCACTACATAGATCTTTTGTGCTTCCGACTAAAGTCACTAAATGTGGAAAGTACCGCAATTCAATGTCCCAACGTGTTAGAGAGAGAAGTACATTTTCGGACACAATATGGCGGATTTCATCTACAATCTTTCTGTTCCATGCCTATTGTTGTGTTTTGTGGGTTGTAGGTTATGTGTCATATTTGTTTGAATAAATTTTTATGTACATTATTTTCTCCTGAAATTTCGTTTTTACTTTTTGGAAATAAAAAGGCCAAGTTGTTATATCTTACGTTGTAAAAATGGAAGCAAAAATAGGTTATTTCGATTGCCTACAGGTAGAGGTTTCATATCTTTTTTTCAATTAGGTGAGATATATAAATTTTAGGTAAAGACAACATTAATAAAACGAGTCTCGGGATAAATCTTATAGGTAGGAAATATATTCGTTTTATTTTGATTATGAAGATTGTCGAAATGTAGAATTCGAGACTAGCAAATTTTATTTTCTATTTTGAATTTGGCGCGGCGTGGCTGGACACAATATGGCCGCCCATTGCGATACTTTCCTCATTTAGTGACTTTACTTCCGACTGTTCCAACACTTCCAACTTCCAAACTATCTGCGTTCTGTGCTATCTGCCATTGCCATGATTGCCATTCTGTCCATTCTGTGCTGCCATTTTACATTTCATGATTTTTGGTTAGCTTGGTTTTTTACCGACTAGTGAAAATTCAATCCAGCCAGTATCCAGTAGTTAAAGTTAAATTTCCAAATACCCCCACTGAAGCCCAATATCCATCTGCTTCTCTGGTATACCGCTTTTCTATTTCAAAAATGACTTCGTCACCTTCGGGCCCCAAACAGAATTTTACCCAGAACATGTAAGTGCTTTTATTTTTCTAAACACGTCCTAGCATTCAGTTATTGTAATATCCTGTTAATTGTATATGAGCCAATCTGTGGAATTCATTAGACGTCCCCACCGTCATTTGAATTTTGAGTACCCATCTAATACTCTTTCGCATTAGGGAGTGCCCTACACCGCATTGACTGATATTGTTTTTAGTAAATATGTTGGAACAGAGACAGAGTTTTGTACTGATATAAAAGGCGATGAGGTGATAGTGCACTGTCTGCATAAAGTCCATAACCATGGGAGTTCTAAGGTTAAACTCGTGGATCGTATTGATTTCAACTGGGAGTTCCGTTACTACCATGGACACCTTGTTGCTGCACATATCAGCGGGAACATTTTCGCCTATGGCATGAAAAGTGAGAAGGTCTTCCTAATCATGAGTGTATTTTTAGTATCTACTTTTTCAAATGTTTTTACTGCAATTGTTTAATTAATTTCAGGCAAGGAAGGTGCAATGATACGGGTAACAAATCAAAATGCCACTGTCAGGACTTTGATAAAAAATCTTAAGGAAGACATTAAAGATTTAAGCTTTTCATTTTGCCGAAGCGAAGTAATCCTTGGTTGTGTGGACAGTGAAGGCAATATTATGATCTATGAAGTGACTGAAGAAGCAAATAAAATTTCGTATCCTTCTGTGTCTAATCCCATAAATTTTATCATCTCTTTTTATATTTTCCTTATAACATAATAGATGCACAGTTTTACTTCACATTTTTCACCACGAGACCGCACGGCAGAAAACAAATTACAGGATTATTTGGTGTCCATACGTGTCTAGTTTTGACGATGAAGATTCCCCTGACGATCCAGAGAAAATGATGGTAGTTCTAAATGGGAATAAAGGTAATACGACTTACATTCATCTATTATTCAAATGTTTATACTTAACTGGTTGTAGCTGAAGTATACAATGTTTCACTCATGAATCAAAGGTATGGTAAAGGTACCTTCTTAGATCCTAACGGATCCTACGATGGTTGTATAGAAATCAAAGAAAATGTAGAAGTGGTGGATGCAGCATTTTCCGCTGATGGTACCGCAATTGCCATCGCCTTGGCTGATGGCCATGTGAAGTTCTATCAGGTATTGAAAATTTTGAGATAACTACAACTTCGTTGTTAATAACATTATTTCAGCTTTACATGTTTGACAATACAAAGCAGAAGTGTCTGCACGAGTGGAAGCCGCACAAAGATGAACCACTCTCTTCCATCATTTTCATTGATAACATCTTAGGATATAGTTCAGAGTAAGTAGTATAGTATACAAGCCAGTCACGAATCGAAAAGAAGCTTGAAAATTTTAATGTACGAGGCCATTAATCAACTAATTATAACATAGGGTTGTGATGTGCATACATTTTTTGAATGTTTAATTTCAGGTGTTGGAAGTTTGCGATCACTGGAGCGAACAACAATTCCCACATCAAGCTCTGGTCATGTGAAAGCTGGACTTGCCTACAAACGATTCACTTCAAATCAGACCCGTTGAGCCCTGTAACGAATCTGTACCTAAACATCGCTATAGACTACACCGGCCAGTTTGTAGTCATATCCGACATAAATAACCGACTGATGTACGTTCTACAACTGAAACGTAATGACAAAGAGCAAACCGTGTACGTGACGAGCCTAGCTCAGTTCCTTCTGCCGGAGCCCTTCCTCAGTTTTCACATACTGGAAGCGGTCACCCGGAATGTCCCATTCTCGTTTCACAACAGTAATGACGACGTGTATGTGGACCAGGAGGACTTCGAGAGCGAGCCCGAGGTTACGGTCGTCTACTTGAAGATGCTGGTGATTCAACCGAAGAAGTTACAGGAGTGCAATGTCGAGTATCAGCCGGAGTCCATCGTAATGAACTCCACTCCGGTCGAGAGCGTAGTCGCGGTAGAGAAGGTGCCGAAGTTGGATGATCTGCAGGAGTCTGTGACGCTTCTCATCCAACAGCAGCAGAGCAATTCCAGCTTGACTCTTATGACTCCTAACGATTTCACTCCGCCGAGTCGCGGCTCTCGGCCTTCCAGCGACACCAAACAAGTAAGTTATAATTTTATCTTGGAATAACTGTAAATTTCATATCTTTTGAACTCTAATTATTATCAATTCGTAGGTGGAGGAACTTAAGAAGGACGTCGTCGCGGACCTGATCGACTTCCAAAGGCCGCAGAAGGATAACTTCGCCAGCGGCGGCTCGAGCCCGAGTCGCGAGGTCCAGGAGATATTCTCCCTTAACAACTCCAGCTACAGCAACCAGGACTACTTCGACAATCTCACGAAGATCCAAGATGACCCGACCGAGGAACAGGCCGCTTATCCCAACCAGGCCAACAACCTCGTCTACCAGGACGGCGAGATGGGTTGGCCGAAGATACCGGACGTCAAGGAGAACGAGATAATCAAGGACGAGAACCTCAGGAAGGAGCTGATGTTGAGCGACGAGAAGGGCTTAAGTTACAGGCTCACGACGTTGGAATCGCTCGTCCGGGAGCAGAACATACTCTTACAGAAGATCCACCAGGATAGGCTCGATAAGGATAAACTACTGGAGGAGTTAGACTGCACTTGCTCGAAACACTATCTGCAACTTGGCAAACGACTGGAGAACCTCATCACTGCTCAGAAGCTTGAGCATAGGGAGCAACAGGAGCAGATCATGGCTAATGTGACGCAGTTGCTCACAAAGTCTCTGTGTGAGAAAGTGCAGCAGGTGATGGCTCAGGAGATGGAGCGCGTCATGTTGCCTGCCATACACAAGCTGATGGAATCTTACAGGTCCCAAGTGGATACTCAATACTCACAGAAACTGACTAATATGGACGCTTTGCTCAAGGAGAACGTCGCAAAAGCTTTCAACAATAAGGTTAGAATTTAATTACTTCGTCATCAAGTTCAGGAAGTTCATATATTAAATATTTAATACAATAGAAACTGAAATACTTACAAAGAACAGTACATTGCTTCTGTAAATTGAGTCATTTCATGCAATTTCATTATAATTCAAGTTTGATAGTTGTATGGATTCTAAGTGTTGCTTCTCTGTTCTCAATGTGGTTTTTCTTTTACAGGCTTTAGCAGATTCATTAAGCCTCTCTGTGGTTAATATTGTAGCACCCAGCCTAGAAAAATGTTACAAGGACATAATAGCATCATCATTGATTCCTTCATGGGAAAGGGTGTGCGGTCAAATGTTTCAGCAGATAAACGAGACGTTCACTCGTGGCACTAAGGAATGTAAGTATACTGAATAACTTAAGAAACAAGAATTGCTTTGGTCTATAAATGCTGTCATCAGGCAATTTTGGTTTAATTTACTTTATTCGATAAAAATAATTATCAAATCTGTATTCATAATTAACTTTCCTTTTTCCAGATACTGCCTCTGTGGAGAACTACATGGACAAACAGAGGCGAGTGCAAGAGAAGGGAAAAGATCTGATTACCCAGATGCAAACTGTTCTTGAAGTGATCAAAACCAGTTCCGATAAATTGACTGGAAATCTCGCCACCGAAATGAATAAGCAGTTCGCTTGCACTTTCAAAAAGTAAGTTACCGCTTCCGGAATGTTAAGCTCTATTGAAACCCCATTTTGGTTATAGCATGCAAGACAAGCTGACGCAGAACATCCGGGACATTGTGATGGATCAGATAAAATTGGGCTTCAAGAGCCACGCCGCTGTGATAGAAGACAGTGTGATCAACGCCGTACGTTCCAGGGCTGTGACGCCGTCTCCCAATATCGACTCACATGTACGTCAAATTGCTCAACATGGGCCGTAGTGTTTGTGTTACTTTAGATTTGTTTTTTTTTATTATTCACCATAAACCACTCATTAGGACTTCTATGCTTGTTTTTTTTTTTGTTTTATTTACCACTTTATCCTAACGTAAGACACCTCAACATACTATTATAATGCTTAGTACTGTTATATGCCTCGACATGCTTATTGTTGTAATGTTGCTTTCCCCAGGCCGCCCTCTTGTCTCAGATTCAACAGAACCTGTCAAGGAACAACTTCAACGATGCATTCCAGGTGGCTCTAAGCGCTGAAAACCTCACCTACGTTATCTACGTCTGCGAGAGGGTTGACGTGCAGAAACTGTTCGGGGATGATTGTCTGCTGCAGCAGAACTGCATGCTGGCCCTCATACAGCAATTGAGTATGGAGCTCAATAAGCATACAGACTTAAAACTAAAGTAAGCACAAGGGAAACTAGACTATTAATCCTTAAAACGACGAAATATATCTGTGTATCTTGTTACCGGTTATCTACTTCTCTGGACTTAACTTTCTTAGGTTTGCTCTAATTTTTAATATCTCCAGGTTCATCCAGGCGGCATTCCTGTCTTTACACTACAACGATCCAAAGACGCAACATCACATCCCAAAAGTGTTGCGGGAGTTGAACAGGCAACTTAAAGCGTTCCTCGCTTCGAATCCCCCTGCGAAGTTCCTGAACGACGCCAAAATGATTCAGATGGTCATCGAGACCAAATTGATGAAGTAAAGTGCCGGGACTTGCAAGCAGAATTATTTTGGTTTTTTTAAAGAAGTTGGTTGGTTTAGAAAGTCATACTTGCGTTGACACACGTGACGAGAATTATTTTTGATATTGATTTCGGTGATTAAATGTGCTTTGCTATACTGAAAGTCTTCCGACTGATGAAAGTGTGGTTTAGGTGCTGCGTTCTGCCAATGTCGGAATTTGTTTTGTAGTTGTTTTGATAATTAAGCAAGAAACATTTGTGATTATCTATTCTGTTTGATCTGTGTAGAAAGTTGTATTTAGTTTGTTATATTTTTAAATTGTGTTTTTTTTAAATAAACTCCGAGATTTTCCAAGTTTTACGTTATGGTCCCAAGCGTACACATATGCTGCTGGACTTGTCATCTCTGGTACTAGAAATCATAGTAGAAGTTTTCAAAATATACCCAGCCTCCACTGTGTAGAAGGTATTGTTTCCATGTTTTACACAATGTTGGATGGCCTTTGCGAAAAGGCTAATAGTGTTTAATTTGGTTATAAAGTGAAACCTGGATTGTTCTATGAAATCAGTTTTGTATTACTATATGTGTAAATAGAACAAATAAGTGTTGTTAAGACTGGTACAGAATACCAATTCGTTTTAATGTACATTTTTACACAAGCATTAAAAGAAAAATACAAACTTTGTTTATTTCTCACCTTACATAAAAAAATGAGTAATAGGGGCTAGTTTCGTGACAACTTTACAAGTTCTGGCTATTTTTCGATTTGAGATACAAAATCTTTCGAATTTATTAATAAGTCTTTATTAACGTCATGAGATAGACTTGTAAGCTTCTGAGTACTTACAATTGAGATCAAAAAGTGTAGACGTATGATACAAAAATGTCCATAATATACAAAAAATTCTGAACAACGCACTAGCTACGACTTGGGTGATTGACTTAAGCATGATGGAACTTACATTACATCAACCTTAGCGAAAATAGTATGGTGCGAAAAATCTTGGTCCAGTAAAGTACGGAAATAAAGCCTATCCGCGTTTTTTTTGACTAAAATTTGGCATCAGAACGACGTTGTTCATACATACAGGTTGTGCCTATTTAGACGAACCCTCTATACGGAAAATGTAAATATTCAAATCACCTAACACATTCTTCTTATACTAGAAACTAGAACTGCTTGATTTCCGTATAGGGAGCGAAAACAATTTGCAACGAGTAAATATTTAGGTAAAGATTGATGACAGTCGTATTGGTCACAAGGACATATCGGTACTGAAAATAATAATAAGCGTGTTAACTCTACAGGCTGTTCCAGCAACAGTAACCAGGTAAGGTCGTCTGCAAATTTACACTCAGCAGTTCGACTCCTGGATACTTAGTTTGGAACCAACCGATGTATCCGAAAACGTATTGTACTCTAAACCCCATGAACAGATCCAACAACTTAACAATCGTAAGGTCCAAACTTAACATACAGGTACTAAAACTCTAATCCTAGAAACTATATGCTAATGGGAATGTGGTTTGAAGAATGACGGTACTATCGTAATAAAGTTCTAGCTAGATTAGAACGTACTGCTATTTTCACAAGCGGGTAGTTCTGTTGTAGCAGCTAAAGAGGAAAGAAAACGAGTTATTTAACACTAAAAAAAATCTACTGTCTTATCTCGTAGTGTTATGTTCTGATTTAAGTACTATACTACTAAACTACTACTACGGTAATGGTACTGCTAAGACTGGGATCTACTTTCTTCTACTGTCTTGGCTTAGAGGATACCAGGAAAGGGTACACGTTTCCAGTTCACACCTCCACTTACCAATTCACTCCACCCTTTCTACACCTCTCGTTCCCTTACCTTTCCAGGAGTCTCCTCTTGAGATCCGGCGGGTAGGTGACGTATATATACTCGTTATCCTTGTCGGGGGACATGTAGTAGTCCTCGGTGTAGATCTGGCTGCCGTCTAGGTGGCCCTCGTGCCTGTGCCTGTGGGCAGGTGATGGTGTCGAACGGTCCGTCACGCTCGCAGACGTGACGCTCGCGTCGTCCGTGCTGAAAAGGTTCTTACTTTTCAGGGGAGTTAGGAGCGTCCGGTCGCTGCACGTGGGAGCCGTGGGGTGGAGGTTTTCGAAGGCAAATCGTTGGGAGAGAGGTTTCTCTTCTACGTGCCTGAAAACCGTCTTAATTCCTTTGGTAACATTGATTTGTGTTAGAAATTTTAATTGCTATAACCCCCACAGCTTCCGGTTTATGCAGCAACCGTTACAACTAAAGAAAAGTCTCACATCTTCCATTAATTCAAACTTACTCGAACAACACCCATATGACGTAGTAGCACAAGCAAATCCCCAGAGAAGTGACCATTATGATCATACACAGGAGACCCCAAGGGAACGACCTAATGTCTGAATGCGAATCCTCCCAGTATCTGTCGCAAGTCAGGTACCAACACACAGCTCTGTTCAATTCATCTAAAAAAATATGAAGCATTTCAGTTACAGTGAATTTTATTGAAGATGAGAAGATCTGGTTGAAAATGGTAAGGTTTCATCTCATTTGGAAATTATCTCAAGGTTCATAGTAAAAATGCTACATACTATACTTACAATTGCAGTAATCTTTATGATGTAATCTGTCATTATACCAACAACGCACACTCAACTATTATAGTTATGTTAATCTACATATTACAGCTAGTTAGGATGAACAGTATGGAACCTCTGACTGCAAGAATATGTCACCTTCTACTTCCTTGAAATCCATGACGGATAGCTGTATGAGAAGCCCGCCTATGCAGTCCCTGACGAGGATCTCGCACCTGGTCTTGATCTTCTGCAGCTCTTCAGGTTTGCAGTTCGCCTTCAGCTTCTGGAACTCCTCTATTCGTTGTTGCTTGTTGTCGGGCGCGGGCAGGGCAGAGTCCACCAGGTCGCTCTGGCAGAAGAAGTTTGATACGTTCTGGGACTTGTCGTCATCGCCGGTACCGCGCTCATCTTAAATAGAAATCAAGTCTCGACTTTCGTGTCGAATTCGAGTCATTTTGTTTCCTCACCTGCGCCCTCGGGGGTGTCCGTCTTGCGGCACCTCGACTGCTTCGTCGCCGCCCTGGACGCCTTCTGCAGGTGCGGATGGTTCCCGTTGTACCTCGCGACGTGCCTCGGGCCCGTCGTCGCGAGCGCCTTCGAGTACGACGACGCCTCCCGCCATATCTCGATGTCGGTGTTCTCGTACTCGGAGTAGACCGTCTTCAGGTCCTGCGTCTTCAGGACATCACATCGCATTATGTCGCAGAAATCTGCAAGGCACACCGCGTCTTCCGCCTGCGTGGATACGTACAGAAAAAGAAAGGGATGTGGTTATGAAAACTACAACGTCCACACACCACTAACCCCTTACCATATTAATAAAATCTTTATGTCGATTGTCGAAATGCATATCTAAATACTTCTCTTCGTAGAAGGACTTGCCGCATATCCCGCAGGTCCACTGCGAGGCCCTGTGCTGTTGCTTGGCGGCCTGTTGCGGCCAGTAAATGTCCCTCTGCGGGTGGAAGGGGCACTCGAGGGGTAGCTGTGCCTTAAACTTCTCCAGCACCGGGATCCATTTAGTCTGCACTATCTTCCTGACTATCCTCGCGTTGTCCCTAGGACAAGATATCTTGAAGACGGAAGGCCCCGGCCATGGGATCAGCGAAAGGACGAACAGGAGTCTCACCTGTGGGGAGAAAGAGAAGTAGGCCGCGTTATCACTCATGCGGATTATCGATTTTCGAATGATATGGGGGTGCTGGTATTTAAACTCGAGCTGTTCACGGATTTCGTTACCTGCAGGTTAAAATAGTACGACTTCATTCATATCCTTTACTGAACAGTGTAATGGAAAAAGGGCGATATTTGTATCATTATGAATATCGAATACTTTTCTCTTCAGATGCGGGACGTCGCCGTCGCGGCGCCGGATTGTACCGTTGGTTGCCTAAGACGCCGAAGGAGCCGGAGGCGAAATGCGCTTATTTCAACCAAAATACGCAAATATTACGTATAAAGACTACGTGTAAAATACTTGATCGATATCTTATAGTTTTTAATTATTTATAATTGACGTAGCACTTACACCATCGCTATTAACCAAATCATTAATTTTTTATACCAATCCAGAAAATGATCGTTTATATGCGAATAAAGTAATACTTAAAATTTACTTCTGTTCAAGCTTAAGGACGTTTGGTATTACGTTAGTTTGTTGGAATGTCAAGTTTGGCACGGTTAATTACAATTATGAAATCGAATAAAATCGCCAATATTTCATAAATTTGTCCTTAATTTTTTAAAAATTAGTTACCATTGACAGGCAACCCATAATACAGGCATTAACTATTCCTAACCTCACTTATAATGGAAGGTTAAAAAGATTCATACGATTTAAAGTAAAGAGTCAACCAAAGTATACAATAAACCAATAATGGCGCTGATACTACGAAAAAGTACGTTCGTCACACTTACCACTATGTGTTTCGATAATTACCACTGCTGTTTACCTTCCTGTCTTCTTCTCAACTTCTACTATAAATCCATTTGACACCTTCCTGCATTCTCATTTTTAGGCCTTTTCGAAGCGCTCACTCCCCTGCAGCAGTTCAAACGTTTTAGAGGTAAGATCAACGTCCGGAGACCGAAGCCGCCCCACTTCGAGAAGGCCGTGTTCATGAAACTCACCGAGCCCTGGTACCTCAGCACCAAGAAGGGCAAAACGCCCGCTGAACTGTGCAGGGGCTTCAAGGAGGAGTACGAGCTGAAACCGGAAGAGGTCGAAAACCCGCTGCAACGCATCATAGCGGGCGAGATCTACCAGAAATTCGTCACGTCCCGTCTGGTGTTGTTCTTCCATTTGAATCCGATGAAGGCCGATCTCGTGCAAAAGGCGACAATAACGTGCGCCAAGAAGGGCATATTCCTCAAACAGTACGGGAAGAAGACCATGCAGATGGCCGTCCAGGGTACGCCATACGAGACTATACTAGATATTTACATTTCGCATAATATGGTATTGTTCAGTCCTGAGCCGGACATAAAGTCGGTGCTTAAGATTACCAAGAGGTATCCTAAACTGATTCTGATGGGTGAGAATAATGTTGAGAGTCACATCACGCTTTCTGTGTTGACTAATGTGATTTTTTAGCTGGTATTTTTGAAGGTACGCTCCTGAGCAAAGACGACCTCCTCAAATACAGCGAGATACCGAATATTCAAATTGCTCAATCCGTACTTGTGCAAACCCTGAACGCCCTCGGTAGTCAATTGGTCGGTCACCTGAACAGGCATCAGATGGACTTCGCTTCCAACTTGCAGGAGAGGATTAAACAACTCGAAGAGAATAAACAGTAGCTTTATTAAAAACGGACTTTCATTTCTTCTTCTTTTTCGTCTCTTTACTTTTCTTCTCATGCGATGAGCTGTGCGCCGCATTGTGATCGTCAGGCGATTCGACAGTCTTATTATTAGTGTCTTGGTAATTGAGGTAGAACCCGAAGTTCGGCAGCGAGAGCATCCTTATAAGTGGCAAGTTCCTTAGATATATTTTACAAAAGAATTGCATCACTTCTGTCATCACTTCGAATGTTAAGAGTTTTTGGCAATCCGGGGGAAGCTGGAAGTGATGTCAAATTGTTGGATTTCACTGGTTAAATGTCAATAACACAGTAATTATAGCGGTATTGTAATGAGCTGAGGTTATCTGCTGAAGGCACTTAATAAAGCTAACTCTGTCTTTAAAGATAGAAAAATGATATTCATCTAGTTTGTACTTACTGGTATACAATTGCTCATCACTAGGTCCTTGAAATGATTATAAACCTTTCCCGGGGAAGTGTCTAAGTGATGGATGAAGTACAAATGTGTCGAATAAAAGATGGATAACACAGTCCCCGACGTGTTTAACTCGTAGCCCGACCGCTTGCACAGTTTCGTCACAGAATACATGAGGGACACGAAGACGTTCCTCGCTACCACTTTCGGATACTCCATTGGAGCGCTCTCCCCTGGAACGACGCATAATTTATATAAGTACAGATATATATTACTCTGAACTCACATATCTTCTTCTTGACGTCGCGGCCCCTCTCGAGCCTCAACAGCTCGTCCAGCTTGTCTTTCTCCATGAAGTCCCACGAAGTTAAACGTCGCCAGGCGCCTCTCGGCGGGAAGGTCTGGAACGCGAAGTACTTCGAGCCGCAGTCGCCGTCGCCGCGGAAGTCTCGTTGCCCCAGGAGGTAGTACTCGATGTGGGCATCGGTCTGGCAAGTCTGAGGCAGCTCGGTGTTGGCCATCTTGGAGGAAATGAGTGCTGAAGGGTACCAAAATGTAACGGTGATCTGTGAATGTAACTGTTAAAGTGACGTTATACGGGGATGTTCGTGATTTAAAATCAGAGCAGGATATGGATTTAAACTTAAATTGAATTAAAGTTAGTCGTTTTGAAAAATGCCAAAAATTCGCGGCAAAGTTTAAAGGTAAACCGCCACTGGTCTCGTAAATTTAGGTTTATTTATAACTTCATAGGTGTTGTCTCACATAAGTGACTATTAATTTGGACCAATAAGAGATCTGTTACTTGTCATTCCCTACATTCAAAATCAAGCCCTTTCTCTTAAAACAAATTGGGAAGATTACCTAGTATTTATACTTGATGATTCTACTAATGGTCTGCCACTGCAGTATCAACCCTTACGAGTCTTTGCTGTACGGTTTTATAACAGCCTTATAGACTGCTCCTACAGAATTTTTAAACGGAGCTTCCCTATTATTCAATCCCAATACTGCGGTGAAACCCGCTTCTTTCCTTACCAACGTGAATATTTTACCTCGTACCAAAATGTGGATATAGGGTTGCCTATATACGAGCCCAAGCAAACTTTATCCCTAGACGGCGCCACCGTCTAGCCGACCAACCCAGATAGCTTTCCCACCCTAAATTCCATGTCGTTTATAAACTGTTTGCGCCCGTGAAAAGTGTCGCATCACGTCACAGTCCAATCACGTACGATCCCCTCGAACATTCCGTCTCCTCTCTGGCATTGACAACGCCGTTCGGGATGTAACAAAAACAACAAAGTTCAAATTCCCCGGATCGTTTTTCGAATTTCGCGCGGCATCGATCGCGACCGGGCCGGCCACCGTCATGGATTTGACGCGCGCACAGGGGGACCCGCCGTCGTCGCCAGAATCGACCATAATCTTGAAGATGGCGGACGTCGTGGACGATGTCATCATGGACTCGGACGAGAACGAGGACATCATCCCGAAGAGCCCGGAAGAGTGAGTACATCCCGCCGTTTCGCAGGTTCGGTTTTCGAACGGGTCCGCGCCATTTCCACGGATATTTCCCTGATATGCCCGTGGTTCTCTATTGTCTTATTGTTAGGATTTACCACCACCACCGTCGCCACTGCTGATATCTTCGTCACGGTTTCCCCCCTCGCGGGGATTCCCTCTACTCCTTCCGGGCGGGCTGTCAACTTCTCCGTTTCGAAATCCGAACCTCACACTCGCACGTTCCACATTATCGTTATTTTTATCCGAAAGGTCAAATACACAGTCACGGCGTAACGGCGTTCAATCGCACGTTACATTTCTCCGCCTCCAGTTCGATGCATTTGGAAACTGGAACCCGGTCCGTGTTACATTGTCATGGGTTTTCGATGGGAATTGGGGAAGGTCGATATGCAAATATCTCGGGCTTCCTGTTTTTCTTACTCATGACCAAAACCGCTTTTTTGTCTGGGGGTCTTTGTGGGAATGTGTATCTGTAGGCGGATAAGAGGACACTGTCTCGTCTCGTTTACCAGCTTTATCTGCCTGCCTTTCTTGTTGTTGTAATGCATTTAGCATACATTTAAGCATACTTCTTCACCATGGCTGTCATACTACATATTCCAGTTCAGTGATAATTGAACTTCCACAGCATACAGCACATGTTTTTTTTTATTTAGCTGTTTTCTACCCATTGGGTATAAGCCTCCCCAATAGTTCTCCAATTGTCTATTCAGCGCCACCTGCTACCAGTTCAGTCCTCCTACATGTTGTCTCCATCATATTAGTTTAATCACTCCATGTATCCTGTCCTCTTGCTATGTGACCGGCCCAGTTCCATTTTAGCATCGCGGTATGATATTTGTTTTGTTTTCTCCCTTATCCAAGAATTTGTCATATGATCTACTAACGATACCGTGAGCATTTGTCTCTCGATTGCTCTTTGATTAAGGCCCCCGCACATTATGCTACTAAAAGGAAAATAAACTAATTAGAAACTCAAATTACCAACTACGAGTCGCACACGATGCTACTAAAATCTATAAAATCTCGAGTCATTCCTTGTTTATCGTGACTGTGGTTATATTATGTAATTGATAAATTGGAGCTAAAAATGTCGAGTGGCTCAAGTGATGAAGATGTTATTCTTTATTATTAGTTACCTATAACAGAAGAAGGAGAAACCGGCAGAAGAGAAGGAGATATTGGGTTCACCCATACATTTGAAAGAAATATTACTTGCAGAGCATTTGTTGCTGCGAGAGAACTTCAACAAACTTTAGCCATTTTCGCCCCTTTGCGTGGTTCTTGTGAGAAACTGGAAGTTTCAGTCGACTAGAAACTGTGCATGTCGAGTTCCAATAGACTGATCACTGATGCGTTGCAAACCAGTTAGTAACTAGTAGCGTTGTGTGCGGATGACTATTTAAATACACTGGCGGCGACTCAATATAAACTGATTGGTTATTTCAGTTTGTAATCCGTTTCTTTTTAGTAGCTTAATGTGCGGAGGGCCTAACTCTTAGTTCGTTCAAAATGGCTTTTGTGAAGGTGCAGGTATGTGCGTCATATGTTGTCACTGGCAATATACATTGATTGTATATTTCAGTTTTTAGTGCAAGTGGGATGTTCATGGTTAATATGTCCGTTACTTTATTGTGGGCGTCTGATGCTAGTCTTACTCTTTCATTTATTTCGAGTTCTTTATTTGCCTTTCCTACAGTTATGGTTTATCCAGATATTTGTACTTGGTTATTTTGTAGATCTTGTTCAACCCGAGCATGATGTGTTGATTGTCATCCTCATTGTCTGTTATTATATATTTAGTTTTCTGGACATTCATTTCTAGGCCAATATGGTTGCTTAACACTTAACACTGTACAGCAATTAACACTGTACATTAGGTTGTTTCCTCGCCAGTTTAGTGTTAACTTTGACATATCTTGTAACTGTATTTACAGGGTGGTTTTGTTGTAAATTGTCTTTATTAAATTTGTAAAGCGATAGTCGATCCTTGCTTCCTTTAGAGCTTGTTCAATTGCCCACAATTCAATGGTGTCGAAAGCTTTCCGAAAATCTATTAATGCGAGCCATATGGGTATTATTATCTATTAATGATACATACTTCACATGTAATGTAATCCATTTGTAGTTTTCTTTGCCAATTTATATGACTCATAGGCTCTTCCTCTCAACCTCAAAGTTTATAAATCCAGCCTTAAAGCAGTAAGCATCAATAACCTTGCGAGTGAAAAGTGTAGTACCTCAAGAACCTTCAAATTAGTCTTCCATTCACCTTTCCTGAATTAACTCGATAGCCTCCCCCGAACCGCCCGAATAAACCGTCGAACCGTTTCCAGGATGGCCGAGCTGAAGAAGGAGAATGGCAACCAGCTCTACAAAATCAAGCAGTACCGCTCCGCCCTGCCGTACTACACGGAGGCGATCGGCCTGTGCCCGGACACCGCCGCCTACTACGGCAACAGGGCCGCCTGTTACATCATGCTGAACAAGTTCAATAACGCCCTCGAGGACGTCCGTCGTGCGGTGCAGCTCGAGCCGGCGTTCGTCCGGGGATACATCCGGATGGCGAAGTGCGGTATCGCGATGGGCGACCTCACGACCGCCGAGTACGCCCTGAAGAAGGTGCAGGAGCTGCAGCCGGCGGGTGCAGGTAATTGAGACTTTTTTGTTTTGTTACTGTCTGGAAAGTGGTTGCTGTGTCGAAGGCCCGGATCCCTTCGAGACGGGGGCAAAGGACGGCCAGACGCTTTAGGAACCGTGAAACATAGTCGGTTGCGCTTTCAGTATTTTGAGCCCAGCTAAAGGGGGGCCATGGAAGTACTTAAGGTAGCTCACATAGTGTCACAGTTCCACTTTACATCTACTTCGGGATAGCCTCATCCGGTCTGCGTTGCGACCTGATAACGAATCTCGATGTAGATTGTGAGATGTGAGAAAAGTATGTGACGATAACTATAGTCATTTGTGAGAAGATGTCGCTCCTTTTATCGCAGCTTATTCTGCTTTGAGTGATGGACCAGTTGAGGACCGTTGCGAGATCTCACTGGGTCCTAGGTGGCTGTCACTGTTCCGAGGGACTGTCTCTGGCAGTACTTTGTTCCTTCGACAAGTTCAAAGTGGCTACCGGTTCTTGACCTTACGGCTGTTATGTTACTTTTTAGACACACATCATCACTTGTTTTTCAGTTAATGAACAGAAGTGCTTCGACAAGGTGAAACAGTTCGAAACTGAGGCGGCGAGGGCATATGAGAAGGGCGACTACCGTAAGGTGGTGTACTGTATGGACCGTTGCTTGGACGAGGCGCCGACCTGTACCAGATACAAGCTGACCAAGGCGGAGTGCCTCGCTTACCTCGGGAGATACCAGGAGGCTCAAGAGATCGCCAACAGTATACTGCACATCGACAAGGGCAACGCCGACGCCATCTACGTCAGGGGCATGTGCCTGTTCTATGAGGATAACATCGACAGTTCCTTTCAACATTTCCAGCAAGTGTTCCGACTCGCGCCCGATCACGCTAAAGCCATGAGCATCTACAAGAAGGCGAAGTTGTTGAAGAAGAAGAAGGACGAGGGGAACGAGGCATATAAACTGAACAAATTCCAGGTGAGGGTCTTTGAACGTAAATTTGAAATTTTGTTTGGTAGATGAAATTGTGCTAAGTTTAGGTACTAAGCAAATAACTATTGAATTATATAAATGTTTCTTAAAAGTCAATAAAGATAAATAAAATCTGTATATCTAGGAAGCAAAAACAATTAGTAGAACATTTTCTATTAACTTACAAAATTGAAAGTGTAAGTTTCAAAGTTAATTTTACTAAAACTTGCAACAAACGTGATGTAAATTTGAAACAGTCACTATTAACTGCTTAAACATAGCTAATCAAATGAAAAAAATAATATTATTAACCTATCTCATATTACTATGTAAATATAAAATATTTTTTAATTAAATAAATGGATTCATCATCAGGGAAAATATATACAACTATGCATATATAGTATGCTGAATAGATATCCGGCCATGTGACTTGTAAAAGGAAGAACTTTGATATGTTATCTTTGTAATGATTGACTAGTGGAATAAAGTAGTCTGGTAAATAATGCGTTTACGATATGTAATATATTTACCTTATCTGTACCAACTATATTGTCATTTCCATTATTTTGTACATACTAAGGAAAAATGTAACTTAGCTGTTTTTCCTTTGTTTATGTGCCTCTCCAATTTACCTTTGAAATTTAATGGGGAGTTGTCAGGCTCAGCTTAATTATGATTTTCGCTTATTACTTTTCTGTAAATTAAGGTTCCAAATTTCTACCAAGTTGTCATTATAAAGCTTGATGAGACTAGTGTTTTAACTGTAAAGGTGAAAATGTACTACGCTAAATATGTTAAACATTTCCGTGAGTTAGCTTTCTGCAAATTTAAGGATGTAGATGTAGAAGGTTGTATCTCTCAAAGTCGGCCATTTTTGATGAGACATCAAACTTAGTCTTGCCAAGTCTTGGCAACAAGAAACTTGTTCGCGAGACTTGAGTCTATTTGTCTTTGTAGATTTATACCAAGTCATCATTTTTAAGCTTAATGAATTAAGTGTTAAGTATATTACAGTTAGTTAACTAGCAAGGTTAGCTTCATAGCAAGTTTTTTAATATCTTGCACATGTAAATTTACCAAAACAGTAAAATGTAAGTTTGTTGCGAATTTTTGTAGGTTACGATATTGTAACATTTTTCCTACGCGAGAATTACGACACACCACTTGTCATACTTAATTTATTTTAACCACTTACACTCTAATTTATTTGTACACTTACACTTAATCTAATTTATCTTATCTGACTTACTATAACTAATTAATTAATTTATATTACACACTTGATCTAATTTATATAGACCACTGTTTATTTATCTTACGGACATCCGTCGACCAGTCTACTGGCGACTGTTTATGACTACCCGCGCCTGTCTTTGTATCGCTCTCTGTCTGCTACTTATTTAGCTGCATGGAAATTCCAGAGAGATCGAGACGTGTCCAGTCCTCTCGCGACCTTTCTTTATAGTTCTCGAATATTTTACGGCTTTCCGAGAATTCCACGAGTTCCCCGAATCTATCTCGTTTGGAATTTCTTTGAAGAGACTCATTCCGACCAGAGCATATCTTTATGGCAGGCTATTTCCTTACAATATTTAGTTGCTGATTACACCACCAATGTTACTTTGAAAATTTTCCAGGAAGCCGTGAAGCTCTACACGGAGGCCCTAGAGGTGGACCCGCTGAACAAGAAGACCAACTCCAAGCTGTACTTCAACCGCGCCACCGCCTACTCCAGACTGACGAAGATCCGCGAGGCGATAAAAGACTGTGGCGCCGCCCTCAACCTCGACGACAGCTACCTGAAGGCCCTCCTGCGTCGGGCGAAGTGCTACATGGACCTCGGTGAGTACGAGGAGGCCGTCCGCGACTACGAGAAGGCGTGCAAGATGGACAAGAGCAGGGAGAACAAGAGGTTGCTGCAGGACGCGAAGCTCGCCCTCAAGCGCTCCAAGAGGAAAGACTATTACAAGATACTCGGCGTCGAGAGGAACGCCGGCGACGAGGAGATCAAGAAGGCTTACAAGAAGCGCGCCCTCATACATCACCCGGACAGGCACGCGAACGCCACCGAAGACGAGAGGAAGGAACAGGAGAAGAAGTTCAAGGAGCTCGGGGAGGCGTATGGGGTGCTGTCGGATCCGAAGAAGAAAGCTCGGTACGACAACGGGCAGGACATGGACGATTACGATGGGGGAATGTCAGGTGAATTATACAAAATCAAAATGTTTCTTCTTAATAAGAACCAACCCCTCTTCAAACCATATATTAATTTGGGCAGCCTACATATGCACATCATAAACTTATTGACAGTAAATTTTATTGGCTCCGCTTTAATTTGTTAGTGGGTGGTTCAACATGAGTCACTAACGGTTAATTTCCAAAAATGATTCATTCCTTCTCATCATAGACACTTGATTTATGCCACAAACACTACATAATATATCCAGTAAAAAGGTCAACATTAATGAACTCATATTACATCACGAAAACTTGATTGCAATTATTTATGTGCATGTCATTTTTAATTTTCGATTTCTTTTTCTCTAGACATTGATCCAACACAAGTGTTCCAAACGTTCTTTAACGGCGGCCATGGTCAAGAGTTCTCCTTCGGTGGTGGCTTCCCGGGAGGATTCTCGTTCCAGTTCGGTTAAAGTGTACCCCTACGATGTCTTGTACATTCCCGGTATTTTCACAATGCCTTGTCAATATTTTTCACTTTTTACCGAATGCGGGATCTATTTATTTTGTTTTATTTTTTAATAAAACCAACAGACTATGTGACGACAAGACTTGTTCCATTTTTTTGTAACCAAATGTATCAGCGAGAGAATGCACATTAGAATAACCTTCATTTTCTATTTGCTGAAGATTTAGATGTTTAAGCGATATTTAGAGATAAGTTTTGAGTCAGGTTTTTAAATTACTTAGATCTTCCGATCCAACATCACTTGATTTAAAAACTCTTTAATGCAAACCTTGTAAATTCTGTAACTATATCGATAAACCTATAATAAACGTTTTATTAGGGTGAGTGGACTGCGTTTTACTTCTTTAAAATATGTTAAAAAATTAAACCTTTTTCTATTTCTACAAACTATTTGATAAAAACCAAAACAAGACCTAGTACTATGATGTAATTTATTGAAGTAACTATACATTATTTTTTTTGTGACAAACCACAACGTGCATCACGTAAGTTCGAAAAACCATCTTCCCTCTTAGTTTATGTCAAAGCAAACAGATTTTGAAAGAAATTTCGTCGGTGTTGAATTACTCGGTAGACGTCACGGTAGATCCACACTATGAAGAAAAGGAAAACTGCCGCACCTCCTACAAAAATCAAACCCACTTGCTCCAAATGTTGCACACTGGGACGTAAGCATAAAATGTAGGAACGAGGGATGTCTAAAGGTGGGAGAGAAAGTAAAGGGGCCCATTCACACGACACAATCACGCTACATTTGAAATAGTCCTGAAAGAAATGAAAATAAATTAACGGAATCGTCAGCGTCGTCTAAACGGGGGCCTCCTCGGCGCCCTCATGCGCCTTTCCCTGTCCTCGACCCGCCTCTTATGCTCTTCCATGCGGACCATGCGTTGTTTCTGTTTTGTCGCGATCTGGAAGAAATAATATCTTGATACCTTATTAGTTTTATCTAAAATAGATACTCGGCTATATGAAACTTCAATATTAATTGGTTAATTACGTTTATTGGAAAATATTTCTTACTTCTTCGGGGGAAAGCGGCTGCCAGTACACGCTTGGTGAGGCTTTGGTTTTCAAAAATAAATCGTCCATTAACTTTTGAGGTTGTGGTTCTTCCTTCTTAAATTTTTTTATAACACGATCCACATCTACAATCGTACAATTAAGCACTAATAACAAACTTAGCAAAACAATGCTACCTTCAGGTGTATATGAGCGATGGCTGTGCTTCCTAACCCTCTCCCTGCTGCGACTCCTGCTTCTCCTCTCATCCTCCTTACCGCCGTCAAACTCCTTGGTAAGTGAACGCCTCCTCACCTCCAGGTGGTCCCTCTCAAAGTATCTGTTGACTGGTATCTCAGGCTCCTGAAATAAAAACTCATTTAGAAAAGATTTAATTTTACCTCACAGTAATAAGGTAAAAAAGGAGCACAATTCCTACAGTAATTTCAGTTATGTATTAACAGATTTTCCAAACCATATTTACTGTAGGTATATAAAATAAAATTTTCTGGTTTACCCTATTTTCCTTCTCAGGTAACGGTTCCGTGACGATTGGCGGGATCGGCGGGGGTGGGTTCTTTGCCTTTTCCAAATCCTCGACAGTTGCATAATCAATGACAAGTTGTTTCCCATTCCCTGGCGGCCAGTTGATCCCATGGAGGGCGTTCCTCGTAGCTTCCGCTTCCCTATTATAAACAACGTCTTGAAAACCAAAGATAACTTACCCCACAATAACATCTGATTTTTAAACCAATCAATAAATACACTTACTCGGTGTTCATATAATAAACGTAGCATTTCGATTTAATCCTATCGGTCCAGAATCCATCCTCTCGGATCGTCCCAGTCCGCTCCAGCAGCTCCTTCAGTTGTTTAACCGTGTACGGTCTCACCAAATTCGTAATGAACAAAACCTCCGACACTGGATTCTTCGCAGGACTGGGCGGCGCTCTCAGCTTACCGACCGAATCGTCGACAATACTTATTCGCCTGTTCAAGGCGATGATATTTTTATTCGTCTGTTCGCTGGAGGGATTCTCCGAAACAGTTTTCTCAGTTTCATCCCCTGACGCGTTCTTCATAACGGTGTCCTCTTCAGGTAGTGGCCTCTGGCGAGGTTCCGGAGGCTTGATTTCCGGTAAGACTTCGTCTTCTCTCAGGAAATGGACCGCACCCAGGGTCTTCCTTATGAAATTAAGGGTTACCTTGAATTCATCCGGATATTGGGGAACGAAACCTTCGGGGTACCAACGTGCCGGCCCTCGCGGGACTGGGGGCTCTGTGGGCGGTCCTGTCTCTTCATCATATAAAACAGAAGCCCGGTTGATACGCCCCTTGAAACGTCCTGGCTTATCTAAAAGTTCATTATATAGGAGTTAGTGAGTTGGAAGTTATGCCATCAGTATTGCATTAGCACAAATTAATTAACCTTTAACTGATGGTGTCTGGGAAGTTTTAATTTTATAATTATGAAGAGTTATTGAGTACACCAGTTTTAGAGTCGAGAGATCTTCCGAACAAACAACTGTAATCATTATTTTAGGAATTTCAGTTCCATTTTATTAGACCATGATCACATGTAAGAGTTCACAAACTTTTGTTTTTATTTTTACTCATTCAAGTATTTAATTTTTGTGTTGCCCTACATTAAATGAAATAAAATCTGATAAGCTTGAAGTACCTAGGTGCATATCAACAAATATTTAATTATCTGCATCTCGGGCAAAAATAGACCCATTTCATCTCAGCAGCTAAGGTTAAAGTTAGATCAGAAATAATGATAATCCTGTATAAAATGACATATCTGAAATATGTCACTATTGGAAAAACATAAGATAATAAACAAATTATACATTTCTTGTTATAGAACTTTAATAAACATTACCTTCATTAACGTGTGGTTTCTCATCTGTAATGGTGCTGAGTCGCCTTGCTGCCTTTTCAGGAGGTTTTGGTTCTTCTCTTGTTTTCTCTTCTTTGATTACATGTTCCTCTTCCACATTCGGTTCCAATGGTGTTGTTAGATTTTCTCCATTCTTCTTTTCTGTAGTTTCAATGTCTGTAGGTTGTTGTTGTTGTTCTTGTTGTTGATCCTCAGACAGTTTTCTTTCCTCTTGATGTGTTTTTTCATTGCTCTCTTCTTGTCCTTCGCTGTTTGACAAATCTTTAATTTCAGGAATTTGGGGCACTTCTCCACTTTTACTTATATTACAAGGTTCAGGTTCTTGAACATACTCGCTTTGGAAACTTTGCTCTTGTTCTTCCCGAACAGTATCAGTATTACTGTCAGGGGTAACCTCAACGTCTGGTACTTCTTCACTATTTGGCGGTTCATCGTTTGATTTTTGATCGGTTTCATTGATAGTTGTCTCATGAGAGGGTGACCGAGTCGTCCCCTGTACATTGTCATTTTCAATTTCAGTCTCGACATTATGCCGCGGTGCTTTCTCATCATCATCACCATCATCATCTCTATTTACAATACCTTTAGACTTACCTTTAGCGTCGTCTTCCATCCCATCATCTCCATCTCGTGCTTCACACTCTTCGATAACATTCTCAACATTAACTTTCTCATTATTTTCAGCGATTTCTGGGCTCGCATTAGCTTCCTCGACCGCGACAGACTTATCTGAGGGGCTTTCGCAGTGTTCGATTTCCGACTCTCTTTCTAACGAGGGGGACCTGTACAACTTCCTCGAGCTCCTCGTGGAACGCCTCGTGGGCTTCGGGGACTCCGACTTCGGAGGGGTCTTCTTCTGGCTCGCGCCGCTCTTACGTCGCATCTGGAAACCATTCGCATTTAGAAACGGGAAAAAGGGGCGAAACTGTAATGTTTCACATTCAACCACTGTGGGAAAAACTGGGTATTTTACAGGTTAATATGCGGGGTATAGACGCCATTACAGAGGCGAATTGACGCATTGCGAATTACATGCAAATCATTGGGTTCAGGTGCGCTTACCTTTGGCGGCGCGAATGGACTTCCCACAGGAGCTATATTTCAATGGTGTTGCAGGCAGCGTTGAATTACTCAACAAAAATCGGCGTATTATTTGCCAAAAACGTACAACTTCCAACTTCCAACACGCCAACGACACAGAACGGTGTGAATCACAGAACAGAACTGTGAATGAATTCATGAAATATCAAAAAGATGAGAACGTGAAACATGGAAACGGTATATTCTTCCAAACAAACATGTTTTTTGTGTTTCTAACTGTGACGTCCTGTGCCGCCATATTTAGGTTATGTTTCAATTCAAAGTGCAACACAAATATTAAAATTAAACCATTAAACTGAAATAATGCCGCTTCCACCGGCTCTTGCTGTGAAACTACAGAAAAGGGGCATCATTTCCCGTAAGTCTCGTCGCCAGGCACCTCCCTCTTGTACTAACCCAAGTTTGTTCTTTCAGAAAAGCAAAAACCGGAGACGCCCAAGAAACAAGACTTCAAGGGACTCTCCACCTGCCCGAACAAGTCCAACATCTACCATGAGTGCAACTACTGGTGCGAGATGCACTGGAAGGGCGTCCCGGCCCCAGACCCCAAATACACCCGTAGCATGCACAAGATGCTAGGGAAGTACCCACTACCAATGAACTGGATCGAGATATTCGACAAGGGAGTGTAAGAACTTCTTTTCAATCTACCTATCAGAGGTCCACATCCCTCACCCACTTTTTTGTATACGTCTGTATATTAAACTATGATTTTTATTTTGCAGTGGCAGGTACTATTACTGGAACATGGAGAATGACTTGGTGTCATGGCTTCCCCCGAAACACCCGAAGTCGATTAAGTGCCAGAGCGCCGCGAGGCTCCGCGAGAACCGGATCAAAATGAAAGAGCGGGAGGAGCGTATGGAGAAGGATAAGGAGATCGACAAGTACAAGGAGAAACCACGCGACAGAGACAAAGAGAAGGATCGCGATCGAGACAAGGAGTCCGACGAGGAGGAGAGGCCCCACCGCAGCAAGCATTCCGATAGGCGAGACAGAGACAGGGATGAGCGAAGGTAATATCTGAGAAACGATGACGTTTCGATTATTCAGGTTGATTTCATTTTCAGGCACAGACGAGATGACAGACACAAGAATAAGAAGCGAAAGGATGAGATAGACCCGATGGATCCTGCGGCTTATTCCGATGTGCCTCAGGGTACTTGGAGTGATGGCCTCGACTCGAATAAGAGAGCGGCAGATAACACGGCGTCTGGGGAGTTGTACCAACAAAGACCTTACCCGACTCCCGGAGATGTACTGGCTGCCAATAAAGAGAAGTCTAAAAAGTGAATCAGGTATTTAAGAATTTATAAAGATGCTCCAGAAATAATTTTTGACATAGGCTCTACATATATTACATAAATAATCTACTTGTTGTCTGTATAATAGTTTTGTCAATTCTCCCGCTTCTTTTTATCAGATGATTTCGTATCACATTTGAATTTATACTTATAGTGGTCGTAATTTTTTGCCTCGTCAGGTGCCTGTTTCAATATACGTCTAAAAATTGTAATGTAATTGAAAAAAATCGAAAATAACACAATAATCACCACTTACTTCATAATATCCTCTTCGATGAATTGATTCTTAGTCGGTTTTTTAAAAGTCATCATTCTCTGTACAAATTTCCGATGTATCTTATTCTCTTCCTTGATGATCTGCTTCTTGGTATAGAAATTCCTCTCGAAGACAGCCCTCTCCTTGAACCATATCCTCCGGTACTCCATGGACATGATGAAGTTCATGTCTTCCTTCTTGTCCTGAATATATTGAATTTTATAAAGTTAGAAAGTGTGCGTGGCTCTACCTTACGTCTTCATATGTCGGTTTAAAGCCAGGGGCTGCTTTTATGACCAAATTGTCAGATTTTTTAATTGGAACCGCCGGGGTCCATTTCGAGAAGTTGACGACAGGCATAATTTTGGTATATTGCAGTTTTACTGAAATGGCAGCTTTGTCAGTAGTATAGGGTAACCCAAAACTGGGCGGCTATGTAGATTTTTAAAATCAGTTGGTGGAAAGTGACAAGTGTATCAAGGATCTCGACCAGAGGTAGGTAATCTGTATAAGGCTTGTGACTGTTTCAGGTCGCAAGGTCTATAAATTTTTGAAATATAGGGATTATTTAGAAAAAATAGAACTCATATTACAACCACAGATAGATGGTATGTAATTGCAATTGTTGAACTGAACGCAACGGGCGGTAGTTAGCAAAAGAAGAAATTGTAAGGAAAACGCAGTGTCAGAAGAGTAAGTTCATTAAGATTTGAACCCTGATGATAGAACTTCAATCATAATTTTAGTGAGAAGTGTGAAATGATGGATCTTACCCCTGAATCACACGCAACCCGATTTGCAGGACAAAATTAAAACAATAAATTCTAACTGACCAGACTAGTTTGAGTTGATCAGCCTAAAGTTGTATCAAAGGGTTTAAATTGAATCATTGGTCCTAGGTACTATATCTAAATTCATGTAACAACAGTTCCCATTACACCTTTGACAAGTTCGAATGGTAACTTGTAGAGCAAGATAAATCGATATCAATTGTAATAGTCCAACCCAACGTGCCATTGGACAGGAGAAATTTGGTTAGGTTGATAACCTGAAAGTCTTGATCAAGTGGAAGTTCATTGATGTTTCAAATTGTTATCCTGATTGCGGAGTTTCAAGTTTAACTGCCTTCGCGGACTCAACTTTTTAACAGAGTTGATGATTTTTTATGTCGGAATAAATGGATGTGCTTTCTCTGGAACCAAATGAAAGACAAGGAAACCTGTTAATATACAGTTTTTATTAATCACGTGATATTACAACTACATTGATAAGGAATACCATATTTTACTGATAGTAGTTAACTATCGGTTCAGACTTAGAATTACAGTACACTTTTACGAAGTAGAAAAAAAATAGCTTTTAGAAAAAGAAAACCATAGAAAATTCACAAGTACAACAAATTCCACGCTCCTTCCAATCGAATCGAAGCATAATTAAATTTAAAAATAACGTTATTATCTTACTACAAAAGTCATGAAAAGGAAACAGTAACGATGAGATGATGGACGTTCCACAGTATTACAATGTGTTAAATAAAATATTGCAAAGGCCTAGGCACTGCCATGAGGTAAAACGTTGATTTCTTATCACAGAAAAAAACAAAAGTCTCTGCCACTGTCCGTAAAACAAAGGATTAACGCCCCTCCCTCCCTCCCTCACCCCTTACGACACCCGTAAAGTAAGTAAAGAACTGAAAACGTACATTATCCAGTTTGCGCCACAAAAGGGAAGCGACAATAGTACGATTAAAGAAACGTGTCCGCGGTCCGCGAGGCCGAAATTCACGACGCTTTGGCTTTGGCATAGTGGATGACGGAGTTGTAGCGCACGGGCGACGAGTCGGCCGCCTCGACGTTCGCCTCCATCGACCTGAGGATCCTCTTGGACCTCTTCCTCGGCGGCAGGCAGAGCTCCGGGTCGGGGACGACGGGCGAGGCGGGCGGCGAGAGCGACGGCGCCGGCGACGCCGGATTCGAGCTCGGCGGCGTTATCAGCAGCGGGTCCTCCTCCTCCTCCATCTCCTCGGCACGGCCGCCGACCACCTCGAGCACGGCCTCGACGCGCTTGCGCAGGCCCTCGCAGCTCGTCAGCGGCGTGTACTCGACCGTCGGCGAGGCGAAGTACGCCGGATGCCTCAGCGCCTGCGCAAAACACAACCATAAGCGAAACGAACCGCAGCGAATTTGATATATGCCATACGAAAATTATCGCCATGCCAAATCTTCGATAAACTGTACAGTACGAACTCATTTTTAGAAATAATATGGAACGAAGAATCTATCATACAAGATGTCACCGTAAATCGACGACCTAAACGAGCAGATTACAGATACAATACTACAAGCTCAACAAAACAGCTGTGGTAAAGTTAAGAAAAGAGAACAAGAATTACATTAAAAACAGTGAATACGATGAAGTCAAGAAGAGAAATTCTAGATAGACACCCGACAAACTTCACCGACCTTAGGCAGTAAAATAAAGATATATCTAAATCCATCAGGAAGGATTTCAGGAAATATAACACAAGTCAGGTAGAACAAACGATTGAAGTAATGATGATGAGGAGGACGCCTTTAGGAACAATTTTCCCGCATCTCCCACTTCAGACTTGGTTCTGAAGTCCATCCCATATGTTTCCTAAGGGATTTAACCCTGAGTTTGATTTCGTGATCTGGCATGATTATAACTTTTTGATGGATTCTTAAATTCGAAGAAGCAACAAACGAAACGGCCGAAGAGCGAGCCTTACCTGGTTCGTCCTCATCAGGTTGAAGACGACGTCCTGCCTGTACTGCTCGTCGCGCTCGGTGACGGTCGCGGCGGCGGCGAGCAGGTCGACGCCGGAATGGCTGACGACGACGCCGCCCGACGCCGACGCCGAGGAGGGCGCAGCCGCCGACGACGACGACGTCGGGTAGACCGGCGAGAGGCGGTGGTTCCTCGTGTAGAGGACGTAGTGGATGTCGGCGTCGTAGCCGGCCTGCTCCTGGCCGGTGGTCAGCGCGATCGGCGGCGACGCCTCGAGCTTGAAGCTCTCGAGCTTGAAGTTCTCGAGGTCGCTGCCGGTGCACGAGGACTCGGAGGTCGAGGAGGCGGGCGGCGTCGGCGGCTGCGAGGGGCCGTTCTCCGAGTGGGACTTGATGTGCGCCTCCATGCTCTTCTTCGAGTTGAAGGTCTCGTTGCAGATCGTGCACTTGTACACTTTCTCGCCGTAGTGGGCGACCTGCAATGGAATACATGCCAACCGTCAGGAATAAGTTAGTGAAAATGAAGTGATTTGTAATTTTCAAGCTAACATACAAAAACGCCCTCCATCGTATTACACCCGTTTAAAGAGGGAGATCGATATTCACTTTTTCTCATGTCTCTTGTCAGAAATGTACAAACTGTACCTTTAACGTCTCCAAAGTCTCTTTTGTCATACACACTTAAATATTCAAATCAAACTTGATCCTTTCAACCACCTTGCTAGAATATATCTGCAAACATTATGCTAAAAATGGCATGTTGTACTGTTGTACGTTGTTACGTACAGGACGACTTAAATACTGCTTGTCAGTATTAGTGCACTTTTGCAATGTCTCTGTGTTATTGAAGAAGCAGGAAACTAATTGAGGGAGCCTTACGTCATTTAATTAAAACACGCTTTGTTTTACGAAACGAAGCATAACACTAATCCAAGGTAATTAGGTCAACAGTGTACTACTAAGGTACGGATTGTGGATGGATGTCAGCATAATACTCCTTCGCAACTTGATCGCAAACTGTGTATAAAAGCTCGTGAATTTTTGGCAATAAATTAGTATACCTAGTATACTCAAAACCACTGTGTTGTGGTCTTGCCCAACTTCACCCTAACCTACAAGCTCTCACGTTACGCCCTGAGAGCACTACGAGATCTTCGAGACACGAGAACTTCTAACTTCAAGATCTTCAACCCCAGATCTGCACGTTACGCCCTCAGATCAACCCCGGAGAAGTATGTCACGCCCTCTCTCCAGACTTCAAGAACTTCAACTTCGGACCTGCAAGCGACGCCTTCAGGTTCACTCTGGAGATTTACGACAAGCCGTGATGTCCAACTACTAGACTACTGGAGACAAGATTCATCTCTGCAGCCACCCACGAGCTACGAGAGAGATTACATACAGTCCACTCTCAACAGAGATCATTTCACACTTCGTACATGGTCCTTCGAGCAAAGTAACCAGCGACCCAAGAAGAGTCCTGAGTAAGTCAAAAACAACTTCACCAGGACAATGAGACTACAAATACTACAAGTTCGAAAAGACTGACCATTTCACACTTTCGTTCAGAGGCTCTTGGTTGTTACGGTAACTCAGGAAAGACGAAAGGAAGCAGCTGGAACGTTCATGAGGTTATTAGTTGTTATACGGGACTCTAAGGACCTAGATGGAAGAACATTTATACTCCCTGGAGTTGGGACTTCCAAGGAACCAGGAAGAGGCAAAAAAAACACCTGGAACACTCCTGTAGTTAGTGGTTGTGATAGAAGACTTACTGGAAGGAGGACATGGCTTTACGAATCCTGGGAAGAACATAAGAAGTCATGACGGAACTTTGAACGTAGAAAAGAAAGTGCATGCTTAGAAAACCTGGAAACAACTGCAATATTTTGGAACAAGAAATCAACCGTAGGGGTAATATGTGAAACCGACCACCGACGATGATACCCCTTTCATACGAGTAGGGAAAGTGTGTCGATGGTCGTGTTACCTAGATGGTAAGGGACTTGCCTTCCAGACTCGGGAAGAAACGGATGTTATCGTCTTTTAGAAATGGACGTGAATTAAAACACTTGACACGCCCCAAGGACCACAAATAAACCTACACAAATGACGTTTAGTAGAGGGCATTTCATCGAACTCATACCGTCATCACTTCAGAGATTAACCCCGATTTGCCTACCTGATGCAGCTTGAGCACGTGGTTGTAGCCGAAGCTCTTCCCGCATATCTCGCAGGAGTACGGTTTCTCTCCGGTGTGCGTCCTCGAGTGCACCTTCAGCTGCTTGCTGCACGTGAACCCCTTCTGGCACACGGTGCACACGTACGGCTTCTCGCCCGTGTGGGTCCGCATGTGGATGACGAGCTGCCCGGACTGGATGAACGTCTTCGAGCAGACGGTGCACTTGTGCGGCCTCTCGCCCGTATGGATCCTCATGTGGCGGTGCAGCTTGCCGGAATGCTCGAACGCCCTCGAGCACACCTCGCACTTGTATGGCCGCTCCTTCGTGTGGATGCGGCGGTGGACGCTCAGGTTCTCCTTCACGCTGAAGCTCTTGTTGCAGTACTCACACCTGAAGGGCTTCTCACCGGTGTGCGTCCTGTAGTGTCTCGTCAATCTGGCCGGGACGGCGAACGTCTTGGAGCAAATATTGCATCTGGAAGAGGAAACGCTGGTAATATCTGCTCATTGCGTCAGTGCTATTAGCAAGTGGCGTAGGGTTATTTTAGAGTATCAAAGGGCAGTTGGTCAGAAAGAAAACGAACTCTTAGAAGGTAGAATAGAAGGAAAAATTGCACCAGGAAGACGGAGAGAACAATACTAAATGGAAGATGTCAAGTGTGATACCTACGTGCAAATGAAAAGATTGGCATCAGATACGAAACAATGGAAATTTAGACTGCTACACCAAATCAATCAAACCGACTGAAAACTGAGAGAGAGAAACAACTCAATCTTGAATTTGGACTGCTAATAGCAGCAATTTCTTCTTGATTAACCAATCAGAGTACTACTGGGATCACTCATTACCTGTAAGGGTCCTCGGTCTCCTTCGCGTGGGTCTTCATGTGACCGGTGAAGGCAGCCCTTGAGGCGTACATCTTATTGCATATCTGGCACCTGATCGTCTCCTGATCGTTGACGGGGAAGTCAGGGCTGCAGACGAGCTTCTTCACGACGAAGGGATCCCCTTCGGAGGCGATCGCCGTCGCCGGCGGCAGCGTCGGCTCGCCGTAGAAGCCGACCATTTCTGGAACAGACCAAGACTCTTCTGAAACAAATAACGCAGCGGTAAAGACAAAATTCGGAGAAAATATGTCTTGTTTGGAAAATAATGGGATTGGGTTCAGGTACGTCCCAGCAACAATAAACATTTTTAAAAATTCCCAAAACTTCAGGAAACTTCAAGCTATTTTAAACGCATCTGGGAGAGTATCATAGAAGAGACAAGAAGAGTTGGAAGGAACGCCATCTCGCACCAAATCTCGCAGATTGCAATAATCGCAACAAGTTTTCCAACCGACTACAATAATAATTCAAGCAGGAAATAGTATTTGTGCGCATCCACCATTTCATAGAATGGCCCGCCATTTCATAGACTCGTCGTGCATAAGCACCGTAATATTGCGTGCGTTGACTCAAACCCAACATCTTATACAAGTGATACTTTTGTACAAAAGCGAACTGTTTACTTTAAATAACAAAATTGCAGTCAATAACACCAAATCTACATCACGTTGATTACGCGTAATGTATTATTTATTCTAGATTAAGTTTAATTCCTCGCGTTATTTCATGTTAATTTGTGATAATATTAGGCACCTAGTCAAATGGCTAAATTAAATATTTTGCATAACACAATAGGGCAAAAATGTAAAATATTGAATTTTCTTTTTAAAATTCAATATTTTAAGTTTTTTTATTTTATTTTTTTTTAATTTTTAATGTCTAATTGGAGAGAGTTTTAGGCGAATAGCTTTGCCTGAGAAGCAGGCAGTTCTGCCAGAAACGATAGTAAACAAGTTACGTTTTTCGTACGGTTTTAGAACTTTACATGAATTAGGTGTCTGGCAGAACTGATCTGTCACCCTCTTGTTTGCGCATACTTTTCGAAAATTTCGAGTTTAAAACGTTATTGATGTTAACAATTCCAAATTTTATCAAAGTTGTGCCATAAACTTGGAGCTGTGAACTGAAGATGAATTGTGAGAAGAAATCTTGAATTAGAAAGCACAATGTAATCACAGAAATATTGACACTATGTCGTATGCAAATTCGAACATCTTATATAGTAGTTGGTGCTTCAAAATATAAAGACTGTTTTAAGCAAATGACAAATTTGTTCCCCAAAAATACTCAAAATAACTCAAAAGACCCTTGTGACTTCGTTGCATTTCCTTTACAAGTTTAATGCCCTTTTTACCCTTTAATGCCATCAAAGGCGTTGTTTTCGAAAAAAATATTTTAAAATTTCTTAACTTTGAGACAAATTTTTTTAAAATGTAAAGTTTGAAATCCTGTTTCAAATTCGATTTAAGGAAAATACGAACTTGAACAGAAAATAAAGGGAACTGTAAAGTGCAATTCGAACTATTTTCAAAAACGTGATTATTATAGTATTTTTGAAATAAACGAGAGTGAAGAACTGGAAGTATTTTGAGCTGAAAATATTGTTTTCAATCAAAATATGAAATTTTAATATAAATTTTGGATTAGTTTTTTAATAAATTTCCAAAAATTAATTCCATCAATGGCCGACGAAAATAATAACAGAAAATGAGGGTAATTGTAAACTGCGATTCGAACTATTTTCAAAAAGGTGACTTTTCTAGTATTTTTGAAATTTGAAAGTGAAGAATTGGACGTATTTTGAGCTGAAACGTAGTAAGTAAAACGTTGAAATATGTTTATAAAATCAAAATATTAACAAAGAAATTGTAAAATTTTGATCTAAATTGTGGCTTTAATTTTTGTTAAATTTTCAAAATGAAGTTATTTGAAAAAATCCTTTGAATTTTTAGAAAACCAAATAAAATAATATTTTTTAAAAATTTTCCAAAACCTCTGGATAATGCAGCGAGCAAATTATAAAACTGGAATAGGGACAGAATTTTGAATATTTTCCCAAAAACAAAATTTGAAAAAAAAAAACAGAAAAAGTGAGAACTTCGGTCGTTACCAAAATTCAATTATTTTTCAAAAAACCCCAAAAAAAATTTAAAAATAAAAATTCACCGTTCACTTCCTCAACTTCACTCTTACACCTCATCAGCAGGTTCTTGATGTAGCTCTCGTGGGCATCGCTGAGCCGCTGCTGCTTCTCCCCCATCGTTATTATCCCAAATTCCTCCCGGGAAAGGCACTAATCTGACCGACCGACGGGGACCAACTGAAACTTGGTAGTGCGTGCGTTGTGCGTGCGTAGGTACATGGAAGTGCAACGAGACGCACACGACAATACGACGAGGAGTGCGTAGAGCGACTCCGCCTCCCCCGTGCAACGCACACGCACAAGCGGCGGGGAAAAACAGATAGATAGAAAGAACCAGAAGGGGAAAGAGAGAGAGAGGATACCGGGTCGGTTTTTGACCTCCCGAAAAACCGAAGAAGAGGGATCATCCATCTCTACTACGGTTGGATAGGATCTAATCGCGGAAGTGTCAATGCACCTTCGCTTCTGATGACGATGGTGTACAGGGCGTTCGGCACCTTACGCATCTCTGACGCTCTTCACCAGGAAGTCTCGACGTTGGAATCTAGGAACCTCCGAGCGAGAAATTTTTCATCAGATCTTACGAATCCCAAGAATATGATTCCAATCCCATTGGACTCCAAGCTAGACATGTGGAACCGAAAGGGTGGATTGAGAAGCAACAGTACCATGGGCGAATCAAAATGTAAATATAAGACGAAAGACCTAAGAAGACAATGGGGTTTTCACCACATTAACTCCCACGTGCAAGCCATGAAGGGAAGCATCACGTTCCAAAGTATCTAAGTGAGAATATAACTTATATACAAGAAATAATGAAGAGGAGGACACGATTTTCGCTTTTGCACCCAAATGGTTCCTTGCAGCAGATATATTTTGGAATTGCCTCGGCTTGTTTCACTTATTCCTTGGCACTTCTACCGTTTTCTTCATTTATCACCAAATTCATCTCCTGTCATGTCACTGCACTTACGTTGCATTTTAGAGCTTCTAAGATTGACACTCTCAAATGACTCAAATTGAGGAGAGAATTCATCTGTGGTTGCTTTCTCCTTTTTCTGAGCATCTTCAGGCACCAACATTAGTTCAGTTTTGTCTTCAACAAACCGGACCAAAATTCTTAATAAAAATAAGATTGCAGGTCATGATTTTCATTTTTGCACTTAAGAGGCTTCAAATGGTTCCTTGCAGAAGATATATTTTGGAGTTGTCACCTCGGCTTGTTTCGCTTATTCGAGGCATAGAGGGGCTCCATTGGTATTGCTTTGGCTATTCCTTGGCACGTCCACCTTTTCCTTCATTAATCACCAAATTCAACTCCTGTCACTGCACTTACATTGCATTTCATAGCTTCTAAGATTGACAATCTCAAATGACTCAAATTGAGGATAGAATTCATCTGTGGTTGCTTTCTCCTTTTACTGAGCAGCTTCAGGCATCAACATTAGTTCAGTTTTGTCTTCAGCAAACCGGACCAAAATGCTTAATCTTGCAGTCTCCTTAAATTTTCTTGAAAGTAGGTGTAATTGGAGTACCGAAGGACTATCTCGAAAGATAGTTGCAAGTTCAGATATAATTGGCATTTTCAACTTTAAAGTAATGAGCGTAATAATACTGTAATTATAATACTAAACGTTGCCTATCAGCACCTTCGCCAAAAACTCGAAAATGAAAAGTTAATTAGTAATTAATTGTGAAGTGGATGATCCAAAGATGTCAATATTAAAGATATTTGTGGCACCATTGCAGACATAATGTAGACTGTAGATGTAAGAATTAGTTTCAAACAATAAACAAGTCAGGAAAATGTCAAAGTTTTCCAAAAAATGAAGCACCGCTCACAACATGGTTAACATACAACATAACAGCTATAATATTTTTAGTATTCCTATTGAATACAGCATTTCTCCACATTTCTGCAAAGTGTGTTGATGGTTTACGTTCATAACTCATTTGTTATCTTTACTGTCTATCTTGCAAAATCTGGCGCATCCTCACACACTATTACGTGACTCAAATGAGGAAATTCTGCCAAACTCAAATAGTCTCTGCTCAAATTGAGGAGAGAATTCATTTGTGGTTGTTTCTTCTTATTCAGAGCATATTCAGGCACCAACATTTGTTTGGTTTTGTCTTCAGCAAACCGGACCAAAATGCTTAATAAAAATATTGCAGACTCCTTAAATTTTCTTAAACGCAAGTGTAATTAGGGTACCAAAGGACTATCTTAAAAGATATAATTGGCATTTTCAACTTTAAAGTAATGAGTGTAATAATACTATAATTATAATAATACAACTTGTACTTTGTGTGTGCACCTTCACCAAAAACTCGAAAATGAAAATTTAATTAGTAATTAATTGTGAAGTGGGTGACCCAAAGGGTGTAATTTTAAAGAATGCATTTGTAGCACCATTGCAGACGTAATGTAGATAACAGAATTAGTTTCAAACATTAAACGGAAAATGTCAAAATTTTCCAAAAAATGAAGTACCACTCACAACATGGTTAACATATAACAAGTTATTTTTAAGCTTCCTATTGAATACAGCGTTTCTCTACATTCCTGCAAAGTATGTTGATGGTTTACGTTCATAACTCATCTGCCATCTTTACTGCGTCTGTCTTGCAAAGGATCTGGCCAATCCTGCGACCATCCCAATTTATCAAAACTTTCATTTTTGCGTTACCCGTTTTAATTCGACGCAGATTTGATATGGAAATGGACGAATAGCCAAAAAATTAAAAATCGAAATCTAAAAATATCAAAAAGTGTTACAATTATAGTCGCTCTATACGCGGAGTTCGTCGACCCGCCGAAATTGATGGGGGTCTTTGTTTAGTGAATTAGTTTATCGTTTGACTAAGGTTATTGTTTTAAATATTTCGAGGACCGGCGGTTGAACGACCTCTCGTGTTATTAGAAAACATTACTGTTTTCGTTTGACAACGAAACGAACGCAAGGTAACCATCGATGATAAGGATCGCTGTGTGTGTGTGTCGTGAGACAGGCGAAAACAATCTGGTACGCGCCAAGTTTGTCATAACTTTGAAACTGATCCGAGGTCGTGAACGTTACGTTTCCAACGTGCCAACCTGACGATCAGTCAATCTTCACTAAACCCCCTTGACGGCTTGGGTTCAAGTAACTTCGTCTACCCAAAAGTGTTACGTTAAAGCGACCCTTAACTCGAATTTTACCATTTGGACCGAAGGAAGACAGCCCCGTAATCCAATAACACCGATTCCTCGACCTAGACGCGTCCCACTTGCGAAACTGGCGAAGGAAGGAAAGTCTGCAAGTCGGTCTAGCCTGTGGGCCGAGAGTTTCTCTTCGGCAGGTGTTGCGCAAATAAATGAATATAAAAATGGAAGAAGGAGACGGAGAGGAAGAGAAAGAGAGACGACCAGGTTCTTCCGTTGGAATTAGCTGAGGTCATGACGCGAACACACGCAATTTCTTCGCGAGCGGCCGACGACGAGTACCGAATCCGTGAGACGGAAGCGTTGCCAATTTGGTACATATTCAAATCTGATAGAATCCGGTGATTCCGAAGAGAAACGAGACGTAACGTAACGTATTATGATGAAAGTTACATCATTCCCATCGAAAAAGCTTGTTTCAATGTGCAAAATTTAATACCTGTCTGTCAAAATAACCTGTGGAGTAATAAAACGATTATTTCGCCGGGGACCAGAGGCGTTCTTAAAGAAATGAACGAAAATTAATAAATGTACACACACACACACACACAATTTTTCCAGTTACCGGCTATTGCGTATTTACTCATTTCCCAGACCGTACGCCAGGGAGTGGTTATACCCTGTATCGTTACAATGGCCCGACGTACAATATTCGCACGTGTTTCGGGTGAGTCACTCAAAATACGAAACAATTCCGTAAGGCAGCGTGTAAGACATTATAAAACTCCCAAAATTTAGGGGATGCCACCTTGTATCGGTTTTGCATTTATAATGAGATTTTATTACTCCACATGTTATTTTGATAGACTTTTTTAACTACACTTTTCCAGAATCATCTGTTCACGGTTCTTCGTCAATTTAAGTTAAGGTCATCCAAATAATTGGTAAATACAAATCTCATACGTTACGCAAAAAAATTCCAACCATTATTCACCCCCTTAGAAGTCGATCACCTTTTCACAGTTTATTCTCAGAAGCAACGCTTTGAATGTCAAGGTGTGCATTTCGAGTTTTGAAGTGTCAAATAGCTTTGAGGTGATTGGGACGGTCTAAAATAAGTTCATTTGGCACTGTGTAAATTTGTTGAATACTACAACTATTTTATAAGTCCAAACTGGTTGTTTGTGGACAACAGAAATTTTACAGTGTTACTACACCTAAGCTATATCTACATAAAGTACTACAATTTTGAACTACGTACTGGTATTATTTAATTTTCAAGAAACTACTAAGTACTCTGAGGGCTGAAATTTGTACTCGCGGTTTAATTGCGTCATTAAATTTCTTTAAAAATACTTAATTTGTTTACAAGACTTTTTGGAACATAAATCCCAGAACTCGATACTTTAAATAGCGCTAAAAGGGTAAATACGCTTGAAACTTCCGCCTGAAGTGCGAGATTAAAAAACTGTTACAACCGGAGAGGGCTTCAAAGCACTTGACCCCTTTGCCCGTTTAAAATTTGTATGTAAAAGTCACTCCCTTTTTCCCCAAGGGCTGAAGGGACTCGCGTCGTAAATATTTAAACCAAGCGCCCCTCTTCAAATCACCATCGACGGTTTCGAGCGGTTTTTTGTTTGTAAATGGATTATTTACACGGTCCGAGCAGTATACAGGGTGTTCACTAAAACCACGCGTGACCTATGATAGGGATAATAACTAAAAGACGAACACAATGGACCTCTTGATTTTTTCTATTTACGCCCTCTCCATGCGAAGGTTGGCAATCAAGTATTTCAGCCATGAGTCTTCCTACTGATCTTTTAGCCTCTATTTGCCTCTCCATTACGAGTCGAAGTACTTTGTATTTCTGACCTATATATTGCAATTTTCTTTCCCTAATGGTGGTTCTATAATTCTTCTTGTTTGTGCATGCGTTTGAGTACCTCATTATTGGTGATCAGTTGTACCCTAGATACATTTCGAAAGCTTCTGTTCTTGATCAAGGGTCCAGCTTTCACATCCGTAAAGCAGGACAAATTCTTCTAATTATTCAAATTCTAAGTTTCTTAGAGAATTAATTCTTCAGGATTCTTCGCTTTTTTCAGGAACTAAACATTTCTGGTGTGATGCGTAGTGGTACCCATACCCTTCCAATTCGGATTTTACTCTTATACACCACTGGTTAACAGAACATGGTAACAACCAACATCGTTATTATTATTCTAAAACTTATAGAACCTGCAATTTATCAACGGCAATTTAGGGATATATTCCTCTTAAAAGAAGCACCTAGAATCTCTTATGAGTTAAAAACTTAAAGCTTCACATGGAATCTAGAATTCTTCATAGACTTTGAATCTTTATGTCAACTTAGAAACCTTCATGTCTTCAATATACTAGCAAATATATTGATCGAGCATATTGATATAGGAGTATTAATCTAGAATATATAGAACTTACAATCTATCAACGTCAATTTATGGATATATTCCTCTTAGAAGAAGAACCTAGAATATCTCATGATTTAAAAACATACAGATTCACATCGAAGCTACAATTTAGAAAACTAAAGTTCTTCATAGACTTTGAATCTTTATCTCAACTTAGAAACCTTCTTTTCCTCAAGACACTAGGAGTTCAGAGCCCAATGGAATAGTTAGCATAAGTATGGAAATCCCCAATTTTAGAATCACCCCCGATTATTCCCCATGTCTCGCCCCAAATCGGCGGCGACGGCAACGCCGCGTCGCGCCCCGCCCGCCGCGGCCCCCCAGCCCGCACGCACGCACACGAGTCGCGTATTGCATTGAGGCGAGGGACCGCGGCGTTTCGGTGTGTCGACCTCGGCCGTCCGACGCGGGTCCCATTGAAACGGACACGAGTCGCTCGGCCGCAGTCGTTCGCCTCCACGTGGAGTTCCGCTCTCGGGCGCTTTTTTACGCCGATCACCGACCTCGACAACAACACCGTAGGTCGTGCTTCGCGCCCGCCCCGCTCGCCCCCGCTCCCCGCGACGCGATCGCGACGTTGCCGCTCGCGCTCGAAATACGCGGGGCCTGGGGATTTTCTCGAGAGAAGTTCGGAAAATGTCACGTTACCAGTTTTTCGGGGAAAAACTTCGATCGGTTACGAGGAGGGTTCGGAGGCGTCGATGATGTGACAAACTTTGGGAAATTAAAATGAGATTTAACATTGATTAGCTTACAAGTACTAAATTGAGACGGACGCTAGAATAGATTCCAGGTACATGAACCTATTAAAATGTCTATATAAAGATCCCACTTTTCACGTCAAACTAAATGAGGATCCAAAAACGGGTAAGATCAAAGTAAATAGTACTCCGATTTGACGACGACATCATCCTAATAAGTAGTAACTTACAGTACCTGAGCAACAATGATGCTTCAAAAATCAATATTTTGTACAAATCTCCAATATTTGTGTTGGCATCTCCGGAAACAAATGAAACAAACCTTCCCATCTGATGTAGGCAAATGAATTAAAAACCCTTAAAATCAACCAACTTGGAAACTTACTGTCCATCCTCATACTCTCCATGGGCGTATGGGCCAAAAACCGATAGCTCTCAAAACACAACAGTAGGTAGAATTATGAACAAAATTTGCAACAATGAGAGACAGACAAATTTAATTGAAGGTTTTGTTTGAAAACAATCATTTTTCCTTAACTAACCCTAACTGAACCAACAAATCTAAAAGTGACTCTACCGGTACTCTAATCTTAGCACCTACACCACAGCGGACTAGCCTTAAAATTATGAAATATAAAGAAAGTTTGTGTCATCATTATCAACCACCCATTGTTATCAAACTATTCCCTTAACTAATTTCGGGATGAATGATTCACCTGTGCCGGTCAAAACCTCTTCCTAAATAAAGTAACGGGATTTATTGACCCGCGGGTCAGCTAGCTAAATATAGTACGTGAACTCTGCTATGAGATAAGAACCCGTTGAAATAAATAAATAATCATCGAATTATCTACTATAACGGAAGGGGAAAGTTCGGGACTTACCTAATCAAGACGAAAGCGTAGACTAGTGCATGGTGATTTCGAGAACCGTTACAACTGGTGAAAATTGTTGTTGATACAATGTGTGCAATGTGCACGGTATGAGGGGAGGGGGGAGAGGAGGGGGAGGTTGGAACCTTAACCACATACATTAAGACTGAGGGAGGTGGTCAGTGTTCCTGGATTCAATTTTACAACGTACTTTTAAACATACAAGACTTTATGGGAAAGTTTGGAACGTTTCCAATTTAAGTCCTAAGTGTATTAAAAAGTACTCGCACGCCACGTGTTCAAATAAATTTAAATATCATACAGTACCAGGTCATATTTTTATCCATACCTTATTAATCTGACAATCGACTTACATATGTAACGTTAGGTCATATCAGCCTTCATTTAGAAGTGCGCAAAAGAAGTCACCAAATATCATAAAATCGAATTACCGACATTTACTGGTTCTGTTTAACTGGGAATTTTTATGTAATTGCAATGACAACATCATTTTCTAAGAATATTCGCCATAAATTCCAATGATTGGTCAAATCCACAAGTAATTAAAAATATAAACAGCTTTTGTAACAGAGGAAAGACTGTTGATTTAAATACTAAACTCGGATTAGTTGGTAAGCATCATTGTAAATTTTAGGTTTCGATCCGTCCATAATGTTCGTTATTAGAGTAGGTAACGGAAATAAGTTAGATAAATGATTAGGTTTTTTTTGATTCACTAAACCCGGTTTAGTTCCTAAGTAACACTGTCAATTGGTCTCAATTATCCAGGTATCTGAACTAAAAGCACAAGATTCTATTGTGCGCATAATGTTTACTTACTGGTTCAACCAAACTAAGTTTATTCCCCAAACAACATTATAGATCCAGGTTTATCTTGGTTCACACAGTTCGTTATTAGAGAAACTAAACTTCGTATGTACAACGCCTTAAACTCGATTATGCATGTAGTTTACTATTGTGGTTTAACCAAACTCTGTTAACCCTGTCAATTTTAACTAAACCGAGTTTAGTTAAGGGCTGTAATGTGTAATTTATTTCGATTTAACTAAACTACGTTTAGTTGTTAAGCATGATTACCAATGATGGATTCAGATTGGAATTAAGCTTAAACTGCGCATGTATGAGCATTTGACTCGACTGTGTACGTGTTGCTCACTTTTGATTTTAACTAAACTCGGTTTAATTGCTCTGTGGTTTTGTAAAGAGGAAAGACTCTCGCTTTGAATGAAGACAGTTTAGTTCGGTGAGCAGCATTGTCAATTTTAAGTTCTGATTGGTCCTAATGTTCCTATTAACTTTTGAATCGAGTTTAGTTAAATCACGAGATTTTTGTATTAATTAAGCCCGGTTTACAGTAACCGCATTAAACTCGATTATGCATGTAGTTTACTAATGTGGTTTAACCAAACTCGGTTAACCCTGTCAATTTTATTTTGATTTGTGTGAACTGTTCATTTGAGATAACTAAATCGAGTTTAGTTAAGGACTGTAATGTGTAATTTATTTCGATTTAACTAAACTACGTTTAGTTGTTAAGCATGATTACCAATGATGGATTCAGATTGGAATTAAGCTTCAACTGCGCATGTATGAGCATTTAACTCGACTGTGTACGTGTTGTTCACTTCTGAATTAACTAAACTCGGTTTAGTCGCTTCGTGATTTCATGGGTTTGAATAAAGTCGGTTTAGTTCGGTGAGCAGCATTATCAATTTTAAGTTTTGATTGGTCCTAATGTTTCTATTAAGTTTTAAACTGAGTTTAGTTAAATCACGAGATTTTTATACTAACTAAGCCCGGTTTAAAGTAATATTTTGTTTTGTTGGTTCAAAACTGGAGTAACTAAGTTTAGTTAAACCATGCCTAAAACTACATGTTGTTGTAGGATTGATTGCGACGATATACTTTACTTTTGGTTCAACCGCACTAAGTTTAATTGTTAAGCGATATTGCTTATTTTAGGTTTTAATTGGTTTAGGAGGGCTAAACCGAGCTTAGGTTACATACAGCGGGGCCCTAGAGTTGAGGTACTAACTGTATTAGTTGCCAGTGGGTTAGCCGGTTTAGGTTACTATTCATTACTGGAGTAGTCAAATACAGTTTGACTAAACCATGTTTGAATTGGACTTTTATTGTAAAGAATGCGTGATTTAATTGATATCGACAAAATGTTAGCAATAGTTACGTTACAGTTGAAGTTTTGTATTGCGCACTAACGTAGCTTAGTGACGAATTAACAGGTTTGTTTCCGATTTTGTGTCAAGTGGTTAAATGGCAACGTTCCATTGGTTAGAAGTTTGGTTGGATGGAAACGCAAAAACAAACTAGGATTTTACCGGAATAATTTAAATTTGGCATTTTGGTATTGGAATGAAAGTTACTACGTTTCTAATGGGTAACGTGTTGGGTTCGAGACATCCTAAGACAAACAAATAAAAGATTTGACGTGGCAAAGGTCAGTAATAACGAAACTCGGGGTGATTGGATTGGACACAACAAAACATCAACCTAAGCGAGATGGCCGTTTTTAAAGAGCACAGGAGGACCGGCAACACCGCCAACGTTCGCAACGTTATGCTAATACCGAGGCTTCCAAAAAGAGGTTCGGTTTTTTTGGCAAATCGAATGCGAAAAGACGATTTGTACGAAAATATGAGTAAAATTTCGAAACGAGAGATTGGGGCGAGTCCGGGCGATGCTGCGGAATTAGGTCAAGCAGACCAATCAGGGATCGCTGGGATTGTCGCTGGCCTATCGGCCGTGCAGAAAACCGTAATAAACAAAACGGTACTTACCCCGGACTGTCGTTACGTGTTGCGGTAGGCTCTCCCCGCGGGTACGTCCCGGGACGCGCGTAACTATTATAATCGTCTATTAGGTCGAACGGGCGTCCGACTTTCGTCGTTTCTCGCGTGGTTCTGTCGACGGGAACGTCGATATCGCCGTTTTTAGCGGAAAAACTCTTCTCCTCCTGACCACCCTTCGACTCGCCGAAATCAAACTAAAATGTTTACCTCCGGTCGGGCTCGTGGGGACGCGATCGTCGTCGAACGCGGCCGAGCGCGCGACCCGCGCGTCCCCCCCTCCTCGCCCGCCACCCGCCCCGTCGGGTCTGGCTCGTGTAGGACGACACGTGGAGGAGAAGGACCACGGCGTTTCGGTCCGTGGCTTACCTCCTGTGTCCCCCCGCAGGCCCGTGTATCGGCGGCGATCGTTTTGTTTTTAATTAGAGGGACGATAAGAGAAGAGACGGAGGCCTTTTATCTCTCTCCGCGTGTGTGTTTGTGTTCGGTTGTTTTGCGACCTTGGAGCCCCGTGGCCGGCGTGCATGTGTCGGGTATTATCGTGGCTCAGATTAGGCGGAGATATGAAAGTTCCATTTGGGCTGGGTCAGGATTTTCGGCTAGATCGCGGGCCAATTTCGATGCGATCTCGCGCGCTCTCCCGGCCCGGGGAATCCCCATCTTCCTTCGGCTCGGGACCCATCCCGGCGAAGCACCTGACAGAAAGTCGGGGGAAAGTACCAGGGGCCTATTTTTGGTTCAAGTGGGCCATAGGCCCATATACTGGGTCCTAGGCCCATATACCATCTGGGGGCCTCTTGTAGGAATACTTAGGTCAATCTTGGGGCCCCCTGAGCCAGGAAGCCCCAGGCACGGGCCTGTAGGGCCTATTGGAAAAATAGGCATTGGAAAGTACGTACCTACCCTCCTTCTGGAGTGACAGGGAACCGGGAGAAACTCGTGCCGACGACACAAATAATATTAGGCCGTGAGCCGAGCTTGAAAAAGTGTCTCATAGGAAACCACTTCAAATTTTAAACATGAATTGCCCTTCACGCGAATGACCAAAATGTGCAAGTCTGGCAGCTTTGAAGTGGGGCGTTTAATGGGGGTATAGTGTCAAAGTTACCCCTAATTAAGGGTCCCAAAGTGCGATAAGAAACCAAATAAAATTTGATGGGTTGGTTTGTTCGTGATGCACAATTCACTAAAAAAATTATGCTAGACACACAGTAAATGAAGGGAAAAAAAGCCAACCTATGAATTATTAATTATTAGTTACCATTTTTATTTGCTATTGAATGGGTGGCATTTGGCACTTGGCACCCCCTTTAAAATGACACAAAGTTTGCGTAAAAATGGGAGAAAATGGCCCCAAAAGACCCGGGAAATCGGTTTTCCGCGAAGATCTCCCAAAATATGGCAGTTAGAGATTTTTTAGGTCCTCATGATTTTTTTCGAAAATTGGGACGTTTTCGAGATAAACGGGGCCAAGCACACCCAGAATATTGAGGTTTTGTGTTGTATGCCGGAGAGCCGTGCATTTGCACATGAGCGGGCGTACAAATTATTCAATAACGTTGTAGAAAATGCGAATTTTGTCATTATTTATGTCAAGTTCCTTTGGAAGGCAAAATCTACCGCTACCATATCCGGTGACAGGAACCACGTTTTTAGTCTTTGGCCGTATGGAAAAAAAGGGTTAAAATGCATTTTTAGCCTGCCAGGAATTTATTCCAATTGTTCTTTTCTATTATACTAATTTGCTCCAAATTTTCTTGATTATATGGGTCCTCAGAAAGTCCTTTGTCATCTGTGAAATTTCGATAATCGGATAATTGGAAATTTTGTAAACAACCATCAATAAAAAATTCATACATGATCGGATTGGTATCATTTGAAAACTGAGGAGGTCTACTTTTCGGCTGTGCAGTTAGTATTTTTCACAAAATCCTCGATTATCCACTAAATTCGGAAAACGCGTGTGTAAGTGCACAGACATACAACACAGACTCTCCGGCATACAACACAAAACCTCAATATTCTGGGTGTGCTTGGGCCCGTTTATCTCGAAAATGGTCAAATTTTCGAAATAAATCATAAGGACCATTTTTGTAGAGAACTAACTGATCTTCAATTTTTATCTGAACAAAAAATCTCTAACTGCCATATTTTGGGGAGATATTCGCGGAAAACCGATTTTCCGGGTCTGTTGGAGCCATTTTCTCCACCTGTCACACAATGTTTTTAAACAAACTTTGTGTCATTTAAAAGGGGGTACCAAATGCCACCCATTAAATAGCAAACAAAAATGGTAACTAATTATTGCCAAGTTTGCCCCTTCTTTTACTGGACTATAGGGTTTTTGAGCCGGTTTCCTATCAGTCTAAGGGGGTCGCTAAAATTGCTCTGTTTGGGGATATCTGGCGGGGTGACCGCCCCACCTGTGTGTCTGGCATCATTTTTTTAGTGAATTGTGCATCACGAACAAACCAACCCATCATATTTTATTTGGTTTCTTATCGCACTTTGGGACCCTTAATTAGGGGTGACTTTGACACTATACCCCCATTAAACGGCCCCACTTCAAAGCTGCCAGACTTGCACATTTTGGTCATTCGCGTGAAGGGCAATCTATGTTTACAATTTGAAGTGGTTTCCTATGAGACACTTTTTTAAGCTCGACTCAAGGCCTATATGGGTTACGACTGAAGGAGGAAAACTGATGACGAGAAGGAAATATTCTACGAACAACTTGAGAGCCCCATAGACTTCTCAGGCATGACATGCACTAATTCCCGGCGATTTCAGTGCCAAAATTGTAAAATAAGAAGCCAACCATAAACCACAGCCTCCACGAAACAAGTACAGTAGCCGTCCGGCTATCCGACATAATGTGGACCTAAGCCATTCAGGATATCTGAAAGTTGCGTACGAACGCCGAAAAACCGAACGATCCGGACGGTCAATTATAGCGCCGCGCTAGCTGTTTGGTGGCAACTCGTGTTACATGTGTTTGTATTGTCGGTTGCCTGCTCCAGGGGTGGCGATTGCGGGCGGGGTCGGTGAGAAGTATTAACATCGAGAAAATTGTCCTGGCCAACAGTTCTAGCAGGCTAAGGCCATAAACAAAAAAGAAGGAGAACGTCGAGAAATCGAACGAGCCGATTATCAAAAGCGGGCGCTAGCTACCTTTTGTAACTTTCTCTTGTACCTGTTTTCAACATATTGCCCCTATTCCTAGCCGCAATATCTCTCCATCTTTCAATCAGTGAAACATCACTTGCGGTTGCATTGGGTTGTTGTTCCACAGATGCGAGAGATTTATCAAGAGCCATTCCTTCATGATGGGATATTCTGAGAGTTTTGTCTTCCATTTCCTCCAAATTGTCATCCATTTCTTCTCTTCTTTCTTGCTGGCTCTTCAAAATTTCATTATGCTCATCATTTGTTAATTCTTCTTCCACATCGTCACCAGTACCCCAACTTTCACATTTTCACATCCTTCAATTTTTCTAAAAAGTTCATGTAAATTTTCTTCAGCAGACTAATCTTCAACAGGTGTTTCATTTTCATTCTCGTCTTGTTCAATAACGTTTAACGAAGATTTTTGAATGGAATTGCCTCTAACTCGGTGCCATGCATTCGCACTCCAGTAAACAACATGTTAGAAATTTTGTTTTTTCAAACAATTCGCAAGATTGTTATTCTCGTGTAGCTGCTGTAATATTTCTTGCAGAAGGCGATAATTGTGCTTTAAATTTTCTAAAACGCCTTGGTCCATGGGTTGAAGGATCGCAGTGATATTTGGTACGTGGTAGATACATCACTTTTGTTTCCCCACTTTTCAACTCATTAACGTTCAGGTAAGAAGGAGGATTATCAAGCACTAACAAAGTTTTTCTTGGAAGTCTGTTTTTCTTTAAGAAACTCTTAGTTCAAACTGCTCAAAAAACCAATCTTTAAATAAAATGGCGTTCATCCAAACACTTATTTGGTTCTTATGATAAACTGATGGAGCATTAGGAGCTACATGTTTGAATGCTCTTGGTTTGGCAGCTTTGCCCATATTAAAGGAATTGCATGTCTGCCTGAATAATTGGCACAAGCTAAAATTGTCACACGTTCCTTACTTTTTTTGTAACCAAGTGCAGCCGCTTCAGTTTTTGAAGCTAAAGTTGATGGGTAACATCTTGTAATTGAGCGCAGTTTTACCACAGTTGTATATTTGATCTTTAACATAACCATTTTCTTCAACTATTCCTCTGAAATTCTCTTTGAAACAATCCGCAGCTGACTTATCAGCTCATAATTTTTCACCATCTTCCCAGCAAGCCATCACTCGCAGTAAAAGTATCCGGTGCTTCTAACACTGGAAGATCTTCGCTAATACTGACTGACTTTTCCTGTAAAATTGGGCCTTACAGTGGGATCCCGTTGCTGAGTGAACCAGAGATATAATGCCTCATCAATGTTGTTGTATTCACCAGATTTCATGCTTTTTCGTTTAACATTAGGAGACGCTGAAACGCTACTTTACCACTCTGATACAGTACTCCTTTACATTACCCTACGCCATAATCTGCGGCAAGTCCCCTTTATCAAGACGCTTAATTGCTTCCAGTTTCTGAGCAATTGTCACATCTTTTCGTTTACGCTTTTCCACTTTATTATTCATTGTCTTACCAGAACCTAACCAGATTTTCAGGCTAGAAACTCAATATATTTTCTGGCTAGAAACTCTTCGGATTTTCCTGGCAGGAAATCCACATGTTCTCTGGCCAGAAACTCTTTGGCTAGAGCTTCTTGCCAATCTCTAGCTACATAGCAGAAAAGAAGGTCGGTTTTTGACCATGGATATCTGGAGGCTTTAGAACTTTAGAACATACTCGGTTTTCCAGAAAGTTGCCCTGCTCTTGTAGAAACCTATGAGGCTTATTTTGCCCTTTCCCAATTGTGTGTTTTGTCCCTTTGACTTATCAGTTTAAGCCCTTAAATATCGTCACTGAGGTAATAGCAACTTCCAAGCCCGTCAGGTTCTTAACCTTGCTTAAGAATCGATTGTCCAAGTATAAAATAGGGGCCAGTTGTGCCACGTTTCCGAACTTGACTTTCGGTATCGATTGAACTCGGATTGTTTGCTGCGACACACGGCAATTATTCCGAGAGTGAAAATAAAACGATAAAATATCGATTACGACGAAACACTGCGATTACTTGTCACGAACTTGGTATTTTTAATACCCACTCATAGGGAATCGTGTTTACCGCGATCTCATGTAAATCTGCCTCCGTGCGGACCGGGCACGTGTCGCGACGGAGGAAGCATGTACAGCCCGTTCGATATCTGATGAGTTAGAATTCCAAGAACCTACTAAGCCAATAAACCCCTTCTTATCGGAACTACTGTAACAATATACCGCGACAGAGGCGTGCCTTAAAAATTTCGACATTATTGTCAATGTCGAATGCACGCAAAAGCTAATATGGTAAGAGCTACGACAGCGCCGTCAATGACTTTCTAACGCTGCTCATAATCCGTCGATTGTCGGATGCCGACAAAGGTAGCTACGCGTTTTCTTGGAATTTTACCTCATCACATTTTGAACAAGCAGTAGGTAATTGTATTTTTCGATTCGGTTTCGCATAATGTGATCGCCAGACGATTTACATAAGTCAGAAGTCAGAATCATTCATTAATGTGGCGATTCGATGATGCGGTTAGTTAATCATTAGCTAACAGAGTTACGCAAAATTTTAAGATTCTTGAAAGTGCCCCTTCCATCGAATTGTTACATATTCTGCATCCTTGACAACGACAACCTGGCTTCTACGCTGTTTCGCGATTAATAACATTAATCCGAGCCACGTGTTGGCGAATATACATTGTTATCGAATGCTTCCAAGAATAGCATTTTGAGCGAAAACAACATCGCGAGTGTTTTCATAATCTAACCGACCTTTCCAAATCAATAAAATTAATGGCAGGATCTCGCCGAAAGGGAAAGAGAGAATGATTTACGTACGTATAGAACGTAAAGGAAAGAGAGGGGGTGGCGATTTAATTAACTGGGCGAAATGAGGGGTTTCGAACGTGGAAAGTTTATACAACAGCTATTACTATGTAGTGTACTCGTGTGGTAATGGTAATTGTTTGCCAGTCAATTGTTGGAAAATTCCCTACACTGCGGTAACAAGTAGATCTGTCTTTGTATTCCGGCCCACGTACTTTTCTTTTTATTTCATGACGGGGGAGCGTAGGTGGCTTTCTATTTTCGGGGCGGTTTCGACAGCCAATAGCGCTCCACTTGTATTTGCTACTTTTCTTGGGAATTAATCCAGATTTACCTCTCTAAAATTATAAAGTTACAGGGCGCTATCGTGGAAAGTAATTAGCTACTGAGACTCACTGTGACATGCTGTATTTTAATGTGTTGTGTTTGTTTCATATTATTTTCACTATTTTATTTTAGTAATTTCTAACTTTAGTCTTATAATTTAATTACCTCTTGTTAGGTGTTTTGTAAGACTGTAATTGAATAAAATAAAAAAAATATTATTGTTTTGTGCACGTGAACAAGAAAGTAAATATCAATAAAATCGTATCCTTTCGTTTGCGCATGCTTAGAATTCCTTGAAAAAATATTTTAAAATCAAAAAAATGTTGGTATACCTATAAAATTTCCAACTAACCAAACTGATTCCACTTCAAAATTAATCTTAATTTTCAAAATCGAACCTTTATGCAAAATCAGCTTGTTAACTCAAATATCTTATTAACTTTTTATGGACGATAAATGAAATTGTACATAGCTCGATTGCATTCCTGACAAAATTCTCTTGAAAACAAGAAAACACCTTTGAATTTCCAACGAAAAACGGCGGAGTAATAATCAATAAACAAATAAGTGACTGTTTGTCGAATTGATTGTTGATGTTTGGGCACGAAACTGACCGGATTTATATGCATTTGCCTATTTTACATATAAATACCCATTTGAGGTAGAAGTGCCTATTTAGTGTAAAATAAATATTTTTAATAGTTTTTCATTGTCAGTTTGAAATTTCTGAGAGAAGATATTTTTTTTAAATTAAATACCATTAACATATAAAGATTTTCACTTTATATTTAAAGCTTATAATGTTTTTAATCCAGCAACCGCCTCAGCAACTCACTAGAAGTGTTCAAGGAATCTGTCAAAGTGACATTCTACCATCTAATGCATTAGAAACATCAGATGACAGCATTGTTCGACATTGGGATAAAATAAATATTAAAACGAATATTTTGACAGATAGGAGACAAAATTTAGTAATGTCCAATATCCGCATGTAAAGTTATTCAGATATACGTAATTCGTTATTTTTTATAACTAGTACAACTAGATAAATATGCAAAAAAGTTTCATTTTTATACATAACTAATTAAGCAGTTGTGACGGAATACTTATTATTTAGACCTCTTTGGCTGCTTTTTGAAACTTTTTTATGCCTTTTATTTCGCCCGCTAAATATCACAGACTTAAATTTTTATCGTCGAAAATTGTTGTTACAACATTAAAAATTTTTAAATCCCAAAAAAATCTCCTTGCACAAAAATGATATCAAATTTGAACATAACCCAGACAGCACACGACGTCTTGTAAAGGTCTTATTGTGGTCTGGACGTCTGAACACCTAAAAGAGACGTCTTTAAGTTTAAGATGTCTTGTTTTGAACGTCTTAAAGATGTCTCATTGAAGTCTGGATGTTTGTTGACCAAATAAAATTTCTCTTTATACGTCCGCATATGGACGTATTAAAAACGTCTTAATTTGGCAGGTCATTATTAATAAAGATACTTTTTTCAGACAACTTTTGGACTGTCTAATTAGGAAGTCTTTAAGGCGGTATTATATGTTTGCAGATTTAATAATAATATTTATATAAAATATATCTGGACGAAAATTGAGGTGTTTTCATTTTGGCCTAGTAGTCTAACAATGCGTCCTAGAGACGTCTTAATGACGTCTTACATACAGCTTGCAAGATATCTTAAAGATGTCTTATATAGAGGCTGCAAGACATCCTAAAGACGTCCTATATAGAGCTTGTAAGACATCTTAAAGACGTCTTATATAGAGCTTGTAAGATGTCTTAAAGACGTCTTATATACAACTTGTAAAACATCTTAAAGACGTCGTAAAGACATCTTTTTTTGTAACAAATGACGTGTAAAAGACGTCTTCAAGACGTCTAAGAGACGTTCACGGACGTCTTACATACGTCTTGCACAGCTATAATGGGACGTCTATAAGACGTCTTAAAGACACCTTTGTGCTGTCTGGGAAGTGAGGTGTTTCCCATGATTAAAAAGATATTTTTTCTCTACGACAACTTCTTTGCTAATTACATCAACTTTAAAAAATTACGGCTTTGTTTACTAATACTATGTATGCAAATACCAAACGCAGAGTACTAAAATTGGTTAAAATATTAATCTTAAGGTGAAATTAAATATCGTCACCTATGTCCCTTAATTCATATGGCTTGCTTCTTAAAAACTCTTGTTGAAAATAATTTGATTAGTCTTATGAAATGGGTATTTTCGACTTTGACTAAGATTTACAATTAGAGTTTTTTTAACAAAAATCATTTAAAACCGTTTCAAATTCCTGAAGATTATTTATAGCAGTTTCTAGCACTAGTAGTCTACTTAAACGATCCTGAAGATGTTTCAAAGTATCGTTAAGATATCTCTTTAGGACTCTAGTAATATGTTGACAAATATTGTGATGCGTATGGGCACAAAATAAATGTCCTCGGCAAATAGCGAATAGCGAGAAAGGTACACTTGATCCCTTGTAAATATTACACCAGCAACCCGATACTCGTTAGTGAGACAAAGCGTCGTTACAGGTACATTGTAGTCGTAATTCTCGTATTCTGCTGTTAAGAAAAACAGGTCGTTATAACTTTTTTTCGTATTCAATATCAACCGTGTCCCTTTTCGGGTACCGCCCTGCCCATTTGGCCGTTAACCTTCGTCCACGTGCTCCGTCCGAAAACCCGTGGTGCTTCGCCTCCTCGCGCTCGCATCGAGGCCAATGGATAACCGCTTGCGTCCCCCCATCTCTCCCCCCACCCTTCCCACTGCCTCGCCGCGCTAAAATACCCTCCCCTCCCTAGCCGCGTTCACCCCGCGACGCCATCTTATCACCGTCACCGTAAATTGCATCAATTTCTCTAAAAATTCGCGAAATTATCGAAAATTAGCCTCGCGTTTGTTGTGCTCATGTAAATGTTTTCGCGAGTTTTTCGAGGCTGCTCCGCGGGAGCAGAAAGAGAGAGAGAGAGAGAGAGAGAGAAAGGGAAAGTAGGAGAGAGGAACCGACCGACCGCGGAACGAGCCGAGCCGAGTGTCGGACTTCCACCTTGACCAATCTCAACCTAATTCGAGTGCGCCACCGCCTTCGGAAAATTTTATTTATTTCCGACGATACGTAATTAATTGTCGCCGTACCTGGACTTGGTGTGTGTGTGTGTGAGATATGTGAGATTTACACGAAAACGGTGCATGCGCGGTAGAGGACGAGTAAACGGTCGGCTTCGATTGGTCAGATCGAAGGTTCGCGCCACAGGTTTCGTCAATCAGAAATCGACCACTCGTTTGCCGCTACTGCGCATGCACCATTTCCTGGTAAATCTCGCATCTCTACCTTAGCCCTCGAAAAGTCGAAAACGAAACCCAAGCAGTTTCATTGGTTGGGATAGTTAAAGTCACTAGATACCTATATAAAGTACCGCAAACTCCGCCATTTTTGGGCAAAAATTTGGCGCCAAATTTGAATTGCTAACAATAAATAATTAAGACAATGCCTGATTGTTTTAATTAATTGCCTTACTATCTGCATTTCGCTTATTAACGCATCATGTTGATACAGTTGTGCTTTTTTTAACAATACAGTACAAAATTGATTTTTTATTTAACATTAGCAATTAAAATTTGGCGCCAAATTTTTGCCCAAAACTGGCGGAGTTTGCGGTACTTTATATATCTAGTGACTTTAGGGCTAGGGGGCTATTATCAAGACAGAGCCATCTATAGATGCTATCTGCGCGTTCTGCTGTAAACATACCTCAGCACTCTAGTGCGCATGTCCTGAAACCCAAGCAATTTAATTGGATAGTTTAGTGGTGGAATTGGGCCCTGTATTGACGAAATTGAAGCAAGTGTTTTATGATTTTATTAACTTTTTGCGACACCTACTTAATTAACTCCTTTATGTTAGTTCCAACCAAATCATGTGTTTTTCTATATGTCTTCCTAGTTAACTTCTGCGCACTTTAAAACTGCGCATTTATGAATGCGTTACAATATTGACCTGGCACAATGTGACTTACCTCGGACACCAGCTTTGAAGGTAGGTAATAAATGGCAACAGTAACTACACTGATAGTAAGAAAGGAGCCACAGTATGCGTGCGCATCTGTAATTGTCTTATGTCAAATAATCTGTTAGGGGTGAGTTTCCTCTAAAAACTAATATAATTACATTTGGTTTTCATTAATTCATATTCATATAACCTTAGGATAAGCAATAAAGTCCTCATACCCTCATTTAAAACACTATTACTCATATTATTATAAAATTGCCTTCATTTAGTTGGCCCAATTCTTTTAAAATACTTTTACTCATACTGCTCATATTATTATAAAGTTGCCTTCATTTAATTGGTCTAACCTACATTCGTAAATGTTGGGTTTAAGTGTAGACGATCTGTTTAAATGCATTTTAGGACTAATGTGTTGAATAAAAACGTTTATCTACTTTGCGTTACTAATGATCTCATTATTACATCGAAAGTAGTGTAATAATATTCATATTATTACACTACTTTTGGTAACTTTTTAGTTTTGTTAAGTTGGTACATCAGCCTGTCACATAGACGTGTGTAGACGTCAAGGTTAAATTATTAGTATTTCAATAAACATAACCTTTAAAATTTCATGAATCTACATTTTTGTCTTCCATTTCGCTCACATAAGTAAGTGGTTATTGAATTTGTCTTAGGGCTACCAGATTTTCAAATTCAAATACGAACGTCAATAATAAGTGACGTCAGGTAACCAACCCACGCATAATTCCCTAGAGTAATACGAAAACTTGAACAGCCAAAATTTAATGAATTAATAAAGCAAAGTAGATAAAATAATATATTACACTCGTTTAATAAGACGTATTTTCACACTAGTTTTATTATAAAACTAGTTAACTATTTAAAACTCTCGTGTGACAATACTCCGTCTTATTAAACTAGTATAATAATATATTATGTATTATCTACTTTGCGTTACCAATGATCTCATTATTACACCGAAAGTAGTGTAATAATATTCATATTATTACACTACTTTTGGTAACTTTTAGTTTTGCTAAATTGGCACGTCAGCCTGTCACGTAGACGTGCGTATACGTCAAGGTTAAATTATTAGTATTTCAATAAATTTCTTGAGCTATTTCTAGTACTACTAGATTTTCAAATTCGAAAACGTCAATGTCAGTGACGTCAGTGTAACCAACCCACGCAAAATTCCCTAAGTGTAACTTGAACAGCCAAAATTTAATGAATTAATAAAGCAAAGTAGATAAAATGGTATATTACACACGTTTACTAAGACGTATTGTAACACTCGTTCTATTAAAGGACTCCTCGCTTCGCTCGTCGTGCTTTAAAACTCTCGTGTGACAATACTCCGTCTTATTAAACTAGTATAGCAATATACTATTATTTTCATTAATATATTATTTTCTTAATTACTGCTCCCATCAGTGGAATAAATTTGTATTTCAAATGTGCCCAAAACGGCATTTTGTAAAATTGCAGGGCCTCGATAGGTTAGCCTCATGACCAAACAGCAGTGAGTTCTTATATACTCATTTGTTTAATTTACTGGAATTGTTATGATAATGTCACGCTTAGGGGCTCGATAACGCGGTCCATATATGCCCTGCGTACGTGGCAATAGATGAAATCATAATTATATTGTACGATTTATTTTCTAATTTATTTACACTATCCTAATTATTCACTACACACTACTTAATTTATCTTAGACTATTACTGACACACTTAACTATTTCCTACTAATTAATTTATATCACTCTTAAATGTTAATTTATTTCACTGCTCCGTTTTTCGCTTGTTTACTATGTCTCGTTCACGTCTAATAATAATAATAATATTCTCCGACCGCAAACCCGCTTATATACACATCTCAATTGTAATCGGGAACCTTCTGGAGTATTCTTGAAATAACTCGAACGTTCTTTTTTTATGTCGAATGGTCTAGACTCTAGAGGTAGGGTAGGTAATAAATCATTCATCCTTTATGACCCAATTACGGAGCGTTTTAAAGTGGCCGCCGAGGTCTGATAAGAGTAAACACGTCTCGCGCTGTTTCCTTTTCGCGTTACAATATTGTTTAAATAACATACTATTAATTTACGGATACAACGAGTGGTCATATTAAAAGTTAGTACCTACATTTTTGCCCAGCATTTGAAATTGTTAATTCAATCACCGGTTTATCCTACAAGTTGATTACAATTACTTTCCACGTGGCGAGAGCCCTCTATCGCACATCAATTTAAATTTAATTGGGTGAACTTCGACCGACGTCAACAAGCAGGTGTCGATCATTAAAATGTTTCGCGCCGCCAATTAAGAACGCGAATTACGCCCCGTCTTTACGTCCAATTTGGGCACGTGTAAGATCGAGATCGATCGAGAAAAAAATTTTCGCACGTGCGACAATCTAAAATACGGTTATCGTAGGATAAATTTGTTAGATTCGAGCGTCGGACAATAAATATTTTGTTTATGCGTTGACCTCGTCGCAGGGGGACAACTTTACTAACGCTCGTTATGCGAATATCGCCACGTACTCGCGATAATGACACGAACATGCAATTTATCGAAAACAACGACAATGTCGTCGTTTCGGGTCTTTGACGGTTCTTCATTTTATTATCTCCCCATTGATTACATTAAAACGCACCAAAACCCAACTAAAAGTTAAAGATAGGTTGTGAATGTAGATGAAGGGGTATTGTTGGGAAAGTCCCAAGAATGTTTTCTTTAGTTTAAAAAGGACAAGCCTACTTTATTTGGAGACAAGCTCCCAAAGGTGGTTGATGGGGTGGTGAAACAATTTAAGGAAATGAGGGAAATCCAAGGATCATACATGCAGACAAAGTTTCTAGGTACTTGCCGAAAGACAAAAGTTGTTCTTCACATTTTCCATTTTTACATGTTTCCAGTTTCCATGATTACCCATTTGAAGTTTTAGATCAGATGTTTCAGGATAATATAAATGTACCTTTCCGCCAGGCTTTGCAATCCGGATTGCACAAAATGCAATAGGATCACACCGATTTATTGCCTCTGTAACGTTTATTTCTAATTTATTTACACTGCTCTTAATTACACACTACTTAATTTATATAAGCTATTACTGAACTAATTAATATATATAACGCACTTAACTTTTTAATTTATTTGTACAATTCGCTTATCCGTTTTTCGCACTGTTTTTCTCTTTTGCGGCTTCACGTCGAATCTCTCTCTCCGACCGCAAGCCCGCTTATATACATATCTCAATTGTCTTCGCGATGATTCCTGATAGAACTCGATCCCTTCTTTTTTCTAATAATGTTTATCTAGAAATGCGCAGAAGATAATAAATCATTCTTTCCTTAATAAGATGTTGCCGGAACGTTGGGGACGTTTTTTTTATTGCCCACTTAACGGAGCGCTTTGAAGTGACCGCCGAGGTCCGATAAGAGTAAACACGTTGCGCGCTGCTGTTTACATTTCGCGTTACACGTTCTACAGGTTTGTAAATTTACCGCCCCCGTACTTTCTTCAAAGAAATCCCCTTTTCGGAAGGTATTGGAATCATCAGACATCCTGATCTCAGCGGAACTTTGCAAAATTGTTCCAGACCCAAAACTGGACTTCGATACTTTTGTTCAAATTGTTAATGTTCTCAAATCCTTTTTTCAAAACTTTTGGGACTATTTGGTATCCTGATTTAACCCTACCTGTAGAGCTGTCCAGAATTGGCATCCCGGTCAGTAATTAAACGTTGATGTAATTTCCCAACTTTTGAACGTAAAAACTGGACTCTAATATTTTTCCTCAAATTCTTTATGTCACATGCGAGAAAACAATAGGCTCAAACCCTTTTTTTGAACAGTCTTGGAACTATTTGGTACATTGGCTTAACCAGATTAAGAATAGACTGTGGAGCTCTTTAGAATTGTTATCCTGGTGCAAAATTAAACTTCGATCTAATTCCCCATGGAAAATGTATTAAACGAAATTACAAATTATAGAACAAAATGGAAAGAATATGTAGAACGAATGACATATGGAAGAATACCTAAAGTAGCCCTGAAATACAAGCCTAAAGGGAGACTGAGTCTAAAGGTGGAAATAGAATAATGCTTTGAAGTCGGAACAGGCGAGAATGTCTAAATCCTAAAATTGAAGAAAAAGAAGATCTAATTCCCTAATTCTTGAACGTAAAAACTGGACTTCGATTTTTTCCTCAGATTCTTCAGGGAACAACAGGTTCAAATGATTTTTTAGAAAAGTTTTGGAACTATGTAGTACACTGACGTAACCAAATTAAAACTAGATGTCTGTAGAGCTCTTGAGAATTAGCATCCCGTTCAAAAATTGTTGTTAGGTATAATTCCCCAACTCTTGAACATTTTTTTAAACGATTTGGACATTTTTGCAATCTTGGTCCAACGAGTTCAAAAGATGTCTTGTAGAGAGAACTAGACCTGTTCAAAACGGCTTAGTGACTTTCTTTTTGGGTCCCTTTCCAAATAGCTATTCCAATACCAACTGAAATCTAACCAGCTGCTTCTTGGAAGAAACCTGAAGTCACTCCCAACCACTTTCTCTTGTTGGAGTGACAGGAAAATCTTCCTCTATGGATCCTTGGTGTCCTGCGAAAACCCCAGGAACAGTGTTGGGTTTCTAACCACCAGACAGCAGTTTCTGCAGACTCTGCGCTAAGGATTTGGTGCCAGAGAAGCCAAAATGGTTATACATTTAGCTCGAGACAGGAAAAATTTCCAATTAATCACCAACATCAGTCGAGGAAAATGTAGTGAATTCTTCAGACTGGTGATTTCACATTTATTTCATTATAGTACCAATCTAGCTAGCAGTAGATTGGCTAGCTGATACCTTGAGACTTTTCCAATGAATTTGTGTCAAATGCTGGTCAGACTGAGGTAATAAATAGCACGTTTCAAGTATTGTCTTATATTAATAAAAAGTGCATTAATACTGGGTGATCAAGAATGACTGTTTGAGTTGGCAATCCGACCTGGAGGATTTTTTTGCCTAAGGGTTTGCAACGCTACAACCAGATACGTTTATTTGACAAAAATTTGACATAACAATCAGCGGTAAGATTGTAGGTTATGTGAATAAAAATTAACGCTTAAAAAATGAAACTCGAAATACAGAACCATGATTTAATTAAACAGCTAAAGGTAATGCTCGAAATGCCACCCATTTTGGTCCAGACATAAATTAACTCTTCTTTTTAGGCTCTCGAAGATATTCACCAGCATATTGGGGGTAATGTTTGCCACTTCCTGAACTATTGCCTCTTGCAGCTCTTCTTCAGTATGCAATATGTTTCTAAAGACATTGTCCTTCAAGAGCCCAAATAACGAAAAATCTAATGGAGTGAGATCTGGTGACCTGCTTGGCCAAATGCCCTAACTAATTACTCTATCGCCAAAATTCTCTCTTAAATATCCCATAGTAGCACGAGCCGTATGTGCCCTTGCAGAGTCTTGTTGGAAATATCCAATTTGACGCTCTTCGTCTGTTAATTGGTTTATAAAAGGCCTCAAAAGGTGTTGGACATATCTCTCCGAATTGACGGTAAAATTAAAAAATATCGGCCCATACACCCGCGTCCATGAGACTGCCAACTAAACACCAACTTTAACCGGGTGCAAATGTGTCTCTCTGATAGCATAAGGATTTTCACCTGACCAAATTCTGTAACTTTGTTTATTCACATAGCCGTTGAGATGAAACCAGGCTTCGACGGAAAAGAAGGTATTGTCAAGGATATCATTATTATGTAATATGTCATTGAACCAATTGCAAAATAAAACTCTCTGCGGGTGATCAGGAGGGGTTAATGACTGGAAGATGGAAATTTTGTAAGGGCTTTCTTTTTAAGCACAGTGGAGCAACTTCCATACGATAAACCTGTAAAACCGTGAATTAGAACAACATGGAAAAGTGGAAGTCTTATGGGTAAGAATGAAAATTGGTTGAAAAGGAGGTATAAGGACCAAACCTGTTTGAAGGGAGAGCTTTCTTAAGGATTTGGGAGGACTTGTTTGCATTCGAGTTCTGATATCCTCGACAACTTCCTCGTTCAGAGTAGAAGGTCTACCAGTTGATTCTTGTTTGCTTACGCTCCATGTGTTTAAATAACGTTTAACTACCCACATGCAATGTTGCAGAAAGACAGCAAAAGTGACCAAAGTCTCCGGAAACAACTCCTGAAATTGCTGGTATGTCGCTTCGAGAGAGTACTGCCAACCAGTAATTGGGTTATAAATCCCGCTTCGAAAGGACGCCATTCCAATGAAAATATCGTGTTGTTACGTGAAAACCATTTTAAATAAATGAATTTTAAAAGAATACCAGATATTTGAATTTTAAATAGCAAATTCAAATTACCAGTTGTACCATTTAAAAATGAAATTCAGTATTGCCAACTTAAACAGTCATTCTTGATCACGCTGTAATATGGGAAGGGGAGGGGCTAGGAGGAAAAATATTTCATTTGAATTTTCAGCCCGCTAATGGGAAAGTAGAAGAAAATAGTTCGCCCCTTGTCATAACGGCGTGGTGCGCTCGCAGCGTCGCCTTTTATACACAGTTTCCTATCTATAAACCTGAGTAATTTAAGGGTCGTTCAGGTCGTTACAGTCGTTCGTTTTTTCGGCGTTCATTCCTCTCAGCGATGCAATACTCCAAGCGAGACTCGCGATAAGGAAGCTATGGTTCCAAAATATGTTCACACATAAAAGAGGTGGTAAGAAGAGGTAAGAGGTGTCCAGTAAGAAAGAGGACATCCGGGAGTCAATGGACACCAAGTTCCATAACAATCTTATGCGTGTATAAGGACAGGTTGAAGAAGATAAGGGATGATTTTCCTGGGTTTTCTAGAACTCCAAGCATTGTTTTCGTGCTCCAGCTCCTCCTGTTCCGATGTATTCGAAGAAGCCACCCTCCGGGACCGCAAAACTATCGATCTATACGTAACTACTCTGGAACGGAGAAAAAGTTCTCCCTTTCGCTTTCCCCCTTGGCCCGGGTCCCGTTTCGGACCGAGCGGCGCATCGGGGCCACTACTCTCGATTTCGTATTAGGGGATGAGGGAGAGCGAGAGAGAGAGCAAGAGAGTAGGGAGGGAGGGTAAGGTCGTTTTAGGGCGACTCCCTCCCTCTCGACCGCGTACTACGCGCTCCCTATAGGACAATGTAGGGCGAGAGAGCGCTGGCTGTTTAGGGCAGCGAAGGGGTTACTGAACTTCTCCCCTAGGATGCGAGCTGCGTAGCGGACAGGGTTGCCGGACGGGGACGGTGTCGTCCGGAGAGCCCGGAGTTTGTAAACGTTGCGTTAGCGTAATAAAACAAAAGCGTTTTATTACGCCACTTTAATTATCACGTTTGTCCCGTTGACTAACGTGATAAATGGGTGTTTTCCCTATAGAGCGAAACAACGTTACATTGTGGAGTAATAAAATTATCCCGAATTGTATTCGTGCTTACAACGGTTTCTTCGCCTTCTTATTTTTCTTCTTCGTTTATGGCACTTTTTCCCTTCTCTTCCTTCCTGTATTATGGCCCTTGTACTTGATCCCTGTTCTTTTAGTCCACAGAAGCATTTTATCCTTCTTCTTTTTAAGTTATGCCATTTGATCTTTTTCCGTGAAACTGACGAGTTAAAGCATTTTTTTGAATACCCTGATTTGTAGTTGTCTACAAAAATCACCCAAAATCAAAGAAGACATGTCTTTACCATAGAAATGACTGTTTGTGATTGAATTTATAAGGTGTCGCCATCTAGAAAAACTCCCAGGCACTAAATTAGGACAGCTTTGCACCTGGTGGATCGAAAGTTGCCTTTATATCTGGCCCAAAGGGGTTTAATTTAAATAATGGTCTAATAAAAAAAGTTAAGGGTCTAATTTAAAGGTCCAATGTGTTCAATATAGTTCACTGTTTGTTTTTAGAAATTCTGAACTGAACTGAATATTTCTGTATGATAGATCAAAGGAAAACACCAAGTCTTCACCAAGTACAACGTGATCAAGAATGACTGTTTGAGTTGGCAATACTGAATTTCATTTTTAAATGGTACAACTGGTAATTTGAATTTGCTATTTCAAATTCAAATTTTCGGTATTTTTTTCAAATGTATTTATTTAAAATGGTTTTCACGTTACAACACGAAATTTTCATTGGAATGGCGTACCTTCGAAGCGGGATTTATAACCCAATTACTGGTTGGCAGTACTCTCTCCAAGCGACATACCAGCAATTTCAGGAGTTGTTTCCGGAGACTTTGGTCACTTTTGCTGTCTTTCTGAAACATTGCATGCGAGTAGTTGAACGTTATTTAAACACAGGGAGTGTAAGCAAACAAAAATCAACTGGTAGACCTTCTACTCTAAACGAGGAAGTTGTCGAGGATATCAGAACTCGAACGCAAAGAAGTCCTCCCAAATCCTTAAGAAAGCTCTCCCTTCAAACAGGTTTGGTCCTTATGCCTCCTATTCAACCAATTTTCATTCTTACCCATAAGACTTACATTTTTCCATGTTGTTCTAATTCTCGGTTTCACAGGTTTATCATATGGAAGTTGCTCCACTGTGCTTAACAAGAAATTAAAGTACCACCCTTACAAAATTTCCATCATCCACTCATTAACCCCTCCTGATCACCCGTAGAAAGTTTTATTTTGCAATTGGTTCAATGACATATTAAATAATAATGATATCCTTGACAATACCTTCTTTTCCGACGAAGCCTGGTTTGATCTCAACGGCTATGTGAATAAACATAGTTACAGAATTTGGTCAGGTGAAAATCCTTACGCTATCAGAGAGACGCATTCGCGCCCGGTTAAAGTTGGTGTTTGGTTGGCAGTCTCAAGGACGCGGGTGTATGGGCCGATATTTTTTAATTTTACCGTCAATTCGGAGATATATCCAACACCTCTTGAGGCCTTTTATAAACCAATTAACAGACGAAGAGCGTCAAATTGGATATTTCCAACAAGACTGTGCAAGGGCACATACGGCTCGTGCTACTATGGGATATTTAAGAGAGAATTTTGGCGACAGAGTAATTAGTCAGGGCATTTGGCCAAGCAGGTCACCAGATCTCACTCCATTAGATTTTTCGTTATTTGGGCTCTTGAAGGACAATGTCTTTAGGAACATATTGCATACTGAAGAAGAGCTGCGAGAGGCAACAGTTCAGGAAGTGGCAAACATTACTCCCAATATGCTGGTGAATATCTTCGAGAGCCTAAAAAGAAGAGTTAATTTATGTCTGGATCAAAATGGGGGGGGGGGGGCATTTTGAGTATTACCTTTAGCTGTTTAATTAAATCATTGTTCTGTATTTCGAGTCTCATTTTTTAATTTTTATTAATCTTATCGCTGATTGTTATGTAAAATTTTTGTCAAATAATCTGGTTAAAAATAAGATCTGGTTGTAGCGTTGCAAACCCTTAGGCAAAAAAATTCTCCAGGTAGGATTGCCAACTCAAACAGTCATTCTTGATCACCCAGTATTTTAGTACTTCAAGTAGTTGGCGAAGACTTGGTGTTTTCTCCTTTGGTCTATATTACCATGGCCAACTTAGAGAAGCTGGACAATCTTCGGTCATTTCTGTATAAATTGAACAATTCATTAAATTGGCACTCATGCCGTTTTTTTAGTCTTGATCTGCCCAAGGGCCAAATTACTGAAAAAACTGCAAATGTTAAAACTACTTACAAGAAATTCCTGAAAATCGAGAGACGTGAAATTATAACGAGCAATTTGAATTACTGAATGAAACAATCAACCAGTAGGATTGTATTAGTCCAGTAATTTTGAAAAGAAATTATAAAATTAATGCGACTTAATCCTTCTTGCGTTCTAGAGATATTTCAAAACTTAGTGTTTAATATTGAAAACACGCCGCCGTCAATATTTTCTATCTCGATTACAAATAATTAAGCGTTATCAAAACTGATAATTTACATACATAATTGTAAGTGGATTGTTGTTTTAAAAATACTCATTTCTCATTGTGTCTCGAGCGGTATTTTACTTGCAACCTGAATTTTAATGTCTCAACTTGCGCACATTGCTAATTCTACAATGGTATACAATTAATTTCAAATTCGAACAAAGTCTCCATGTAGATTACTGGGAATAAATCGTATTACGTAATTACGAGCGAATGGTCGAAACAGATCCGAGAAATGAGTTCTGTCATTCGACGATTAAGTGGTGCGGCATGAAATTGTGGCTTTCAGATTTGTAGCGTTAAAAATGGGGATGAATTTCATTTTCCACAAATTATTAACTTTAGCTATAAAAAAGGTGATCAAAGCAGAATAATAATTTTAAAAGAAACGTAATAAATTTTTTTAGAAAAAATCTAATCAAAGCTGACTTATATGTAGAGCTGACTGTTATTACAAAACTGGTAGACATTATCGCTTTAGTATTGGCGTCCTATTGCGTTCGTGAGATTGTGGTATTGGATTTTGTTTTTAATTGGTCCTTGACAACCTATCGAATTTTTGTAAGAATAAGGAATGTTTCCACCTCCGTCCTTCAGAATTAGTCTAGTCAAGATGTGGGTTTGCTGCGAAAAATAGTTAGAAGGCTCGGAAAAATATAAGCGATAGCTCATTCGACGTGGAATGCAAAACTGAGAAATGGGTTTTGAGGATTTTTTCTGCTAAGAAAAATTGCAATTGTTATTAACAAAAAACGAAAAATAAAAACGGTCTTTCGATTTTTTGATGACAACTCAACAACCATAAGAGATAGAGGAATTCGCAAAAAAGATCCTTAAAGATGCTTAAAATGATGCTTAAAGATCCTTAAATAGCTGTAAATTTTTTTCCACAATTATGTAATCCTTAGTTTGAATATAAAAACAGCCATAACATAATATATACGAGAGAAAAAAATTTAACAACAATTTCTGGATTTTGCGGTTTTTGTTGATTTTAAAAATTCGTTGTAAACTAAATAAAGAAATTTTAAATAATTTTATGACGTCACCTTATTGAGTACACTTATAGAAAGGACTCCAAGAAGAAAAATATTTATGGAGAATTTATTTAAACATTTAGCCTGCTTTCAATGAAGACGGAATTACGAAAATAACTAGTTCATTTACAACAGGCTAGCTTTTTTTAAAAAAGGATTTAAATATTTTTTTTCCAACGGGACTTTATTCCTTCAAGTGTATAGAATACACTAAAGTTTGTTTTAAATTTTTAAACTAATACTTAGTACCTTAAAAAATTGTTTTCTATTACGTAGTCGCTTCAGAGGCGGCGAGCGCATGTCGTAACGGTCGCGTGGAGCCTTACTTTCAGCAACAAATTAAAAATATAAATATAAGAGATAGAAATCCGGGAGTAGAGACCTTTTTTATTGGAGATTTCCTTCTCTTAAAGGATCTTTTTTGCGAATTCCTCTATCTCTTATGGTTTTTGAGTTGTCATCAAAAAATCGAAAGAGCGTTTTTATTTTTCGTATTTTGTTAATAACAATTGCAATTTTTCTTAGCAGAAAAAATCCTCAAAACCCATTTCTCAGTTTTGCATTACGCGTCGAATGGGCTATCGCTTATATTTTTCCGAGCCTTCTTACTATTTTTCGCAGCAAACACACATCTTGACTAGACTAAATATACTTCAAGTTAATTCTATAATGACAGAACTTCCCAGCATAATAATTCCTTCACGAAACACGACTTAGCGTCTATCCCTTAGTAATTTGCGGCATGTCGCGTTCTGTGAGGGAATTATTGTGCTGTGAATTTCTGTCACTAACGAATTAATTTCAGGTTAATTTTTGTAATTATGGAACTATCCAAGATTTCGAAAAAACAGCTTCAAAGCGCAAAGGTTCGTAATCAAAAGAATCTTCATGATGAGGAATTTCAGAGTTTAAGTTACTTTATTGATATATAATTTTTGATTCAATCTTCTCCTCCGACGATTCACATAAACAAAGATTCCAAATCTGTGCACTACAACCAAGTACTACGATTTCGACCTCGTCGATCGTTCCCTCGTTATCGAACGGCGTCGCGTACGATATGTACTTACTTAGGCCGATTCGGTCGTATCTACTTAAGTACAATGTACCCTCGCGACCTCAGAGCTTCTCCGTTAAAAAAGAAACCGATGCATTGAACTCCGAAAATGCACCGAGGGAAAAGAGCCGAAAAGGAATACATATATCGCCTCGGGTTCAACGGCCCTACAAGAATACACGTGTTGCATAAGATTTTGGGCCACTCCGAATGAGCTTGAGAGGGGAGCGGAGCGCGACAAAAGAGGGACGCGTGAGAAAATGTCCCGAGAGATTTTTGGTCAGCGAAAAATCGTCGAATTCGTGTGTCTTCGATGGGGAAGATGATTTCAGTTGGTAACAATAGTAACAATACATTTAAGTTGGTGTGCATCTTTTTCGTTGTAGACCAAAACTATTCAGCTATGATCGGACTTCCAGCATAGAATCTGAGTTCTTTGCAACGTAGTGCGTTATGTCTCGGCTGAGCTTTGTTCCATCTGACACTGAATTTTGACGTTTTTCTGATTTTACTGGAAAGTAATAAGTTTTTCGTAAATTACCACTTTCGCAGAACTGTATCTCTTACTGCAACTATCAGGGGGTATTGATTTCTCTTCTACAGTACCTTTAAAGTGCCTTCTGTACGTTTTCTCCAGATTTCACACAACATTTTATAACAATTTGTCTAAACGATGATGTTTGTCTTATATGGCCGCCCATTCCGATCAAATCAATGCGATATTTATTTATTTATTTATTTATACTCCTACAAACGCACTGAAGAGAGTAATTACATGCAAGAGTATCAATTTAACCTAATACTAACTTAAAACTACAGAGAACAAAAGGACAAGGCAAGATCAGCATACAAATCCTAAATCTAACGTACAGATGCTGCCTATACATTCAAATTTGCGCTTAATACAACACTTTTTAAACTCTTAGCACTGGTATGTAGTAAATCTATATCGCATGTTTTCATTATCACATATTTAACACGGAACATAAAGAAATAATTGACGGCTCCTCAGCCTGCTTCACAGAACAACGACAATTCGGCGCTGGGTAATCGAACGTAAGTACGGTGTTATAATGGCGGTTGAAAGTAAACATTTATAAGTAGAAGGCATTTAAATATAAGTGAAGTGTCAATATAAGCTTGTATACTCGAATCATATATGTTACGTGTAAACTTTACCCATGTTCCCCATCAACCTAGCCCCAGTGGTAACCATTAAACCCTTCGAAGTTCACACCAGGCTGAGCCCTTTGGTGGATCCAGGATACACGTGACGGGCGACTCCTTCCCTCTGCGTCACTTAAGGTATGTCACGTGTCGCACGAGCTAATCACCTACGTGATTTTCTTAATTACCTGCCTTGGCGTTGTGTAACGGTCGATGGGGACGTCGTAACGATTCCAGTTACGTTCGTGTGGAAGGGAGGTTTCCGGTTACCCTCTCGGCGACATTGAAATGCCGTCGAAGGGCGGCGGGTTACATCTCGAGAGAGTTTTTTTAATTGGGTATTGTGTGCGTAGTTTTAATTCGATTTGAATGACAAGTGCTAAATATAAATTTTCTAATTAACTCGACGACAAGTGAGTCTTACCTAAATCAACGGCGAAGGGATATTGTACAAGTACAAGTACAAGTTGGTCTTGTTTGATGTAACACGTGGTAGTTTTTGTAGCTGGTTATATTACTTTTAACTCAACATTTGCGGCAATGTCATTACTTGACACCGGGTGATCAAGAATGACTGTTTGAGTTGGCAGCACTTTTTAGAGAATTTTTTACTTGTCTATTTTGCAACACTACAACCGGATGACAAAAATTTGACATATCTATCAGCTATAAGATTGTAGGTTATGTGAATAAAAATTAGCGCTTAAAAAATGAAACTCGAAATACAGAACAATAATTTAATTAAACAACTAAAGACAATGCTCAAAATGTCCCCCATTTTGGTCCAGAAATAAATTAACTCTTCTTTTTAGGCTCTCGAAGATATTCACCAGCATATCGGGGGTACGGTTTGCCACTTCCTGAACTATTGCCTCTCGCAGCTCTTCTTCAGTATGCAATATGTTCCTAAAGACATTGTCGTTCAAGAGCCCAAATAACGAAAAATCTAATGGAGTGAGATCTGGTGACCTGCTTGGCCAAATGCCCTGACTAATTACTCTGTCGCCAAAATTCTTTCTTAAATATCCTATAGTAGCACGAGTGCCCTTGCAGAGTCTTGTTGGAAATATCCAATTTGAGGCTCTTCGTCTGTTAATTGGTTTATAAAAGGCCTCAAAAGGTGTTCGATATATCTCTCCGAATTGTCGGTAAGATTAAAAAATATTGGCCCATACACCCGCGTCCTTGAGACTGCCAACCAAACACCAACTTGAACCGTGTGCAAATGTGTCTCTCTGATAGCGTAATAATTTTCACCTGACCAAATTCTGTAATTTTGTTTATTCACATAGCCCTTGAGCTGAAACCAGGCTTCGTCGGTAAAGAAGGTATTGTCAAGGATATCATTATTATGTAATATGTCATTGAACCAATTGCAAAATAAAACTCTCTGCGGGTGATCAGGAGGGGTTAATGACTGGACGATGGAAATTTTGTAAGGGTGGTACTTTAATTTCTTTTTAAGCACAGTGGAGCAACTTCAATATGATAAACGTGTAAAACCGTGAATTAGAACAACATGGAAAAGTGGAAGTCTTATGGGTAAGAATGAAAATTGGTTGAAGACATAAGGACCAAACCTGTTTGAAGGGAGAGCTTTCTTAAGGATTTGGGAGGACTTCTTTGCATTCGAGTTCTGATATCCTCGTCAACTTCCTCGGTTAGAGTAGAAGGTATACCAGTTGATTTCAAAAGTGACCAAAGTCTCCGGAAACATTTCCTGAAATTGCTGGTATGTCGCTTCGAGAGAGTACTGCCAACCAGTAATTGGGTTATAAATCCCGCTTCGAAAGTACGCCATTCCAATGAAAATATCTTGTTGTAACGTGAAAACCATTTTAAATAAATAAATTTAAAAAGAAATTTGAATTTTAAATAGCAAATTCAAATTACCAGTTGTACCATTTAAAAATGAAATTCAGTATTGCCAACTCAAACAGTCATTCTTGATCACGTTGTAAATACTTATAAAGAGGAAAACCAATAACGAAACGCCTCGGTGTTTAATGTGTACACGCTAGTTGCCTATTCCAACATTAATGGAACGGTGCAAATCATTGTTATTACTTCTGAACGGTGACATTTCAATATGTTGCAATGTTGCGTCATGGCACATTCGTTGGTCTCATTGTGGGTTATTTACATTGAAATCGTTACGAATAAAGTTGAGATATAATCAGAAAAATTAACGTAGGTACTTATTTAAAACAGCAAGCATGTTCATGCTTGCACTATTTTTGAGGCAGAAATCTAAGCAATCTATCTAAGAAATTCCAGAAATTAGAAACATTGGAAGACGAGGTAAAGGGGATGAGCTGGATGGATGGAAATAATGGTTGAGATTGGGAAGAGGAGCTACTTGAGATGGAAGGAAAGGGAAAAGAGGACATTGTAACGTTAAATGCGATGCTCTTTTGAGAGGGCAACAGTTTTCCCAGGAGTAAACGATTTGTTTTCCAACACAACCGGCCAGTTTTCCTGGAAAACCAAAAAATTAATCATCCCTAGGGGGTGGTGGTCGCCCTCATACCCATCCGATCATCACATAAATCACCCCCCATTGTCGGGATCCAATCAGAATTTCCCTCAGTAGGCCGAAAATTTCCATCTACGTCGTAATTCCCGCGGATCCGATCCCCTCATTAACGCGCCCACGTTATTGATTGACCCACTTTCAACCCTTGTATAATCCGATTTTTTTTCCTCTCTGCGTACACAAGTGTCCGAACCCCGCTCGACGCGGGAAAGTGGGTAAAATCGATGCGTTTGGGTTGGCCCTCCCGTTTTAGAACAGCGCCGTTGTAAACACTGCAGGACGGTATTCGGCGCAAGGGGAGGGCCGGAAAATTTTCCGCCGGGATTTTCCCTTCGACCTTTACGAGCTTGACGGCGATCGATATCGCGAAAAGGAAATGTAAACACTTTTTTTACCTGACCCGGACGTAGGGATGTTCCGATGGTGATCAGTCAAGCATCGCGTTGGAAATGATGGATACTTAGAATATCGATAGTTTGCCATCAGAGTTAGTACAAGTCAGAGAGATCTATGAAAGAGATCTACGCCTGGAATGGAACGCTCTAGGCTCTATCTTCTTCTTGCTGTGCCATATCTTCAGTGGACGTTGGTGACCATTCTGGCCCATTTCACCTTGTCAACTTCTGCCATGATATTCGACGTCTTCCGGGTCCTCTCCTGCCTTTCATCTTTCCTTGCAAATTCTTGCAATGTATTTCCTTGCATTATGCAGCTTATAAGCTGCAGAAAGCTGTATTTACTGTTACGCATTATTTGACCAAGGTATGAACATTTTCTCTCTGAGACAGTCTTCATCAGTCCTGAGGTCATGGAGAACTGTCGCAGTAAAGTATCGATACAGTCAAGCATCGCTTTGAAAAGAATGGTTACTTAGAATATCGATAGTTCTCCATCAGAGTTAGTATAAGTCAGAGACGGTCCACATAAGTATGTCTCTGTCTAATGCATGCGTTCCTAAACTCGTTAGACGGATAGAGATCTACACCCGGAATGGAATGCTCTAGGCTCTATCTTCTTCTTGCTGTGCCATATCCTCAGTGGACGTTGGCGACCATTCTGTCCCATTTCACCTTGTCAACTGCAGCTATGATATTCGACGTCTTCCGGGTCCTCTCCTGCCTTTCATTTTTCCTTGCATAATAATCTGTATTTACTGTTACGCATTATTTGACCAAGGTACAAACATTTTCTCTCTGTGACAGTCTTTATCACTTCACTTCCTGTGGTCATAGAGGTCATAGTCAAGGTATTCGTCGATAGCACCACATCTCAAATGCCTCTAGGCGTTTACAGATTTACAGTCAAAGTCCAGGTCTCGACACCATACATTGGTGAATACGTAATACGTTAAGATGCGAGTGCGAAGTTGGAGGTTAAGCTTCATGTTGCACAGCAGGGTCCTCAACCTATTAAACTTCTCAATTCCTATTCTAGGTTCCTTAGGATGGTCCCAGTTTTCAGTCAAATGTATACGCCTAGATAGTTAACTATAGAGCCTTGAGGGCTGGTATTGTTCTTGTTTTTGCATATTGACATGACCTTAGTTTTCTATGTGTTCAGGCTCATGTTGTATGACTCGCAAGTCTTTGCTACTTTCTCCAGTAATCCTGGTAAGCCCTCGACTGTGTCAGCAAGCAAAACAGTATCGTCCGTTTACCTAATGAAAACACCATTGAACAATATACCATCCTCGGCCTCCTCTAGTGCTTCTCTTGGAAATAATGCGTAATTTTTATCTAGGTTTGCCTGGAAGGGTCTATTATTTTATTGTGATTCACTCTGTCAAACGCGTTCTCAAATTCAATGAAACATGCAGACATCGCAGGTTAAATAATGTTTCCCTAGTACCAAGACCACGTCTAAATCCGAATTTCAGTATCGCTCATATCCTGTTCAAGTTTTGGATAATGCTCTATGGTATATTATTGCATCTGTCTTTATTATTTTATATATCTATGGTATCCCACTTATGGTATCCCTGGTATAATTCTATAATTCCGATAACAACAAAACAAAAAACACAGGGAACAAAAATAAATAAAAAAAAGTAAAAACACACGCTATGAAGAATATTATATAAATTCCAGTCATCTAAGTTTCCTAAACGTAAAAATAATAATTTCGATAATTAATCTAATCCCACTTAGTTTGTTCCGACTTTCCAGCTTCAGAAAATATTCTTTCAAAGTACACTGATGTCCTAGCAACACACAAATATGTATTAGCAAGCTCCCTGAATATGGGTGAGCAATCTCTATTATTCCAGTAAAGCAAAGCGTATGATTCAAGAGGTGCAGCGTGCAGCAGGACTTGAATACCCTTAATCCTCCTCTCCCTCTCGTTCTAATGTTGACACGGAGTTCTACCTTTTCCTACGTCGTCGCATTAAGAGTTAAATCTAAACCAGAAACTCTCATTAGCGTGCCAAAATACTTCATTGTCCCAGAACTAGGTTAACGCTCAATTATTAAGCCTCGAAAAGAGGGACGCTCTTCTCGTCCACATTGTTGTCGTTGTTATGACAATTGATGTTAACACTACCAAAGTATACAGATCTGATATAATTGGGACACCTCTTTGATCGGACTTGAATGCCGCCTGCTTTGTTAGGGGTTGAAATACAGGGAGCAATAAATATTTTACCTGCCGAAATTGAAATGCGATCTAGAAGTTAAGAGGGATATCGGGATTCTTATGCATTAAGTACATTGTTTTTGTATGTAAGATTAATGAAATACCATATTTCTGGTAATTATTCTAGAAATAGTCGCATGAAATTTGTTCCTAGATTGGTCCACAATGAAAGTTTGCGTTTTCAGTAAATCCAACTCCCCCAACTTTTCTAAGATGGTGGAATATCAGAAATGTGAAGTTTTATTATTTATCCATCACATGACAGTTATGACTGTCATTAATAATGTCATTTTAGACTATAAGACATATACACTATCAGTGTGTTATAAATCCATAACTCACTAGTGAGTTATGGATTATAAGTCACGTTCATATTTAGAGTATTTATATTTGAAGCTTGCCCGTGGCAACCAAAAAAACAACCTACTTTAACCAAAATGTAAAAAAGTCACCGTCAAGTCATTCTGACATTTATGGGGTACTGAGACGTAAGTAGCTTTAATTTGATCACAAAGCTTATTAATTAATATCATAAAAAACGATTACTTCCACTTGTTGGATAAAACATTGTATGCCAATGGCGTGTTATGTTTCCTAAGTCACTGGACTAAGTGACAAAGTCACTTCTCGCGTAACTTATTTTCAACATAACACACTAGTTCCATTAATAACTATTAATTTGTTTTGGCTTGTTGACAAATTCCCGCCAAAATGCCTTGGAACACTTTATGTGTTCATCATCTTTTTTGAAAACTAACAAGGTACAATTTTTCCCTTGAAGAAACCGAGTCATTTCCCTAGTGAGCGCTACAATGGACAGAAAACCTATCGTTCCCTCGGACGCTTTCCCGAGGGAAAAGTGCGTGGCGACGCGACGGGCCCGTCCGTCCCTGCGTCACGCCTCGATTGATCGATCCCGTCCAGAAATAAAGCGACGACCTGCGTGAACGCACCTCACGGCAGAATGCGTTCACGCATCACGCACATCGACCTTTCCCGGCTTTCCCTTCGGAAAAGGACAACGGGTGAGAGTGAGGGAGGAGGGGGGAAGGGGGGAGGGGACCCCTCGACCCCGTTTTCGGTTTCACTGCAGCGCCCCGTTGCCGGCGGCCTGCGAGTTTTCCGGGAATTTTCCGGTGCGCGGGGGCGTCTAATTCTGGATAGTGAAGCTGGGATTATCGGGTTGCTTCCGGACAGTTCTGGAAGTTTCAGTTCCAAGTTCTCCTGGAAAAAAACCTATTGGAATTCATTCAGTTACGCTTGATTACCGTCGGTTATCTGTCTCCTCGTAGGATCCTTGAAAAATTGTAGAAAATTCCCTTTTGCGAAAGTTGTTTCAAACGTCTGATTTTCTTAATAATCCTGGAATGCACTGAAGACTTGTGAATTACAACACAGTTTGTTCCCAAAATTTAAAAAAATTCCATAACAAACGAGTAAATCGATGTTGTTGATAATTCTGGAATTATGTTTCCCCTTCTCGATGAGGGAGAGTTCCCTATTACTGTTTCCTTGTAAAATCCTTGAAAACATGGAGAAACATTCTTCAATCATTTACCTTTGGAAAATCTGTTTCATCATGTCTAACTTCTTAACAATCCTGGAATTTACTGAAGTCTCTTGATTTACAACACAGTTGTTTCCCAAAATTTTAAACAATTTGAGTAAAAACCATTAGACTGATTTTCTTAATAATTCTGGAATTTTGTAAATTTCCATTTGAGAACAGAAATTTTCAACAAGACAGAGTTCCTAGTTCCTTGTAAGATCCTTGAAATCTTGGAGAAACATTCTTCAACGATTTACCTATTGGAAAATCTGTTTCATTATGTCTAACTTTCTTAATAATCCTGTAATTTAAACAATTTGAGTAAAAACCACTAGGCTGATTTTCTTAATAATTCTGAAATTTTGTAAATTTCCATTTGAGAACAGAAATTTTCAACAAGACAGAGTTCCTAGTTCCTTGTAAGATCCTTGAAATCTTGGAGAAACATTCTTCAATGATTTACCTATTGGAAAATCTGTTTCAATATGTCTAACTTTCTTAATAATCCTGGAATTTACTGAAGTCATGTAAATTACCCAGTTTGTTCCCGAAATATAACAAAATTCAGGTATAAACAACTAGACTGATTTCTTAATAATCCTGGAATTCACTGAAGCCTTGTGAATTACAACACAGTTTATTCCCAAAATTTACAACAATTCCAAAACAGACGAGTAAATCGATGTTGTTGATAATTCTGGAATTATATTTCCCCTTCTCGATGAGGGAGAGTTTCCTATTATTGTTTCCTTGTAAAATCCATGAAAACATGGAGAAACATTCCTCAATCATTTACCTTTTGGAAAATCTTTTTCATCATGTCTAACTTTTTTAATAACCCTGGAATTTACTGAAGTCTCTTGAATTACATCACAGTTGGTACCCAAAATTTTAAATAATTTGAGTAAAAACCACTAGGTTGATTTTCTTAATAATTCTGGATTTTTGTAAATTTCCATTTGAGAACAAATTTTCAACAAGACAGAGTTCCTAGTTCCTTGTAAGATCCTTGAAATCTTGGAGAAACATTCTTCAACGATTTACCTATTGGAAAATCTGTTTCAATATGTCTAACTTTCTTAATAATGCTGGAATTTAAACAATTTAAGTAAAAACCACTAGACTGATTTTCTTAATAATTCTGGATTTTTGTAAATTTTCATTTGAGAAAAGAAATTTTCAACAAGACAGAGTTCCTAGTTCCTTGTAAGATCCTTGAAATCTTGGAGAAACATTCTTCAATGATTTACCTATTGGAAAATCTGTTTCAATATGTCTAACTTTCTTAATAATCCTGGAATTTACTGAAGTCATGTAAATTACCCAGTTTGTTCCCGAAATATAACAAAATTCAGGTATAAACAACTAGACTGATTTTCTTAATAATCCTGGAATTTACTGAAGTCTTGTGAAGTACAACACAATTTGTTCCCAAAGTTTAAAACAATTCAGAAACAAACGACTAGACTGAGGTTCTTGATACTTCTATAATTTTATACATTCCTGTTAAAATTTCCTGTTGAATCAATGAGAGAGAGTTCCCTGTTCCTGTTTCCTTGTAAGTTCCTTAAAAATTTAAAGAAATGTTTCCATTGGAAAATCTGTTTCATTATGTCCAACTTTCTTAATAATCCTGGAATTTACTGAAGTCATGTAAATTACCCAGTTTGTTCCCGAAATATAACAAAATTCAGGTATAAACAACTAGACTGATTTTCTTAATAATCCTGGAATTTACTGAAGTCTTGTGAAGTACAACACAATTTGTTCCCAAAGTTTAAAACAATTCAGAAACAAACGACTAGACTGAGGTTCTTGATACTTCTATAATTTTATACATTCCTGTTAAAATTTCCTGTTGAATCAATGAGAGAGAGTTCCCTGTTCCTGTTTCCTTGTAAGTTCCTTAAAAATTTAAAGAAATGTTTCCATTGGAAAATCTGTTTCATTATGTCCAACTTTCTTAATAATCCTGGAATTTACTGAAGTCATGTAAATTACCCAGTTTATTCCCGAAATATAACAAAATTCAGGTATAAACAACTAGACTGATTTTCTTAATAATCCTGGAATTTACTGAAGTCTTGTGAAGTACAACACAATTTGTTCCCAAAGTTTAAAACAATTCAGAAACAAACGACTAGACTGAGGTTCTTGATACTTCTATAATTTTATACATTCCTGTTAAAATTTCCTGTTGAATCAATGAGAGAGAGTTCCCTGTTCCTGTTTCCTTGTAAGTTCCTTAAAAATTTAAAGAAATGTTTCCATTGGAAAATCTGTTTCATTATGTCCAACTTTCTTAATAATCCTGGAATTTACTGAAGTCATGTAAATTACCCAGTTTATTCCCGAAATATAACAAAATTCAGGTATAAACAACTAGACTGATTTTCTTAATAATCCTGGAATTTACTGAAGTCTTGTGAAGTACAACACAATTTGTTCCCAAAGTTTAAAACAATTCAGAAACAAACGACTAGACTGAGGTTCTTGATACTTCTATAATTTTATACATTCCTGTTAAAATTTCCTGTTGAATCAATGAGAGAGAGTTCCCTGTTCCTGTTTCCTTGTAAGTTCCTTGAAAATTTAAAGAAATCTTTCCATTGGAAAATCTGTTTCATTATGTCCAACTTTCTTAATAATCCTGGAATTTACTGAAGTCATGTAAATTACCCAGTTTATTCCCGAAATATAACAAAATTCAGGTATAAACAACTAGACTGATTTTCTTAATAATCCTGGAATTTACTGAAGTCTTGTGAAGTACAACACAATTTGTTCCCAAAGTTTAAAACAATTCAGAAACAAACGACTAGACTGAGGTTCTTGATACTTCTATAATTTTATACATTCCTGTTAAAATTTCCTGTTGAATCAATGAGAGAGAGTTCCCTGTTCCTGTTTCCTTGTAAGTTCCTTGAAAATTTAAAGAAATCTTTCCATTGGAAAATCTGTTTCATTATGTCCAACTTTCTTAATAATCCTGGAATTTACTGAAGTCATGTAAATTACCCAGTTTGTTCCTGAAATATAACAAAATTCAGGTATGAACAACTAGACTGATTTTCTTACTAATTCTGGAATTTTATACATTTCTGTTCTAACTTCACCTTCTCATCGAAGGAGAGTTCCTGTTTCCTTATGAGATTCTTAAAAATTCGGTAGAAAATTCTTCAAAAATGGCCCGTCTACAAAAGTTGTCTCATGACGTTAATAGTTCTGGAATTTATCAAAACCCAGGAAAGGACAAATAATCCCGTGGGATATTGGTCCTATTGATCCAATTGGTTAAGCGAGTATTAATCTGAGGTAGGCAAAACTGGAGATTTGAAGGAAACTTCACATATTCCTCAACAATTATTGCTGAAATTGTTGCTACCAGCCAGGCTCTTACAATTCAAGGACTTTCAAATTAAATTATGTTTATTATATTACGTATTATGTGAATTCAAATTAATGTGTACATTAGCCCCTCTTAATTAAGGACATAAAATATCCTAAAATTTTTCCAAACATCACATTTTCTCAGCAGTTTCATATGATTTCCCGGCTCAATTTTCCATTTAAACTCACAGGATTACTCTGCCTAAATGACGTTAGAGGTCAAGTTTGGTTCATCCTTTTTCAGCTAAAAGAATTTCCTGTTGAGTTTTCAGGGATAATACGCGAAAGCGAAAATAATCCCGTGGGGCACTTCCCGTTCCTGTAAAGATTCGTGAAGATTAATAAAAAGTTCTGGAAACTTCAGTACTCGGGTCAAGTTACACCAACTTGGGAACTTGGGATGTTCCTGGATTTTTGTTTTCCAAGGAATTTCAGGATAAGTGTATTATTTTATTAGTTGGCGGAAACGTCTGTTAGGAAAAACAAAGAAAATTCTTTGAAAATTCGTGAGGTTGTTGGGAGTGACAGATTTTTGGTAACGACACTGAGAAAAAAAATTCAGGATTTTTTTCCTGAAAACAAATTTTTTCAGGAAAATTTTGGGAAATCTAAAAATTGTGGTGTGACTTTCGAACACAAATCCAGGCACAAACTTCACAGGCTTTAACCTAGAAATTCACCTGTATTTGTGTTGTTAATGGAACTAATTTCGAAACGAGGTTAGGTACTTATTCATCCCCTATCTAACAATAGAACATCATATTTTTGCCGCGCCTTCAATGAATCCCTCGATGTCGCGACATCATCCCCGATCGTTCCGCGTCTTCGGGACCGTTCACCCCTTCGGTTTTTCGGGGGTAAGTCCTGTCAGGGGTTGACGACACTTTGCACCCCAAAGTGGAGTGGAAACATCGCTGTAATGGAAACGGAAATAAACGGATCATTCCGGTACGGAGATTGTGAGCGCGAGGGATTCCGCTTTCGTTATTATTCCTGTCCGGAATTGTATTGTTACAAGAAAGAGGACGTTGTGAAGGATGATTGAATTCAATTTCAAAACTCTAATATAGTGTAACGTTTTTACCTACGCGAGAATCACTACACGACACGAGTTGTCTTACTTAATTTATTTTCACCACTTAACACTAATTTATTTGTACGCTTACACTTAACACTTATCTACTAACACTTAATCTAATTTATCTTATCCGACTTACTATAACTAATTAATTTATTTATATTACACACTTAATCTAATGTATATAGACCACTGTTTATTTATCTTACCTGGCTGACATCTGTCCCGGCAACTGTTTACGACTATCGGCGACTGACTACGTCTCGCTCTCGGTCTGCTATTTATTTAGCCGTATAAATCCAGAAAGATCTAGGTGTTTCCGGTCCTTTCGGTAACCTTCTAGATAGTACTCGAATACTCTACGGCTTTCCAAGAATTCCACCAGTTCCCCGAATCTATCTCGTTAGAAATGTCTTTAAAGAGACTCATTCCGACGGGCGCTTATCTTTATGGCAGGCTATTTCGTTACAATAGAAACAACAGACACTGAAGATATATATACACATAGAACTTGCAAAAGCTGCACCAAATATCATCTTTCAACTTCTTGCAGAAGTTATTTAATCTCTGTCTTCAAGGTTATGAATTACCGACTGACTTAAAAAGGGGAATTATGACTGTATACGCTAAAATTCAGATACAGATGTACAAATTGCAACTGTTGTAAATCAAAGATATACTCTGTTCAAAACAAAACCCGATGCCCGTCATTTTGATGACGTCAGAATCATCCAATACTACCAACTTAATATAGTCACGGGACACATACTATAGGAACTTAATATACACGGAACACATAAATTGCGATGCCGTGGGACTATATTAAGTTGGTAGTATTGGATGTTTGGTGACGTCATAAAAATGACGTGCATCGGGATTTTTTTTGAACAGAGTATATATATGCGAGAGGAATATTAGCAAGACAGAAGAGGGTGGAGGCTTGGATACATACAACAAAGAAATAACAAGTGACAAAAGCGTTTTGTGGTTGGCACTTAGATGTAATGAGTTGTAATGGAGACGAGTTGATGTGGATTGTTTGGATTGAGATGGATACAAGTAATCGCCATTTTGGGTTCTAGTTGGAACATTTACAGGGCGATTCGTAGCGAAGTAGCCTTAAGACGATCAAATTTCGGTTAGAATCCTTCAATAACGGCCGTGACTCGATTTTTTGAGTAATTTTGAAGGCGCTTTCTCAATGAAAACGTCACGTTATTTTCCATCCGTCAGCCGTTTTGACATGAAAATCTTTCTAATTGTCATACCTTCCTTATTTCGGGACCAACTTTCAGGGGTATTCACCAATTCTGTCAGTCTTGTAATTTTCTTTTTGATTTTTCATGCATTGAGCTATTTCAGAAATTTGAAACTTCTACCCCACCATTTTGACTCCTATAAATTTCATAAACTCCTTGAAGGTTTTTTAAGGAAATAGAGCTCGTTTTCGTAGTGGGAAGTGATTTTTAGGTATTTCTTGTAAATTTATAAAAAAATATAATAAAATTTCGACTATTTTGAAAACAAAACTTTTTTATTATTTCTTGTCATTTTGGAACAAATTTGAATGTAAGGAAAATTTATTGGAAATTTTTAAAAATACCAAAAAGAAAACGAACTAAGTTTAACGGTTACAAGGTTACGCATTAATATAACCAGTAGTATTACGAAAATTTCCATTTTGTGTTAATTATGAGATAACGTATCATTTTCATAAGTTTCTATGAAATAATTGATTATGCCATTGCTTTTTTAAAGGTTTTTAGGTTTTTAAACAAAAAATTATTTAAACAAAATTAAATATCTTCAAAAACATTCCTCTTTGGCGAGGCTTTGGGTATCTTTAGAAAAACGCTCCCAAGTTTCATTGAAAACGGCGATTTTTAATCCCCCTTAAAAAAATACCTTCCATTCCTGCGCTCCGCAGGAATCAACCTTCCACTTTGATTAGGGAAAATTTTCAAAGGCATTCACGAAAATCCCGCATGGAGAAAAATGTCTTTTTCTTCCAATTTTCATACGCTTCCTGTCGCCTCCCCCCTCGCCCCCCCCCCTTCCCCCACGACAATAAGACAACAACGTAGGCCCGGCCGGGCCACGTGCGAACGGCCGATGGGTTCGACGACCTCGGCCGAAAATTTTCGGGGGTCCTTCCCCGGATCAATACCGATAATATCACCTAAAAAGCGGGGAATTTGTTATTTGGGGGGTTGCCATAGGGAGAAAGGGAGAGAGAAAGAGAAAGAGAGAGGAAGTGTGTGCGGGCACTCGCAGGATTAGATATTAGTTGCAGGATGAGCTTAGAAATAATTTATTGTGCAGGGGTAGGGTGGTATTAAACGGGTGGCGGCGCGGAGGGGTGGGGGAGGGACGACGAAGTGTCAGGGGGTAGATTATTGGTCCTCGGTTATGGGGTCGTTGACTTACGACGAGATTTCTCCTGCTCGTATTGAGGGGGGACCCGGAGAACGAGGCCGTGAAATATCGTTCCTCGATCGGCTGTCGTGGTATACGTCGAATTTTCGTAAGAATAAGGGGAGGCCTTAGCAAAAGTAACGGCGAGTTGAAAGTAACAAACGCCCTGTAGAATTGTTTAAGCGCCGAAACGACACGCGCCACCGTTGAATGTTGAACTTGGGACACCCCCCACTCTTACGATCGCTCACCTCGCCTGCGTCATGTTTTTAGGTTATGTGACAAGGTGTTACGTTACGCACCAAAAGTAGGTTTTTTATGTTTATTCATTTAGTATTCACGTTGTGTTAAAAGTGCCTAATGATTTGAAATTATATTGCTTATAGAATGTTATAAAAATGATTCTGGTTTAATACATTCCGTTTTAAGGTACTGAGATATACAATGCCAAAAACGTGGTTGGGTACAAAAGTTACATGTTGTATTATATATTTCTTGAATTTTCTTACGTAATCCGAAACTGTCTCGTATCTTGCATTGCACCCTTCTTCCATCTAGAGTACTTTTGCATCCTTAATTTTTTGCCAAATCTCTCTAAAAACCTGTTATTTTCGTTGTATTTTATGTTGTCTTCACTCTTCCATCAATCCCAATATTTCTCCGCATTCGTTCTTCTTTCTCTTCCTGATCTTTGTTTTCATGTTTACTGTCATAACTGTGTCCTGTGTCTTTGATATCATCGGCTTATTCTTCAATAGGTACCATATTTTTGTTTCATCTTCCTCGTTAATTTGGTCTGCACAAATTTCTCTCAGATTTTCGTTTTTCATTATTTCTGTTGTTTCCATAGACGTGTAACATGTTATGAATATTCTAATATAAAATAACTTGTTACTTTTGTTCCCCTTGAATCACAATATCAGTACACATGTCTTTAATGTTTTTTTGTTACATAACCAACAAAAGATCTAACAATCAGCAATCAGTACCACCAACCGATGATTCTAGAATCAGCTGTTAAACGCTGCTGTGTCAAATTCATCACTCATCACCAAAGTCGCCAAAACCAGCACCTAGTGGACTTCTTCTTCTTCGACTGGCTGCTATAGATATACAGCGCGATCGAATAAAAAAATAGTCAAAGCAGGCCATGAGCTAAAATACGCATGTCGTTTCCTAAAATTCTTCTTCTTCTTCTTCAGATTATTAATTACAAATGTCAAGTTGACTTACATTAACAAGAGACGATGTTGTCGAAGCAAATCAAAAGTTTTCTTTTAGAATCCTATTTTAGAAATGGAGTGAAGCTGGAAAACGGTGAATGGCAATATTCGTATGTTGCCTGTTACGAAGAATTTTAAAAAAGTGCTGTTTTAGTTTTGTCACTTTTTTTATTTCAAAAATTAACTTCAAGTTTGACTTTGTCAGTGTCGATTAGTATTTCCCGTTGTCTGTATTTTTAAATTTAGGAACTAAGTAAAGACATACGGTTTTTTTCTCATGGCCTGCGTTGACTATTTTTTATTCGATCGCGCTGTAGAAAGTATGATCCGGACAGAAATCAAATTTAAAAGTACAAAGTGTTACTTTTGTACCTGGTCTCCCCTAGCATATGGTGGAGTCGAAACATAAAGTAGGACAAAGACATTTAAAACGCTTTAAAAGAAGAATTAAAATGACGAAGAAGTAGACTGAATGAAGAAGATGACGCCGCTTGTATACTCTGTTCAAAACAAATCCCGATACACGTCATTTTGATTACGTCAGAATCATATAATACTACCAACTTAATATAGTCACAGGACATTGCAAATTTATGTGTCCTGTGTATATTTTAGGTTGGCAACATATATGGTTATGTGTATTCGTATTGGATGTTTGGTGACGTCATAAAAATGACGTGCATCGGGATTTGTTTTGAATAGCGTATACACAGTATCACATTGCTTTCCCCGTGAATTCAAAACGTGTATTGTAACATGTAGCCCTTATTTTTTGCTCGTTTGCCATCACCCTTCCTGATTACATTAAATTTTTTTGTCGCTCTTCGTTCCCGCTCATCTGCTCTCGATTTTTTTTTCTCTCGACATGCATGGAAAGATCGACAATCTCTCTCTCACTCTCCCTGTATACAAATGCTCTTTCCCTTTACATCCACCCTCGCCCTTTCTATTCGGGGAGGAAGGGAGAGAGAGAGAGAGAGAGAGAAAAAAAAGAGAGAGCGCCCATAAAAACGTTGACCCCACATGTTTCGGGGACGATAAAAACGAAAATGGAGAAAAACTAACGCCCTCTCTCTTTCCTTCTCTCTCGCTCTCCCGTGCCGTTCAGGATGTCGAAATTTCGGCGGTTCGACGACCCCGCGGGCCCACGGAGCGCGTCCTCCTCTTCTCCTCTTTCTTCTTCTTTCCGTACCTCTTCCTCTTTGTTCTCCGAGGATGCACTTATCGTTCGTGACCATTATTGGGCATCCATCAAAACGTGGAATCGTTTCCCGAAGAATCTCTTGGATTTATCTCGTTTCAGATTGTTGTAACAATCGTTACCATTGAAACGAGGGCCTGGCGAAATGCTGTTTCAGGACGCAGCACTACGTATTCAAATCAAGCACATATTCTATGTGAAAATGGTTGATACTCAGTAAAAAGGTGAGCTGGATGTTGGAATTTTCCAATGGTACCAGTTGCCTGGATTTCTATGCTTCACATGCCACAAAGTACCAAAGTATGAGTTTTTAAGAGAAACCATATTTGGATTTCTCTGTTCTAGCATATTTCCGTGGGAATCGTCCCAAACCATTGAAAGAACAAAAGGGCTGTTTTTGCCCCTTTCGGCGGTTTCAGGCTGTTATTGGCTAAATTAGGCATATCGTCTGTGATGTAAATGGTCTCAGCATCTCAGGCCAGAATTGGGGTATATGCTGGATTTTCATTCAGTACTACTTGTTGCCTGAATATAAAACCTACTCAGTTAGTACGTCTCTGAATGTCACCTCAGGCTACAATTGGGCTACATGCTGGATTTTCCTTCAGTACCACTGGCGCTGGAACATATACCCCTCTCCGTTATGATCTTGATCAAGCATATTGTCTATGATGCAAATGGTTAGCATCTCAAGTCAGGATTGGGTTATATTCTGGATTTTTCTTCAGTACCACTGGGTCTCTCTGGTCAGGTTAGAGTTGGGCTAAATGCTGCTTTTTCCTCCAGTCCTAACTGTATGCCTCCACTGGTCTAGTTCTGATTAGCATCTCGAGCTATAATTGGACTGGAATTTCCTTCATTACTACGTATTCCAAGTACTTTTAGGGAAATTAACAAAGGACCAACATACAGTGTCAAGCAAGTCACATGCGTCTTCTTCCAGATCCAAATTACATGCATCTGTTTAAGATTAGGAAGAAACGTACTCTAAACGTTTATTACATATCAGTCCAATAAATCGACTAACACAGAATCAGGAGAGGACTTTTCATCAAACGTTACACGTCGTACACACATTGTCTTTCCTACAGGGTGTTCTGAAGTTATCAACAACCACCGGTCTGAACTGTCACCTTCGATCCCCTACAGTACTTTAGATAATGATCGCTTCGTATACGAAAAGCATATTTTTCTTTCTCCCTTACGACGAGCTCCCATTTCCACGATAAACAATCGTTGCATCACGCGATAGTCGCGTCCCATTACGTAACTTTCACTCTTGGAGTCTAACCCACTTTCTAATGCTCGTCTTCTTGGAGGTTTTTATTTTTAAATCCGGGCGTAAGGTATCTCTGCCCATCTCCGCGCCCGCATACCAAATGATGTTATAAGTGGAGGAGACGCGATTCATTCTCTCCGGTCGCTTTATATAAAAAGAATCTTATATGGTCCGAGGAGATGGACCGTCGAGGATGAAATCGAAGATGAAAGTTCAGGTCGCATATCCGGTTTTATAGGGCGAAACTGTGAATGCTCTGGATTTTAAAGACGCTGGGGTGACATCAGGGGAGGGTCTTGTAATGCTAAGCTTTTTGCTTATTTCAGTATAACAGGAAAAAAACAAAGTTAAGATAAAATATAAGCTTACAGAATTCACCAGGAAGCTTGGAGGGGTAGCAGGTGCAGGAATCGCAGCATCTCATAGGACATCATTGCCCAATCAAAATTGAACCCCGAAAGCTCCAGTCACTAAATAAGATTAGTTCAGGTTGCTCCCTTGAAAAATTCCTCATTAAAATGATGAACTTTAACCGTTTGTTCTCCATTTATTATGATTTACCAGGATAACACCATTTGAATCTAGACAGAAAAATGGGATTATAATTTTATGAATGGGATGATTTTTTCAAGAATTTCCATGCAAAACATTTTGACAAATGTAGATACCTACTACGCCTGAGTTGGAAAAGAATCTTAAGTTACTTGTATGATTTTTTCTCCATTCATTATGAAATCATGGTTTAAATTTGGATAACAAGTGAGATCACATGATCATATTACAAAAGTTTCCATGTAAGACACTTTGATAAACATGCAAATAATACAGGTGGTACTTTGGTACTTTGGTGGAACTTCAAAGGGAAATTTAAGCCCATTTTACCATTACTCCATGAAGAAGATGAGAAAACGGTATCAAAGATTATTTTTCTGAAAATTTCCATGTAAGACAGTTTGATAAATATATAGATCCTGTGCTGGAGCTTCAAAGGAAATTTGAGCCCATTTTACCATTTCTCCATGTTTTGCCAATATTACAAGATTCGCATTTGTATCAGACATTCGGTTCAGAGTTATTAACTGCTACGTTTGGTCTGTCCTTCTATATAGAGTTGAAGCGTGGACACTAAAATTAAATACCATGAGACGCCTAGAACCCTTTGAAATGTGGCTCTATCGCAGAATGCTCAGAATATCATGAACACAACACATAACGAATCAAGCAGTATTGAACACCATAAACAGAGAACTAGAACTAATAACAACGATTAAGAAAAGAAAGACCTCGTACCTAGGCCACATAATAAGAAATAACAAATACAACTTGCTAAAGCTAATAATTGAAGGAAAGATAGAAGGCCGGAGAGGAGTAGGCAGAAGAACAATGTCATGGCTCCGTAACTTCAGAGCTTGGACAGGCATGAACGTTCAACAATTACTAAGAGCGTCACAGAATAGAGAAGATTTTAATGCAGTGATCGCAAACCTCCAGTAATGGAGTGCACCAGAAGAAGAAGATAAAAAAACGGTATCAAAGATTATTTTTCTGAAAATATCCATGCAAGACAATTTGATAAATATATAGATCCTGCGCTGGAGCTTCAAAGGAAATTTGAGCCCATTTTACCATTTCTCCATGTTTTGCCAATATTACAAGATTCGCATTTGTATCAGACATTCGGTTCAGAGTTATTAACTGCTACGTTTGGTCTGTCCTTCTATATAGAGTTGAAGCGTGGACACTAAAATTAAATACCATGAGACGCCTAGAACCCTTTGAAATGTGGCTCTATCGCAGAATGCTCAGAATATCATAAACACAACACATAACGAATCAAGCAGTATTGAACACCATAAACAGAGAACTAGAACTAATAACAAGGACTAAGAAAAGAAAGACCTCGTACCTAGGCCACATAATGAGAAATAACAAATACAACTTGCTAAGACTAATAATTGAAGGAAAGATAGAAGGCCGGAGAGGAGTAGGCAGAAGAACAATGTCATGGCTCCGTAACTTCAGAGCTTTGACAGTCATGAACGTTCAACAATTACTAATAGCGTCACAGAATAGAGAAGATTTTGATGCAGTGATCGCAAACCTCCAGTAATGGAGTGCACCAGAAGAAGAAGTTAAGAAAACGGTATTAAAGATTATTTTTCTGAAAATTTCCATGTAAGACAGTTTGATAAATATATAGATCCTGTGCTGGAGCTTCAAAGGAAATTTGAGCCCATTTTACCATTTCTCCATGTTTTGCCAATATTACAAGATTCGCATTTGTATCAGACATTCGGTTCAGAGTTATTAACTGCTACGTTTGGTCTGTCCTTCTATATAGAGTTGAAGCGTGGACACTAAAATTAAATACCATGAGACGCCTAGAACCCTTTGAAATGTGGCTCTATCGCAGAATGCTCAGAATATCATAAACACAACACATAACGAATCAAGCAGTATTGAACACCATAAACAGAGAACTAGAACTAATAACAAGGACTAAGAAAAGAAAGACCTCGTACCTAGGCCACATAATGAGAAATAACAAATACAACTTGCTAAGACTAATAATTGAAGGAAAGATAGAAGGCCGGAGAGGAGTAGGCAGAAGAACAATGTCATGGCTCCGTAACTTCAGAGCTTTGACAGTCATGAACGTTCAACAATTACTAATAGCGTCACAGAATAGAGAAGATTTTGATGCAGTGATCGCAAACCTCCAGTAATGGAGTGCACCAGAAGAAGAAGTTAAGAAAACGGTATTAAAGATTATTTTTCTGAAAATTTCCATGTAAGACAGTTTGATAAATATATAGATCCTGTGCTGGAGCTTCAAAGGAAATTTGAGCCCATTTTACCATTTCTCCATGTTTTGCCAATATTACAAGATTCGCATTTGTATCAGACATTCGGTTCAGAGTTATTAACTGCTACGTTTGGTCTGTCCTTCTATATAGAGGTGAAGCGTGGACACTAAAATTAAATACCATGAGACGCCTAGAAGCCTTTGAAATGTGGCTCTATCGCAGAATGCTCAGAATATCATGCACACAACACATAACGAATCAAGCAGTATTGAACACCATAAACAGAGAACTAGAACTAATAACAACGATTAAGAAAAGAAAGACCTCGTACCTAGGCCACATAATAAGAAATAACAAATACAACTTGCTAAGGCTAATAATTGTAGGAAAGATAGAAGGCCGGAGAGGAGTAGGCAGAAGAACAATGTCATGGCTCCGTAACTTCAGAGCTTGGACAGGCATGAACGTTCAACAATTACTAAGAGCGTCACAGAATAGAGAAGATTTTGATGCAGTGATCGCAAACCTCCAGTAATGGAGTGCACCAGAAGAAGAAGTTAAGAAAACGGTATTAAAGATTATTTTTCTGAAAATTTCCATGCAAGACAGTTTGATAAATATATAGATCCTGTGCTGAAGCTTCAAAGGAAATTTGAGCCCATTTTACCATTTCTCCATGTTTTGCCAATATTACAAGATTCGCATTTGTATCAGACATTCGGTTCAGAGTTATTAACGGCTACGTTTGGTCTGTCCTTCTATATAGAGTTGAAGCGTGGACACTAAAATTAAATACCATGAGACGCCTAGAACCCTTTGAAATGTGGCTCTATCGCAGAATGCTCAGAATATCATGGACACAACACATAACGAATCAAGCAGTATTGAACACCATAAACAGAGAACTAGAACTAATAACAAGGACTAAGAAAAGAAAGACCTCGTACCTAGGCCACATAATGAGAAATAACAAATACAACTTGCTAAGACTAATAATTGAAGGAAAGATAGAAGGCCGGAGAGGAGTAGGCAGAAGAACAATGTCATGGCTCCGTAACTTCAGAGCTTGGACAGGCATGAACGTTCAACAGTTACTAAGAGCGTCACAGAATAGAGAAGATTTTGATGCAGTGATCGCAAACCTCCAGTAATGGAGTGCACCAGAAGAAGAAGATAAAAAAACGGTATCAAAGATTATTTTTCTGAAAATATCCATGCAAGACAATTTGATAAATATATAGATCCTGCGCTGGAGCTTCAAAGGAAATTTGAGCCCATTTTACCATTTCTCCATGTTTTGCGTCACAGAATAGAGAAGATTTTGATGCAGTGATCGCAAACCTCCAGTAATGGAGTGCACCAGAAGAAGAAGGTAAAAAAACGGTATCAAAGATTATTTTTCTGAAAATATCCATGTAAGACAATTTGATAAATATATAGTTCCTGTGCTGGAGCTTCAAAGGAAATTTGAGCCCATTTTACCTTTACTTCTCTGTCTTGTCTATTAAAAACTGTCAATGTTCACTATTTCTTCTACATTGAAATACGTTGAGTAAGAAAATGCGAGTAATGTGTTTCGAAAAATTTCCTTAGTAAATATCGAAACTGGTCTCTAGTTTCCAAAACAAAACCCCAGCCAATCTCCCACCTCGAATTCCTCACAGAATTGTCATTTCCCATACAGTCTCCAATCGAGCTTCCGGGAATCGTCCTGTAGGCCTTAGGCCTCCGTTCCCGAGCCACCCACGGCCAAGACAACAAAATTCGACGAGTGCAACGTGCCCGCGTAAACGGGAGACGGAAAAGCGAGGGAAAGTGCGTCCGTGAGGAAGGGGGGAGGGGACGCAGAGGCTCTTGAACCCGGGCCTTAACGCCCGAAACTAGGGTAACGCCGAAAGTGCGTGTGTGTGTGTGCCCCACGTGCGAACGACGCGAGGGGTCCTTCCCGCGGGACTCGATCCCGGAATCGCGATTGTCTTTACTTTTGGGAGGGATGACGAGTCAGATTTTATGATGGCGAATTGGCCAACCATCGTCAGAGGAGTGGAATTTTGGTCTTTACTCGTCTTTACTAAGAACTACGCTGAAATGCTTAAGATATTCTAGATTCATCGAGTATGGGCATAACTTGTTTCTTCTTCTTCATTTTATGGCTTATCCATTGCATGTTCAGTCTTGTGTCGTGTGGCTTATACCCATAAGTAATTTTGGGTATTCTTTTTACACCTCCATGCCAATTTTTTCGGTAATTCTGTATTCTGACATTCATCTTGTATATTCTCAGCTCCTTTCTTATGTGATTCATTCTTGTATATCCTTTGACCTTTCTAAGGAATGTCATTTCAGTAGCTAGTATCTTAGACACATCTTTTGCATTTGTTGTCTACGTCTCGCTTCCATAAGTTAGTATTGGTGTGTCCATTATTTTATAGTATTTAATTTTGTTGAGAGGCGTTCATTATTTCTATTTCAGCCACTTATTATCTGTAATTTTGTTTTAGAGTTATTGATATTTAGTTTGTTCCTTACCAGGTTCAATTATTTTATTAACTACTATTTGTAGGTCTTGAATGTTGTCAGCTATAATCGCAGTATCATCAGCATTGTTAATAGCTGTTCCATTGATTTCTATACTTCTTTGTTTGTTCTCAGGGGCTTGTTGTGAAAATCCTTTCAACATACATATTAGATATGACTGAAGAAACAATACCTCCTTGCCTAACTCCTTTCATTAATTTCATGATGTCTGTGTATAGCGTGTCGTTAAGTTTGAGTTTAGCTTCTTAGTTCCAGTATAGGTTCCATCAATCCCAATGCCTCTCAGTATCAGGAGTAAGAGAACACGTCTTACGTTATCAAATGGCTTTTGGTAGTTTATAAAACAGATATAGACGTCTTTGCTTTGGTCGTAGCATTTCTGCATTAATAATTTCACAGTAAGAAGAGCCTCTCTGGTACCCAGAAACCAAACTGAGTTTCTCCTGATTGTTCCTCACATTTTTCATAAATCCTATTATGCATCACTCGTAGTTAGTGTTTCTAATACATGACTCATTAAACTGGTTAACCTATGGTCTTCACACGACTTACAATTAGATTTTTTCAGTATAGGCATAAAAGTGGATTCCAACCAGTCAGTCGGTATAACCGTAGATTTTGTTGAACAGTTTACAGAGATGAATTGGGTTTACTAGTTTAAGCACTTCAACATGGACGTCGTATTCACCTGGTGCTTTCTTATTCTTTAGATTCGATAGGGCATATCTTACCTCTGTTTCCGGTATATAGGGCCCTTCTGGAGCTTCTGTACAGTGAGTTTCGATCGTCTCGCTGGACATCGGACGAAGAAGTGAAAGCAAGCCCTACAGACATTCTTTAAACTCAGGAAGGTGCTTACATGGTCCGATTTTGAACTTAACTCAAGACTAAGGTTCGTGAGTAGGTATGGTTGGTCGACGTTTCTTTATGGTAGGGACGGTTGGAGGAGGCAATCAATGTGGCTACACTACAGAATCCTTAAGATACCTTGGACGGCGAGAGTGACAAATGAAGTCCTGAGACGTGTCAATAATGAACGCGAGCTAAGAAACAGCATATCTTGGACATATCAATCATGAAGAGAAATTGGAGGAAAGAAAATGTCTTGGCTGGGAAACATAAGGTAGTGGACAGTGTTGCACGACATACAGTCGCTGATACACACTGCAAGCAACAGAGAAGAAATGAAAAATGTTATCGCAAACATCCATTAGTGGAAATTCAGCAGAAGAAGAAGAAGGAGGAGGAAGAAAAAAAGATCGTCTGTTATGATTTTCTTGTTTTTGTAATCGAAACGACCGTTCGCACCCCGAACTAACCAATTTATTAGAAAACGCTCGACTCGACGATCACTTCAGGTCCTCCATCTCGACGAACCACCTCTTCACCCTCAGCAGCATCGTGACGTGCCACTGGTCGAGCTGCGAGATCGAGTCGAACTTCTTGACGGCGTTCGTGAAGCCCTCCTCGTCGCCCTCCTCGATGCACTCCAGGAGGCAGAGCACGAACTGGTACTCCCTCGAGTCCTCGAACAGCGGCAGCATCCTCGCGTACCTCTCGAGGTGCTGGCGGACGTCCGCCTTGGTGCACAGCAGGCAGATCGCGGCTCGCAACAGGTGCCGCTTGGCGGAGTACTTCAGCACCGAGCTCGCCAGCTCGAAGCAGGCTATCTCCTGGAAGATCGCGATCGCCTGGAAGGGAAAGGCATCGAGGATCAGACGAAGGGTCGACTCATGAAATTCTTGAACTCATGACCACACGAAGAAGACTTGAGAACAAGGATCAGCTAAAATACAGACACATAAATAAAGAACAAAAATGCTACGAAATAGAATAGCTGAAAGCCAAGTACGACTCATTTAGGGCCAAATTCAGAAACGCCACTCACCCTACACCTACACTCAATTTTTAAGTAAAATCTTCACTACACTCAATTTGGAATTCATAGACTTTCCTGAATTGAAACGTCCCTTAAAATGAGTATCAGATTGAGTGAGATTTGAGTGGTTGAAATTCACCACTTAAAATAATTCCCAACCATACGTTTGCGAGTTTTGACTTTCGTGCAGATGGTCATTAGCGTCGTTACTCTGTCGTTAGTGACAGTTTTTTGTGCATTTCTCTTTATGTTAGATGGTGTTAGCAATATGGATATCATGGCTAATGAGTTCAATGAATTTGTAGAGTTCATACAATATATTGTGGATGAAAGATATTTACCAGTGCCACGGTAAGTAAAGACAGATAGGTTAATTTCCTACCTACGATAAAATTGTAGGTAGCACCCTAAGATGGAAATGCGTACCGAGGGAAAAGTATATGATTTGTTTAATAAGGCAATTAATTGTTTCAGAAATTATATCAGAGATGACAACAATCCCCTTCAGCACTTAACCAACTTGGAGATCTTCCAGAGGTATAGATTTGGTGGAGACACCATTCGACATATTATTTTTCCAATGGTATATGGCAGGCATAGAGGTGGAAACTCTTTTAATTGGACCTTTCCCTTGCACACGTATACTTTTTTGGAATGCTCATTGCAAAACGCGATTCCAAATTGGGTGACGCCTGACATGCGCCTGACAGTTGCTGCCACAAAACACATGATATATGCACAGAACCCCAAATTGAACTAACACAGTCAGCAGCGAACACGACGATTTGCGATATTGCCAAACATCCTTCCCTCAAATCATTTTTAAATTGAGATGTATTTGAGTAACTTGATTTACACGTTTCTGAATTCCAAAATTGAGGAGAAGGCGCACTCACTCTCATTTTGAGATACAATTGAGTGTAGGTAGAAATGAGTGTGAGTGGCGTTTCTGAATTTGTCCCTTAATCTTCATAAAAGAGTCAAGGAAATGACTAGCCTGAAGAACACAAGAGAAGTGTCTGTACTCAAAAATGAACAGGGGAACATTATTGCCGACCTAAAAAATAAACTCAAGACACAGCAATCATACGTAGAACTATTTAAAGATCAATTACAGAACATTGACATCTGAATGAAATGAATGTTCCTCGTGTAAACGTGCATTTATCAAAGACCTAGTTAACTGGTGTGTTTACTTGAAATTTGTTTTTTCATCAACTGAAATAAATACAAATTCAATGTTATTGATAACGGGTATAAACAAATTACTTACTGTTGTATTACCTTGGTATTTTTTTGTTTTGTATTTCCACTTCCTTATTTAGATATTCTTGGGCAAGTAACACATCTATGAAGATATTTTATCAAGGAGTAGATAAATATTAATATTTAATACATCGATCGACACTCCATTTAATATTTTATTACACTGATTCTGGGAAAGTGAACAACAAAACTGTTGCCCGTTTTAATCCTCTGATATAATTTGGATTAATTATATATTAATTCAAACTTTGTAAGACTTCTATAAAAACCTAACCGTAATTGACATTGCAGGACTTAAAACACCGTTAAATTTACGAACTTGCCCTGTTTTAATAGTAACTTTTATTAACCTAACAACCTTAAATTAATTTTTATTAATAGTAACGTTTCTAAAATGTTCATGATCTTATTCTTGCATTACTGCTTGAACCCATCATAAGTACTGACTGTCACTATTCTATCCCCACCACAGTGCACTAAAAATGATTGACAGTTCCAGTTCTATATTGACTATACTCTAATTAGTTTCAGTTTCCTGTGTAGGAAAATACTAAGCATTATGGTCCATGTATTGGTTGAGATATTTTTTTTATTTATAGTTAATAAGAGTATCTAGGTAGGTACCTACACCCTACACGAATATTTAAAAGGAACAATTAGATATGCTCCTCTCTAATAACTTTTCATAAATGATAGTACAGAAATCGATTCACAATTGAGGTGCCTTACTTTGCTATTATAATTATACTACAGAATTAATACAAATATTGGACGTGTTCATTCTCAAAACTCTAGCCCAAACTCATATCGGTCACTATGGTCACACAACCAGGAATACACGTATGACGGCGACGGTACATTCACCATTCCATGTAAAGCCCGCCAATTTCCCAGTTCGAACTTCGAACATATTGTCGCGAAAACGTATATCGCCTACCTTATCGTAGTTTCTCAGCAGCGCCGAGTATTCCGCGACCTTCTCCGAGCACTTGTTCGCAGACGAGCAATTGAACTCTTGCTTGTACAAGTCGCTCGCCTTCTCGTAATGGTCTATGGCATCTCCGATCTCGTATTTGTCTTCGTACAGCTTCGCTATAACCTGGTGGTATTTGGCTGCCATCAGGTATTTACCTTAAGGTGAAATTAACGTTATACGCTTAGAGGAAGAGTAGTGACAGATGATTTTCGTAGAGTTACCAGAAGAAGTTGGATATGATGCGTTTGCCCAGCAAAATCACGTTATTTCTACGCAAATACCAATGCGTTTTTTGGCGATGATCATGTCCTGAGCTTTTGGTCCCATTCGGTCAACTCTGATCAGTTATGTTATGTTATATTATCAGTAATTAATGATCTTTGGTCTTTGCCAAAAAACGCCCAAACTTGCCCGGGTGCCGACAATTACCGATATCCGTGTACAATTCGATGGACTTGAGGTAACACTCCACCGCCTTCGTCATGTCGCACTGTTTGTAGCAGATCGCCGCTTCTACGTAGCTCGAGGCCGCCTCGTAGTAGTCCTTAGTCCTGACGCCGAGGTCCCCGGCGTCGACGAAGGCCTGCGCCGCCTGCGACCAGTTCTTCGCGAGCTTGAAGAGGTTCCCGGCCCTCGTGTAGTACTCCATCGACTCCTCGAGCCTGTCGGACTCCTTCGAGAAGAGCAACTGGAGGAAGCCGACCGAGTTCGCCCTCTTCGCCGCCTCGGAGCGCAGCTGGTGGGCCTTAATCTCGATCTGGGACATTCTTCTGATACGGATTAATTTACGTTTCGCTTGACAAACAGACACGCTCTAACCACGCTCTAACGCTCTAATTGAGAGGTGACGTGACGTTCTCCGATCAGAGGTGTCTTGATTTCGGATGTCACTGAAAATGTGCGAGATGTGTCAACGTAACAACTTCTTCTCAGGGCAATCGCTGGGTATTGCAGTTTCAGATTTAAATAACGGCGCGTTTAATTCCGGTGGTCCTGTTGGTACTGAATAGATGTCGCGTCATTCGCGCTGCTGGTTGGAACTTTCGCGGTTTAATTCGTTTTGAACACAATTAACTACATCTCTTTCCGTTAAACGCTAAAAGGGTATCAACTCTCCCTCGTAATAGAATGCATTACTTACTTTACAACGCCACACTTGCTTCAACACATTTTGGTGTTCCATGCATTCGCCTCGTTTCATCTGTGCTTTGTTGGCTCTCGAGAAGGTTCCGTTCCGTGATTTCACGTGTCCCGTCCTCGAGTTGGTGTTTAAAAAGCAAGATTTTCCCCTTTTCGTCGTTTTCACGTGTAATTTAACCGTGGAAAGCAAAAGACAGTGATGTGATTCCCGCCCCGGTCGCCCGAGAATCGAAACCGGCCGTGAAGCGCAATGTCCGCGGCGTGCTTCGCCCAGAACCAGAGGGGCGGTCAGAGGCAGCCCCCGGACGCGAAGACCATACAGAGGCTGCTCGACGAGAACAGCCACCTCATACAGACCATACAGGAGTACCAGAGCAAGGGTAAACCGCAGGAGGTGGTCCAGTTACAGACGACCCTGCACAGGAACCTTGTGTTCCTCGCGACTCTCGCGGACTCCGCGCAGAACGTCAACTCCCTGCTTCCGGTAAGGTTAACTCTCGATCGCCGTGCGTATCGAATTGAATTGAACTAAACTTGCAGCTGATCCAGGCCCCGGGGGCTCCGGGCGGGCCTCCGCCGCCTCAACCGAACCATGGACCCCAACCCCCCACGACAGATCAGCCGCATATAAATAATTACAACCATCAGCAGCAGCCAGCCGGACCACCGGCCGGCCCCTACAGGTAGACAAGACCAACACACATTTAGAATTACCTTGTCTTAATTAAACTCTCAATTATTAAATGCATAAATAAGTAAATCTTTGATTGAAGTAGGTGACCAACTGAATCATAACTATCCTGTAGTTACACATTAAATCAGCCAGATGTCCAGTAGAACTAATATAAAACTATTTCAGGCAGCAACCTGTACCGCAACGTCCGGGCCTGCCTGGTCCACATCAGTACCCTCAGAGAGGTTACCCCCAGGGACAGTACGGCAATGCTTATCCACCTCAAGGCGCAGCATATGGTCAAGGACAGTACCCTCCGCCGAATCAGCCTCCGGGCTATCCGGCCGGAGCTCCGCAAGGCAATTATGTTCAACCTCCAACAACCGCTGCACACAATAACTACCAACAGCCTGGTAAGAATAAATACAAGAGTTTATTTCATATAGGCGGAGAGATAATGGTAATTTCGTTGGTGTCATTGGACTCTCATGAGTTTTTGAAAATTATGCTATATTGTTTTTGAGATGATTGTTGTTAAAGTTTGTGCTTCTGATAGAGGTGATATAGTAGGCAGCCCAAAAAATGTCATGCCCATGCTCATTTTATAAAAGTTACTAATGTAATTAATGGAAGTGACCACTTCTTACTACTGTGCGCTACAGCAGAAGGGTCAACGAACATAAAAATACAAATACTAAGATTATAACTTGTGAGAAGAATAAAGTTACTGCCTGTGGGCATTTGTATACATTTTGCAGTGTCCGAAACAGCCATAAATCAGAGTTGATATTATATGAAGTCACCTGGTGATCCGCATCGAAACCTGATTTACTTTATATGAAAAATGCGTCACGTTTAATTTTTTTTTAGGGTATGGCACCCCACCACCGAACGCGGGCGCCGCCCAGCCGAATCAGGCTCCGAGCCCTTACCCTCCCCCGGGCGCTCCGCCCCAGAACCCCCCAGCTCAATACGTGAACCCGCCGAATGGCGGCCCGTACCCCAACAACCCTCCTCCTCCCCAAAACTACGGTCCGCCTCAGCAGGGCGGTTACCCGCCGCAGCAGGGCTACGCGCCCCCGCCGTCGAACCAGCAGAACGCCCCGCAGGCGCCCTACCCGAACCAGCAGCCCCCGCAACCGCCATACGCGACCAACAACGCTCAGAGCCCGCCGTTCTCGGGGGGCCCTCCTGCTAACGCTCCCAGCCCCGCGGCACCGTCTTCGGCCCCGCCCGCCTCGGCCCCCGGGCCCGCAGGCTCGCAGCAGCCCTATCAGCCGCCGTATCCGCCGAGCTCGACGCAGCCGACCGGACAGAACCCGGGCGGGTATACCCCGCCGGCGAATCAGGGGTACCCGCCCGCCCCCGGTGGACCGCCGCCCGCAGGATATGGGTAAGGATAACTAGAGATGGGCGAAACATATGCCAACCTTCTTAAATCTGTTCAATTGTAGGTACCCTCCGCAGCCCGGTGGTTACCCGCCCCAGCCCCAATACGCTCAGCAGCCGCAGGGCTATCAGTATAGACCTCCGTCAGGGCAAGGCCCTCCCGGTCCACCGCCTCAGGGAAACTACGGATACAACTATCCTCCGCAACCAAATCCAAATTAGGTGTATTAATTCCGGGTTGAAATGCTCCAGTTTAAAATTATTTTTATTTAAGTTTGTAGTAAGGTTATTAGATAAACTTTTTTTATTGAATGTGAAGTAATTAAACTTTTGAAGAAGTATCTATGTATCAGCAACGATAATATAAAAACGAAGAAAAGTAAAAAAACGTCTTTAACTCTTTCAATGATCACCAATGACCAATATGAATTATTATTCATATACATTCAGGCTGCACTTTTCTGGAATCAAGATCTGTAATCGTATGCAATTAGGCGGCGTTTAACCTGAGTTAAAATTTGTCGAAATCTTCCCTGTAGATATCGTGGGCGCTGATCTTGAGCGGTTCTTCGTCGAACGGGTCAAAATTTGAGGTGTCGCCTGGATTCGATACGGAGGGCTTGTATGGAGGGTCGACCTGACAGTTATAGAGCGCCAGCCAGTCCATGTCCCTGAACCACTTGTGGTTCCTGATGTCCAATGTGCCGTTCCGTAAGTTGCCAAAGCTGAAACGGAGAAGTTAGACAAATTACGGAACGTTGAAAATTGAAATTACGTATGTCTCTTAAGGACTGAAGCAAATGAGGCGGTTGTAAATCAACTTTTCAATAAGGAATATTGCCTTTTTACCAATAGGAAGGTATTTTGTAGTGAAATTTTCTGAAGTCTACTTTTAGCACCACCCAACTTCCGCTCCCACGTTTCCCTTCGCTTATATTCGATTTACACAAATTGTAATCGCTTTACATCAACATTCTCAACGTTCCCTACCGGTGCAATTCCAGATTGCACTGACATTCGACTCACCGTCGGCTCAGGTCCAATTGCAGCAGATTTTTGACGAGATCCTTCAGCTCAACCGTGAACGACGGGGGCGCCTTGTATCTACACGTGACGATCCTCTCGTAGACCTTCATGGGGTCGCTGGCCGTGAACGGTGGGTACCCGGCGGACATCTCGAAGAGCAGCACCCCGTACGACCACCAGTCGACCGCCTTGCCGTACCCCTTGCTCAGGATTATCTCGGGGGCGATGTACTCGGGAGTGCCGCAGAGTGTCCAGGTACGACCCCTAACAATCTTAGGAATAATTGTAATAGTTTTGAAGCTGAAGCTGAACAAAGTGTCTGAAGTGTTTTCGTGACTTTCTGAAGCTGTTCGGGCTTTTAAGGGATGAAAACACCATCGTTGTAACGTATAAAAAGCTTATTTTTATGAAATGATGAAACTATAGATCTGTATAGTGTGACGGTTCAAACAGTTATTGAAGCTTCAAATTTTACAGTGAAACTGATCATAGACTTCTGAAACTTCAAAACATTCCACCACACACTATTCAGCACTCTTCTGTAGTTCAGAAGTAGATACAAATTCATTGCAATTGCAAAGGAATTCTTGGAAGCTTCGTGAAATGTTCCCATTTTCTAGTTCCAAAGTTGTGAGCTAACCTATCAGAATTCGAAATTCACTTCAAAATGTATCGCGACTGTTCTTGAAGCTGCAGAAGTTCTGACGAACATTTCTAATTGTTTTTAAAGGTTCGAAGTTTGCATCGAAATGATATCCTAACAAATTGGTAACTTCTGAAACTGTTTAGCATCATTTTGAACCTTCAATTGTAGAAACATATACTTTTTACGAAATTTCAGAAATGAGTTTTGGAGCTTCAAAAGCTTCGAAACTGATATTTCGGACACTGAGGCAATACGAGTCATCTTGAAGCTTTCAAGACCTTTTGATACACAGAGGTATGACATTAATAATTCTTAAAATGTCTTCCATAAAGCTATAGAAGTTCAAATTGCAACTTTTTGAAATTCCGAAGGTCTTCTTAGATTTGTCGACAACCCTTTCAGAATTCGAACTCCTTTGTTTCGAAATGTACTGAGAAGATTTAATGAAGTGTTCCCTGAATGTGCCTGAAACTTCCAAAGTTGTTTCATGCTATTTTCCCTGTAGCTTTTGAACTTTTCTTTTCGAAATTTACGGCTAACCTTACAAAATCCGAGATCGGCAAGCTTGATGTAGCCCTTTATGTCGACGAGGATGTTCTCAGGTTTCAGGTCCCTGTATAGTATATCGCAGAGGTGTAAAAATTCGAGCGCCAACAGCACCTGACCGGCGTAGAATCTCGCTAAGCCTTCCGTAAACCTGTTCATTCTATAATTGGTACGCTACCTTAATTAATTATTGTATTAGTTCCGGTATAGCTTATTAAGCCTGGCAGATGCGGAAATGTGTAAGACAGCAAGGTAGATGCGAAAGTGGGTAAGATCGTTAAGTGAAGGATAAGCCTTGGATAGTTGTTTCAATCAAAATCCAACATGGGGTGGATGACAGACATTCAACTCTGCTGAGCAAGAGTTGTATTTTAAGACTGCAAGAAGTGCAAACATGATACTGAAGGAAACTGGCGAAGGAAGTGAAAATGAGTAGTAGTGAAGAGTGTTGAGTGAAGAAAGATGAGCCTTGGATAGCTGTTTGGATCCAAATCCAACATGGGATAGATGACATTCAACTCTGCTAAGCGAGAGTTGAATTTTAAAACTGCATGAAATGCAAACATGATATTGAAGGAAACTGGTGAAGGAAGTGAAAATGAGTAATAATGAAGAGTGTTGAGTGAAGAAAGATGAGCCTTGGATAGTTGTTTCAATCCAAATTCAACATGGAGGGATGACTTTCAACCCTACTAAGCAAGAGTTGTATTTTAAGACTGCAAGAAGTGCAAACATGATGTTAAAGTAAACTGGTGAAGGAAGTGAAAATGAGTAGTAGTGAAGAGTGTTGAGTGAATAAATATGAGCCTTGGATAGTTGCTTGGTTCAAAATCCAACATGGGATGGATGACATTCAACTCTGCTCAGCGTGAGTTGTATTTTAAGACTGCAAGAAGTGTGCAAACATGATATTAAAGTAATCTGGCGAAGGAAGTGAAAATGAGTAGTAGTGAAGAGTGTTGAGTGAAGAAAGATGAGCCTTGGATAGTTGTTTCAATCCAAATCCAACATGGAGGGATGACTTTCAACCCTACTAAGCAAAAGCTGTATTTTAAGACTGCAAGAAGTGCAAACATGATGTTAAAGTAATCTGGCGAAGGAAGTGAAAATGAGTAGTAGTGAAGAGTGTTGAGTGAAGTAAGATGAGCCTTGGATAGTTGTTTCAATCGAAATCCAACATGGAGTGGATGACACATTCAACTCTGCTAAGCTATAGAGTTGTATTTTAAGACTGCAAGAAGTGCAAACATGATATTGAAGTAAACTAGCGAAGGAAGTGAAAATGGGTAGTGGGGAGAAGAGTGCTGATCTACATATAGACCCTGTTTTATTGAACTTTACCTTCTCAAGTGCGTGAACATTTCGCCCCCGTTTATGAACGGCATGACGAAGTAGACGTAACTATTATCCTTGAAGCAAGCGACAAGTGAAATGATGAAAGGGAACTTTACGGCATCGAGTATCCTCTTCTCGTACATCGTATGTTCGAGCTGTTTCATTTTCATTATCCTCGTTTTGTCGATCGCCTTCATCGCATAGAACTCGTTCCCCTTCTTTTGTTTGACCAAGAACTAAAAGACGTTCGATTAACACGTAAACCCACTTCGGATTTGTATCCTTACGACTCTGCCGAAGGAGCCGGTGCCCAGCGTCTTTATCTTGGTATAGTCGTCCAGGCCGGTCTGCAGGCACGTCGGGTTCTTTTCCCAGCGCTGGTAGAAGTCCTTCTTGAGCCCCGACAGTATTTCCCCGTAGGCGGATCGATTTCGATTCTTCTACATTCAAAGACTTCTTTCGATCACCGGTCGCGGACTTAACAGGTGTATACTTACGGATAAGGCGGAGAACGATACGACGGTGCCGGTCGTCGAGAAAGCGTGCAGTTGCGATTTCGCCTGACGTTGATTCTCAGATAAATCTGTCATTTTCGATAATCGAAAAATTATCGAACAGATTTATTGATCCCGCGGAACCGTATTCGAAACACGTTGCCCATCAAATCTAAACATGTCACTTTGACGTAGCATACGAGGTTATTGAAAGAAACTAGTGCTTCAGTCGTACGTTATGTATTTTCATGTTTTGTTAAATGTTACAAAAGTTCCATGTCTCAAGTATTATATAAAACAGGCATTAAAACTACACAACAAACAATAGTACCTATCGATAGAGAATCTTATGTAGCTTTCTTACAAAGCGAAATTCCCTACAGCTACTTTTGTTCTATAATACAAACACTTCGCCGAATTCCTTAGAGATCCACAAACTACTTTTCATTTACAATAATCTTTCAAAAACTCTGATAGGAATAGTATCACATAAAATTATCATTTAAGAAGGATACAAACTCATCATAGACTTTCAAGCGTTTAAATCGAGATTTCAATTTTCATACCTACCAAGCATCGCTTTAGTGTTATAATAGTATCAACAGATAAATTAAAAGTAGATTCGTTTTATTGTCCAAATAAGAGTTTATGTGTAGAAAATTCGTAGTATACTTTTTATTTCGAAGAAGTCGTTTGGTGCTACGGTCAAACTCAGAAATATTCAAAACTGAATGAATGTGTCGTGAGGAAAAGCAGGGATCAGTCGGAAATTGATTTATAATTTGAACGTTATGGCACTCGAACGGTTTTGTTTCCGGGTCTGGAGTCCCTGCTTTAGTCACATTTACATACATTGGGAAATCTGGATAATATCTTTTTATACTTTTTATAGTATTATCATCGTCCATAGATATACTAATAAGTCTGGTAACTCCTTTGATGTGGTTGAAATGTGCCGCGTTTTTTGTGAGCGCTCGTAAAGTAATAAAAACCGGCAAGTTCGTAGACTGAGGGAGTTGGGACGACGAGAGGCGGGCCCGCTCAGCGGGCAAGTTTGTAGACCGAGGGGGGTGCGGCGACAAGAGGATGACAGGGCAAGGGACGCGCGAGGACAGGAGGGGACGATTTTAGTCGCTGGCGAGAGTTACCGGACTTATTAGTATATCTATGGACGATGGTATTATTATTGTTGGTCGATTAAAATTTGCACTGTTTTGTTATATTGCACAATTAGACTGTGATTTACCAATGGTTTCAGTTCAATCTTCCTGAAGAAATAAAAGGCAAAATGACAATCTTTTATTAAAAACGCTAAAATCTGTTTTATTACTGTAAAAGCACCAAATTAAGTAAATTCGAGATAAAACTTTCTAGAGGTCCTGCCTCTAAAACTCTCCTTTTTGTTTCATTTTAACATAGTGAATACTAAGAACTTGCTAAATGAGTCAATTTCCGGGATGAGAACGAAATTCCAGGTACTATCAAGTAAGTGATGTAATTAAGATGATCACTTTATATATATTCAAATGTTGCACAATTTTTGGCGACCATACAATGGTCTAATCTAAATTATAATGTATAAATAAACATTTACATAATATATAAAAATATAATTTCTATATATTTTCTTTACAATAAGTGCGCCTTGGATGGAACTGAGAAGAGGTTGTTAAAACATTTAAAACATAGAACTTTTTGATAATAAACACTAAAACACAGAAGTCCGCCTCGAGGGGCGAACCGGTGATTTAATTAATTTCGCGTTTACTTGGTCCCACATGACTACGTAATTACACTCAATTTCATATTGTCATGGTATCGGCGCCTCTTCGCAATTCCATCGAGACCTATAAATTAACGAGCGAAAGAAACGAACAAATGCCTTCGTCGAAATCTCACTTTACGCTATGGTCACTTCCTTACTGTCCGAAGTGCTACCCTGCCTCGTGGGGCTCAACAATTCCTGTCTATCACGTTCCCTCTCTCGGCCGGGCCGGAACGCCTCCAGCAGAGACTTGACGCGTTCCTCCGTCGGCTCCCACCTCTGGTGCCCCGCAGTGTTCTGCAGCCATACGATCACCGTGCCGTGCGCCGAACGGATATTTAACTCCGACCTGCGGAAGGTACATTTAGAATAAAGAGGGCGTTGCGTAGAAGGGAATAATTGTGACAAATCCCCGACATGCTCGTAAATGCAAGGGTAATTTAAGAGTTATTGTGTAGAAGCAGCTTTGAGTAAAATGAAGAATAGGAAAGCTGCTGGTACAGATAGAATAAATGCAGAGCTCTGAAAGTATGAGGGTGATATATTAAAACTAATAGCGTGTTCGGATGGTCGCTCTAGAGCACTCTGGGAGCAATCTGAGAGCATAAATTGCGTTCGGGTGGGAATTCTCTCTCAAAAGTTGGCGTTCGATTGGGCGACAGATCAGCTCTCAGCTCTCAGTGTTCCGAGATCACTTGACAGCTCCAGGGCAGATACAGTCTCGTCCGAACACGCTATAAGATTGCTTCCACTGTGTAAATATGTGCTGGAAACGTCAAAAAATTCCGAAAGTATGGTCAATAGCTAAAGTAAAGTCCATTTTTAAGAGAGAAGGCAGAAGAGACACCAACTACTACAGAGGGATAAGCTTATTAAATATGTTATAATCGTTATGCACAAATAATAACTACAAGTATGCAAATAATCTCTGAAACCATGCTGGAAATAGAACAAAACGGATGCATTGATTCTGTTTTCACAATACAGCAAATTGAGGAACGCCAAGGACATTAAAAGCACACTTGTGGACTATATGAAGGCACTTGGTAGGTTCAACAGGAACAAACTCAACTCACTTATTCAGGACGTGTTGGAAGCCGTGCCTGAACTCGTGCTCGTAAGCAGGAACCGTGACCTGTTTCCGCTTGAACTGGCTCGATTCCAGCCTGACGAGCGCCGTTGGTGTCGGTTCCCGGTAGTCCGGCATCAGGACGACGAAGCTCAACGGTTCCGGGCTGTCGCTCAGGAGGTGTTCCATGTGGTTGACGGCCGCCTCCATCAGCTCTTCACTGTAAGGGGGATTCGCCTCGAACGAGCCGGACACCGCCTTCAAGTGCAGGAACGATCTGGAAAAGGGGGGAATGAACTCGGGAATTTACAGAGAGATAACCCTAAACCCAAACCAAATTGGACTATGCATAATTAATCAAAAACAAAATAATGACCAGTCTAGTTATTAGTGGAAATGTCTTTCCTAAATGTCTGTATGGGAATGAAATAACAATTGGCTACGGCAATCAAACATACTTTACCAAAATCCCTTTTACTTCATAGGTGACTCATCCCCACACCAAGTTGCGAGTGGCACACCCAAAACTCATAAAATCACATCCCTAGTTCGAGCTATTCGCCGCTTTAGCAAATTTTCAAGGTGAAGAGAGAGACAGAGAGAAGCGGAGTTGCCAAAATTTAAAAATCCGCTCTATAAAACATCAGTCGAAACCCGTAGAATGGCAACATGGAGAAAGTTGTTTACACATCGAACACGTGTTCGGAAAACAGTGTCGGCACTACTCGGCAAAATACGCGCTAGTTAGTACATGTATGATATTCGTTTTTACTTTTCATTAGGCAATATTTCTTCCAGTCATCTGATTTCTGCAATAGCGCCATAGTTATTTCAATATTATAGTTGCAAAAATATAAATCTAGATAACATTGTTTCATTCCTAATGATATAACCAGGCCCGCGCCGACTATGTGGCGAATGTGTGCAAAAAACACGGGCGGCCAAATCAAAGGGCGGCGAAATGGTTAGACGGAAAAAATTATCTTTTATCTATAATTATCAAAGCACGGATATTGTTACAAGAAACTACTTAGGCGACAAAATTCAAAATGAATTGATAAATTTAATCGGTTTAAAAATAAAAACACTATTTTAGATCTTCTAAGGAAACATAAATATTATTCTATTATTCTCGACTGTACACCAGATGTGAGTCATACTGAACAATTAACTGTATTTTCAGGTTTGTTTTGTTGAACGAATCTACGAAAAAAAATTTGAAATACGTGAACATTTCATTGAGTTTTGTCCCATAACTGATTCTACTGGTGCTGGATTATGTAACTATGTGACAGATTTGTTAGTAAAATTGAATTTGAAATTTGAAAGATGATTTGCGAGGCCAAGGCTATGATAATGCCTTAAATATGCGAGGAATACATGTTGGCTTACAAAAGCAAATCTTAAATATATAAACCCGCGAACATTTTTTGTTCCTTGTGCAGCACACTCACTAAATTTAGTTGTTAATGATGCTGCTAAAATTTCTTTTGAGGTTTCTGGATTCTTTGATATGGTTCAAGAGTAATATGTGTTTTTTCTGCGTCCACAAAAAGATGGTCAGTTTTAAAAAACGTGCATTTCAGATTTAACTTTAAACCCACTTTCTGATTTAGTCTGGTCTGGCTGGTCTAGTAGAATAGATTCTATAAAACCCTTGAGATATCAAATTGGTCAAATCAGTGATGCTCTGTTTAAAGTAATGGAAGCATCTTCATTTTCAAAAGATTTTAGTGTTTCACACCAAGCTGGATCGCTAGCAACAAAAATTCAAAACAACAAATTTTTATGCTCTATAGTGATTTGGTACAACATACAACATATTATTTGAAATTAATTCTCTCAATAAATCAATGCAGAATCAGAATATAAGCCTAAAAGCTTGTTTAGATTGCGTAAACAAAATTAAAACTTTTTTCACAAACTTAAAAAATGATGAGGGATTCAATAAAATTCTCCAGAGAACTAGAGAGGAGTTAGAAATTGAACCTGATTTTCCACCTGCACAAACTCTTCGTCAAAGAAAAAAGGCAAAACAATTTGATTACGAAAGCAATGACGAACCAAAATAACAGAGCCAAAAATTTATTATAAAGTTAACGTTTTCTTTTCCATACTAGATCAAACGTTGTCATCTCTTAATGAAAGTTTCAAGGGGTTGGAGCAATTTGATAACATTTTTGGATATATTTATAAAATGTTCAGCTTGGCTGAAGAGGAATTGAGATTATCGTGTGAAAATTTAACATTAGTACATTTGAAAGATGAATCACGTAATGAATCAGATGTTGACGCAAATAATTTATTTGATGAAACTAAATGTTTGAAATGTCACTTGCCTGAACAGAATGATTTAGAGCCCCAATCAATTCTCAAATACATTCTGGAGAATCATTTAATTTCCACATTCCCAAACATTGCAATCGCACTACGAATTTTTTTAACGCTACCAGTATCCATAGCATCGGGTGAAAGGTCTTTCTCGAAATTGAAATTTATAAAAACCTTTTTAAGATCGAGTATAGCACAAAAAAGACTCAGCAATTTATCAATTATGTCTAGAGTTTGATTGAATGGATTCCCTTCCTCTCGATGAATTAATTAAAGATTTTGCCAATAAAAAGGCAAGAAAAAAAGTTTTGCGTAAACTATTTGCTTCCTTTTTTATTGTGGAATTATTTTTTTGTTTTGTTTCTTTTTTGTTTTACGCTTCATTTCAAATTGTTTGTTGTCGTTTATATGTTATTGTATATCTCATATAAGAATTTGCAGTCATTTCAATTCTATTTGTTATTATTTACATTTATCTATTAATTACAAGTTCAAAAAAGGGCGCAAATTTATATTTCGCACACAGGCGGCCGCATAGCTTGGCGCGGTCCTGGATATAACTTCGGTTATTTAAATTTCGAAGACAAAATGACACATACACGCCCCTGTTTCTACTTTCCCCTCACTTCTCATCCCGCGGAGGTTTACGGGCTTCTAGGAACTTACTCCGGAATGAATTGAAACTCTGGTATAGTTCCATAGAAGAATAGAACTAACATGGGCAGCATTGGACAAACCGAGACACGCGTTAAAATCTGTGTTCAAAGAGGAAGGTGTTCCCCTAAACCAGAAAAAAATGTAGGATGTACTCACCCCCTGCTACCGAAATAGGAGTCGCAGTCCGCGTACGCCGAGCAGTACTGCTTGAAGTAGCAGTTCAGGGGCGACGCGAAGCACTCGAAAGTCACGCTGAACATCCTGTTCAGACACTCGAACACAGTCACCGGCAACGACTGCTGTGTGTCCTGTACGTCCGAGTTGATCGCGCTCGCGGACGGGTTTACGCCGTAGAACGTCGCGTACCGCTTCAGCATCACCCACACGCGCGGGATGAACAGCTCGAATTTCCTGTCGTCGAAGCAGTTGTGCCTGTAGAGGTGCTCCTGCAAGGAAACGAGCCGTCAAGGGTCGATCGAAGTCATGAAGTAAATCACACCGACCAGATTACAGGTCAATGCAAGCAGAATCATAAATGTCATTTGACTTACTAACAATTACAAGTGTCAAATGTTGTCAAAGGTCATCTTTTCCCTTCTATACCAGTTACCACAAAAAATCTTTGATTGCAGGCATAACTTCTAACAATTACATGCGTCAAATGTTATCAAAGGTCATATTTTCCCTTTTATACCAGTTACCACCAAAAACCTTTGATTGCATGCATAACTTACTAACAATTACAAGTGTCAAATGTTGTCAAAGGTCATCTTTTCCCTTCTATACCAGTTACCACAAAAAATCTTTGATTGCATGCATAACTTCTAACAATTACAAGTGTCAAATGTTGTCAAAGTTCATCTTTTCTCTTCTATACCAGTTACCACAAAAAATCTGATTGTGTGCTCTAGCTTTGTTCAAACAGGATAAATACTGTAAACATCTGACTAACGTAATGTATGCATTCATCACATAACTCGTAACAAAACGCCCCATTGTTCACACTAATACAATTGGACTGTATTACACACAACTGCATTTAGCATAGCTTTTCTGAAAACTCCAAAAACTTATACATCGATTGCGCTTTTATTTAACTTCTTATACAAAGACATGGGCGCCTACCAGCTTCTGTAAATGGGTGCTGTTGATGACGAGCGTGTCCCCCATGAACCTCAGCAAGGCCTGGTCCCTGTCGGGTATGTACTCGACGACAGGCAACCTGGGACAACCAATGGCGAACTGGACAGGATAACACCACACCTTCCTCGTGGTGTGCATCTTCATCAACGGTGGTAGTTCCATACCGTGCTCTTTTAATATGGTGTTCGATTTCTCTCTGACCTTCTTCGCGTACTCGACCGACAGGTTGTAGATTTTCAGGCAGATCCCTTCGACCGAGGCCTTCACCTGCAATACGACAAAAATTGTGTAATGTACGATAATTCGAAGAAATTAAGATAGTGCCTTAATGCTATATGGGTAATAAAATTTAATGGTGCATTGTCTGGCAAGAGGCTTGATAAGACAAGTCATTGTTGCAGTTTAAATCCAAGGTCCTGCCGATTAAACAGTTTGATTCTTGGAAAAAGGTTGTGATAATGAAAAATAAAATAATAAAATAAAATAAATAAAAAATAATAAATAAATAAGAAATAAAAAATAATAATAATATTTTTAATGTTTGTAAATCATATGATGTGTTTAATGCCTTACTTCTTTATTTTATATTTAAATGGCAGAGTTTCATAGTTGAAATTTAGTTCCTGGTTGGGTGAATGTGTAGTTCATGTTCATGAGTTGAAATACTTTCTTCAAACGGAAAGAGTACTGCAGGGGGTTAGAGATATGTTGATGGATTTTTGGAGGAGAAGCTGCCACATCTCCAGATTAGATCGTATAAAGAATGAGCTCATAAGACCAATGATGTATGTGGAATGTTAGAAACCATAGACACTAAAAGACTTAGTTGGTATGGATACTTCTAAAGAATGGATGAGAATAGGTGGCCAAAGGAAGTATGGCAATGGATTCCCCCGAACGTAGAAAACGAGGAAGACCACCTAAAAGATGGGGAAAGGACGTAAAGGAAGCCGTGGAGGCAAGAGTTCTGCAAGATGGGGATTGGACAAAACGCAGAAAATGGAAGTTAAGAAGCGAGAAATGGTCCTAACCATAGGAACCCTGGAACCAGAAGAACCTTACGTTCTTATCTTTTCCAATGGAATTCAGGTACCTACAATCCCTTTTACTGATCAATTACACCTCATACTTCAAAATCGATACAATACCAATCAAAACTTCTATTGACCCAGTGAGCAACTACCGTAACCCCAATTCCCACACTACTTCCTTCGAACCGTTCCATCTACACTCTCTTACCGTCTCGGTAAGGTGCGGCTGGCACTGCTGCTTCAGATGCGCGAGCCTGTCCTGGAAATCGTCGTAGGTCGCCCCCACCGTTTTCCTGAGCCACTGGAACGTCTCGTCGACGTTCCACTTGACGACCTTCCTGCTCTCAGCCTCGGCGTTCCGAGACTCCATGATCTTCTTCGCCGCCTCCGCGTACCGGGACAGCTGCTTACGGGCGTCGCCCGTGAACTTCGGACGGACCAGCTTGATCGGTATGTCGTTCATTATCTCCTTGTACATCGAAAGGGAGATCTCAGGGTAGCAGTTGCTCGGCAGCAGGGGATCGTAACCTGGAAAGGAAGACGGACGAGGGGTTCAGTAGAGATTGGACTTTGGAAATTGTTGGATAGGGTTCCACCGACTACTAGACGCTCTGTGATTTGTTTGTGTTAATTTTAAGTCCCCACTAAAAATGTATTTTAAAAGGTAAGAAAATGGTAAAGAAAATGGGGCCCCGAGAATTGCCTAGTGGCCCTGATGGGGTTAATCCGACCCTGGGTGCGAGACAGACAGAGATAGAAGAAAAACGAAAGGGACATAGAGGCGTGGAGTGGGAAATACATGTTTTACCATAGCTGCTTGCTCTTAATTAACGATTCTGATTACTTTCGGCTTGCGGAAATTGTCAGATTATAATTTTTCTGTTATCCTGGTATAATTACCTCTAGAATAAAGAAGGAAACGAGCGCGCTCGAGTAAATCCACACATCGTTTTTTTGCAACTTTGTTACCCTCCCACTCCCTTAGGTTATGCTCAAATCGTCAGATTAGCAAAATGGACACTTGTTAGTTGGTAATTAACCCCCCTTATCTTAATCTGACGCGCTGGAGTATTTCAGATGATCGATTCTTTTTTACTAATCTGACGGGTTCCCTTTGGCGAACCCCCCCATATTAAGGGCTCATACTGGCTGGAGGTACTTATCAATATATAAGGTATCCTCCCTTATATTAATCTGACTCGCTCGAGTAAATCCAAAAATCCCCTCTTGGGCTCCCCTATTTTAATGTGGAGTAGTAAATAACAGCTGAAAGTTGGGAAAGAAAAATTTTTATTTTTCAATTTGAGGTGTCGTTCATCATCCCACTGTATTACCTGTATCAATAACTTTCCTCTCCATGAGCCACCTGTTGAACGAGTCTTTGGGCGCGTCTATGGACTCCCTAGAATGGCACAGTTCCTCGTAGTTCTTCCGGAGTTTGGCCAGCAGGCTACAGCGGAACGCTTCGACTTCCGGGTGCGAGTGCATGTAGGAGCAGGGCGCCCGCTCGAGTATGATGACATTGGTGGGCACGTCGAGGTCCCACGGCCCGGCCAGGATGAACTTCTTGAGTTGAGGCCCGGCGAGCTCCTCGGACGCCCTCCGCTTGGCGACGGGCAGGGGCGCGGGCTGGACGAGCGGCAGGGGCACGGGCGCCTGCGGTGGGGCGCATATCCCGAGAGGGTCAGTGATCGGATCGAAGTGCGGCTTGAGCATCGGCGGCATCTCCCACAGGCTCTTGCCGGTCACCTTGTTCCAGAAGTAGGGCCTGTTCTCCCTGTTCGACCAGAACGTCTTCCAGCCCTGCTGCTGCAGCTCGGGCGGCAGCTCGAACTCGAGGCCGGCGACGAGCGGGGCGCCCTGGGGGGTCGTCGGGACGTTCAGGTGCGGCACCGCGGCGGCCGCGACGACGGCGGCGATCGGGGGCACCGCTGACGCCGTCGTCGCCGCCAGCGGGGACGCGGCCCCCACGATGCCCTCGGGCTGCGGCCACGACGGCTGCTTGTCCTCCTTGACGGTCTCGGCGGGCTCCTCGTTCATTGTTTACGTTTCGTCCTGTCGTCTGTTGTGTCGCGGGTGATCCTGGTGGCGAGGCGGCCTAAGCGGGGCGCGGACGCGTCGCGAGCGGCCCCCGCGCCGACTGCATCACCGGGGATGATCCTTCGCCTGCGAAACCGAGAGTCTGCGGACACGCGACCGAATTCAGTCATTAAACGAACGGAAAACCACGTACACCTCTCCTAAGACGCCATTTGCTGACTGATTTTCACGCAACAAAAATGCCAAACTAGAGCGGGGAGCGTCGGATATGATCGATGCGAGAAAATTTCCAACTAAAAGTAGCGGATCCTGCAAGGAAATATCCAAAATGGCCTCCTCACAAGATGGCGCCTATCACGTTTTTGCGTGTTGGTTGCCTACGTAGCGATTTTGGGAAAACATACAGGATGTCCGTCAATTACTGCAGAATATATGGAGTGTTTGGTACAATGTGTTTCAAAATGATTGTCATCTAGTTGGCGTTGGAATTTCTGTGCATGTAATTTTTGATGTGCCGCGCTCTATTGATTTGAACCTATCTAATTCTGACAACAAGTGACATTTCGAACATTTATTGTGAAACTGGCAATCAGTACTGCTAGTAATTAACGGCCCTTTTCAGGGCCAAAACAAATACTACAAATAATAGACAAATACTCAGAATTCGTTTTCTTTTGACAGAGAAAAACCAGAAGTTAAAAGAGGTTAAGTATGTTATTTTGAGGTTATGTATAGCTAGTAGAAACTCCTATTTTCGCAAGGCGGGTTTTTTATTTTACATGGGAATCCCACAGCCGACTAGATGACAATCATTTTGAAACACATTGTATAGCACCCTGAACTGAACCAAGCACAGAACGTAAATTAAAGAATGGGGCGGAACGTATACTTTGACAGTTTTGTTGCCAGATCAATTTTATTTCACATAAACTAATTCTGCAGACCCATTTAATTTATGTAACAAACTACGCGAGTACTTGCGTGTTTGAAATAAAACCTTTCCTTTAATTTTAGGAAATTCTTCCAGTTTTTTACGTATGCCCTGTGTTCGCGAAATTTATCTCGGATTGGTTTACCCTCTAGTTGCTTCCCATTTGCACACCGATTATTGATACATTGCAGACTATATTTAAAGATACTTTTGTCCAATTTTAGCTTAAGTTGAATGTTTCAGTAGAATATAATAGATAAATAATTTATCTACTATTAATACATATTCTACCTATTAATATGCAAAAATTGAAAGCAATAGAGCCCAATAAATGTATCACTTTTAGACAGTCGAAACACAACCTCCCCACGAGAATCTTCAAAGAACAATGGACGAATTAGGCTAATAAAGCACTTATAACCCCATTTTAGGCTCTCTCTTCGCGGATTTATTTCTCCCACCGTTATTATCCGTCCCATTTGAATTTACAAAACCGTTTGTTTTCCCAATATAAATATGTGACAACATTGTGTAGTAATGTTTATCTGTCAAAAGTTCAGGGTGCTAAAGTGGAATTATACCGAGTGTTTTTTTTAATTTCACCTCATAGTAGGCTGTGGGTAGTGTTTGTGAACCCGGAAAAATCATAGAACAAACAAGAATCCCAGTATAGACTGGTGTTTAGTGTTTATTGTATTGTATAGATACATCACACGTATGTAGGTATTAAAAAATATAAGTATTGAAATGAAAACATTGTTTATATCTAATTATCTATCTTAATTTCCAGCACTTTTCATACAAGGCTGTAGTTTTACAGAAAAATAACTACAAGCTCGCTGCAGAGGTATACAAGCAGCTGTAAGCAGACTGGGTTACATTAACTTACATATCTAAATTCCTAAAACTAACTCTTAAGTCTAAATATACAGTGTGCATTTTTCACACTCCATGTAAATCATTTTTTCAAATATTATTTTAGTTAGACGATTCAACGATTAGAACATTTTCGAGAACAAGTCACAAACAAAAAATATCTCTTGTATAAGTGTGATGCAAAAAAAAACTAACATTACGTATAAGGGAACGTTCGAGAACAATAAGTGTGCAAAAAGGCTCGTTAAAATAAAATCATCGTTAAGATAAGCATTATTAGGTGTCGAGATGATTAATTGTGTAATTCTCTGTGGAGCGTGGAGCCCAGTTACGGCTATGAATTGGTCGCGATCGGATGGGAAAAGTGGGAACAGTTATTCGAAAATGCATGGTGATTGTGACAGTGAATTTTTGTGACTGAAACGCCTCCCACCACTGACGTCTCGCTCTAGAACTTCCTGAAGGCTCCTAGATATAATTTTGGAAGAAAAATTGGGGAGGCACACACATCTTTTCCAAATTACATTGATACTGTGTGGCATTCAAATTTACACTGGAACTTCAGTTCAAATCTTTAATTGTTGGGATTAATTTTGGATCACTTCAAGGAGTCCTAGAGTGCTGATGTCTTTTGGATGGCGAGGAAAGGAAGACGTGCCTCCAGGATCCACATATGAGAGGAGAGATGAGATTCGGGCCTTGGGAATCCTTGGGTAAGTGGTAAGTATCCCGCCAAATAAATATTTTCAAGTTATAATGAGTTCTTATTAATTTCTATCATTATTAGTGAATCTTATAAATTTAACACAACTAACCAAATAATTGTGCCTTTCTTTTGTATTGTTTATAAGATTGTGTGGTTAATCCGAGTTTGTAGTGTCTTGAGAGATTGTTAAATTTGTTTCAATTTCACATAGTAAGGTAAAATTTACTTAGAATGATTGGAAATGATGAGATGTTTAAAATTCAAGTGCAAAAAAGGAAGAAATGTATTTGTTATCTGATTACATAATCTTTGCTACTTTATAACGGAAATTTTGTTGTTTTGTAATTTTAAACTTGTCAATTTTACAAAAATGAGTCGTTTCAATGTTCATTCTTTAATTCGGTTTATCCCCTTTACAGAAATTGATCATCGGAGAGCGCCTTCGCACACAACCGAGATGGAAGAGATTTTTAAGGGTCTTGAGGTATAATAAATTCAAATTTTCTTTTAGTTTCAACTCGAATAGGCTTTCTTCTTTATTTCCAGGTAGGTGCACCTTTCCTTATGAACGCGCTTTTACTGTTAAATCATCGTTTGACGTTTCGAAGCTAGTCTGGCCATAGCCGGACATGGTTTCCATTGGAAAAGTCGGAAAAACGGAAAAGTTTTCGTGGATCGTGGTGTTTTTAGTGCTTTGTGAGAAAGTTTTATATTTTTTCGGTTTTCTGGTAAGTACGTATGTTATACATAAATATTTTTTTTAATTTTCAGTAACAATAATTCTTTCTTTTTTTTTTGTAGGTACCTAAATCATTTTTACGTGAGTAAGGTATTTTATAATGTATTTTTTTATATTTCAGGTACTTAAAATTTTTTTAACAGTGCCATGTTTACTTTCAGGTATGTCTTAAGTCTTAAGGTGTATCTGTTTTGCAATTTCACGTTTTTTTTTCAGGCACTTTTATCCATTTTTTAATTGTTTTGTTTCCCTTTGTCGTCTGTTTTAGATAATTTACTGTACTTAAGTTGTTTTTTCAGATATACTGCTTAATGCTCTTTTTACTTTCAGGTATTTCTCAAGGTATCCTTTTTCATTGTATTTATGTATCTTTACCTCCACAGGTACTTTTAGAGATGCACACCTTCTAATTGTTTCGTTTCTCTAATTTTACTTAATGAATGTAAAATGAAATACGGGGTCCCATTAAAAATAAAGCCACAAGAGAAATGTGGATTAATAGGGCTTCCATCGATTTCAAATGGGACTTCCCTGGTTGATTTCGTTGGAGGCGAACCGACCACTTAAAACAAAAAAGGTAACGAGCTGTGCAAGTACCTCCTGGGTGGCTATGGAAACTTTGCGAGATTTTAACCTAATTTCTCTCTTTCTCATTAATTACTCTCTCTTCTGACGCATTTTAGTGGGGCCCCACCAAAGGAAATTACTCTTAATTCTGTTAACATTGTCCTCTTAATGTTTTTAAGTTCAGGTATATTAGTTTTGGAAATATTTTCTTTTTTTAGGTACCTACCGACGCAACAGGTGAAAGGTATCTATATAGGAACTAATAAATAGTTCCCCAATTAAATAATAATAAATAAATAATGATAGTAAATAGGAATAATAATTGGAGCATTAATTGTAATTGCAAAGAACACTGTGAGTAGGTATAGGTATGTACTAATAATACAAAACTAAGTCCTGATTGAATGCTTGGAATCATTCTATGAGAAAAATATATGATATATAATTTGGAAATCATGCAGGACATTACTGATTAGGCACTTAACTTCTTTAAAGTGTGAAACGTGTCTCTTGAATTCCTTTCAGCTAATCTCCATAATGTCCCTTTTATTGTTTAAAGTCTTTAGTCTCTATGTTAGATATAAAGGTTTTCTGAAACGTTTCTACTCCCTTTGCTATGTTGATTGCAATAATATTCAATCTATTACTTCTTCATTTTAGTTGGTCACAGTCATCACCAGTTAAATTTTCATTGTAATAACTACGCATTCATGTTCAAAATTTTTGAAATTATCCTTTTACTGGGTTTTATAATACCATTCAATCCCTTTATTTCCGTTTTAAGTTAGTCAAGTTCAGCGTTTCTTCTCAAGTTTTCCAGAGCAATTTTATTACAAATTAATGTTTCTATCCAGTCATGAGAGTTTATTTATAATTTAAGTTTCCCGCCGATAACATCTTGAAAATGCAATTTTCCTCTTACGACAAAAGTTACAACTAACTACAGGTTTCTAGAATAAAACATTACAGTTTCCATTCAACATTCCAGAAATAACATGACAGCAAAGAACAGATGACAGATTGAGGTTAAGTCTTATTCATTGTGTCATAAAAGTTGTATAAACGGTGTTATTATTCACTGCTTCGCTAAAACCACGAAATCCTGAAATGAATCAAGACGAGGCGATGGACGATCAGCCCCTGACGCTCGGTCAACCGCTCAGCGATTTTCTTTTGCAACTAGAGGACTACACCCCGACGGTAAGGTCCCAGCGGCCCCCTTCACCTAAGCGGAGTCCTAAGCTCTGAGCCTCTGTTCCAGGTCCCGGACGCGGTGACCACCTACTACCTCAGGAGCAACGGCTGCGAGCCGAAGGATCCGAGGTTGGTCCGGCTCATATCCATCGCCGCCCAGAAGTTCATATCGGACATCGCCAACGACGCGCTGCAGCACTGCAAAATGCGCTCGACGAACTCGTCCAACCACAGCAGCTCAAAGGTTGGCGTTGAATGGTATAGTGACTGGTGGGATACAAAGAAATGACTATAGAGTGTTCCTACCAGTCACAATTTGACTTTGATTAAGTACTTGTTCGCCCTTGGGCTAATTGTTATTGTTGTGTTATAGAGTAAACAAGGTTTGAAGGACAGAAGGTACTGCTTGACCATGGAGGATTTGACTCCGGCGCTGGCGGAATTCGGGATCACCATCAAGAAGCCTCATTATTATGTTTAATGGGTTCGGTATATATTCCTAATAATCTTTTGTGGAGAAATAATAATCACTCTTGTCCTCTAATGTTTCATTAGTTGATTGTGATGGGTAGATATGATTCGACGTAAATAAGGTGTTCAACTTGTGAAAAGTAAAATATTTCTCAACTATCTGCCTTTGTATTTTATTTGTTTATTTATTTGTAACATGTCTACATTGGATTTGTAAGTCCAAGTACATAGTACAGAATGATCTTGCTTTCTTTTTAATAGCATATTTGTTCGGAACAAATAAGATTTGGTGTAAGAGGTTCCTTTGCTTAATTTATTTATCAGTTGAGTAAATAGTGATACAGTACATTTTATTGTATTTTTCATTTCATCTATCAAAATGAGTAAATTTTTGTTAATTCACCACTAAATCATTAGAAATTCAAATTATCAGCTTCTGTTGTTTTCATTATTACACTTTTCGTTTTTAACTACAGAAATAAATAAATGTATATTTTGAAAACTTTGCAAAACTATAGTTTTATATGGTAGATAAGACTAGAAAACCACTTTTATCATTTTCCAGTAAATGGAATCAAAGTTTTATATATTATTTCCACAAAACCTGCAAGATTTTTAAGTAGCATCATCTAGGTTCTAGAAGATAAGATCGAATTTGACAAGTTCTTAGAAAACTTTAAAACATAATTTTTGATATAGCCAGTGTTGTTAAAAATACTTTTAAAAATGTATAAAAAATGTACTTATAAAAATGAAAAGCCTCAAATACATAGGCTGACTTTTATACACTAAACCTAAGTTTATGGTTTTAACACTTAAAACAATCTCAAAAAGTGTTAGGAAGTATTTCCTTTGCTTCATGAAATCGTAACATTTTTGCAATTTTCCGAAATTTACCAACTACTTTGTAAACAAATGTCTAGAAATTGAAGTGATACTTCAAAACACAACAGGCTAATATAAGCTAATATAGTAGCTAATTAAAAAACTTCATTAGTTACTTTTCCAACTTCATATATGACAGTTCAAGTTATTTGTGTGGCATTAGAGTTGTCATAAGTTCTTTAGAAGCTCCTTAACTTCTTTTGAAACAACAGCTTAAGTTTAAGATAACTGCGACTTCTTTAAAAATGTCGACAAGCTACTTAGTACCTTGAAAATTGTTTTACAATGTCACAACTTTCTTAAAAACTTTATGAATTGTACACCTTCGTTAAGATAATCGCAACTCCTTTAAAAGTGTCGTAGGATCATTATAATTGTAACAATTAGCTTCAAAATAAGCATGTAAGTACATAAACCATAATGTAAATACAACTTAACAGCCGGAAATATGCTCAAAAAATGTATAAAAATGCGCATTTGTAGTTACTGTAACAAAATAAAATTAAGGAATAATTTAGCAAATAATGGATTTTAACATTGCTCAAAAATGTATTTGAACTACTGTATTTAAAATGTCAGAAGAAATGTATTTTAAATACACAGTAAATACAAAATTAAGCTTATGTATTTAACTATGCATTTAAATACATAAAAAGTATTTAAAATACATTTCTAAATACATGTATTTAAATACTTAACAACACTGGATATAGCTACAATGTTCATTGGTAGTTTTGTGTTGGGAACTTAAGAACCCATTTACTTTAAATCTAGAGGTTTTTGATCTCTTTTGGTACCTAGAGCAGTGCACTATAGTGCCCACTTCCAAGATAAGACATGATATTTAAGAACGTTCAACATTTAAGGCAACCTGAAATAGTCGTTTAGCAAAGTTAAAGATCCTGAACTTCTATTAAGGCAATTAGACAATTTTCATAAGTCGGGAAAGCTGAGGAAACTTCAGCAATTTTATAAACTTATCAGAACAACTTGAAATACATTCAAGAAAACCTATACAATTTTAAAGTGTAAAGTTTACACAGCAATTATCAACTTTAACTTGTAGGATAGTTATTTGAAAATTGTCAAAATGATGCTAAGAAAAGTTATTTTTAGTAAAGTTGAAGATCCTCAATTGCTAAGAAGCTTTCAGGGCAATTTTTAGGGAAACCTAAGGAAACCAATAATTTTGTTAATTTATTAAACAACCTGAGATAAATACAAGCAAACCTGGAGAGTGTAAAATGGGTATTAGGCTTCCCACAGCAATTACCAAATTTCTTTTTACACAATTGAGATATTTCTACTCGACACAATAATCGTATGATTTTCAGTTTCTAGTAAATCTGAAAGATTGATTGTTAACCTTCTTCAGTTTCTATAATAAAATATCAGAAATGTACGCAAATTTGATACTAACTTGCGGAATTTTGAAACAATGAAGGCAACTTGCAATAACAGTTGAATTTAGTACAGTTCGAAATCTAAAGGAACTTCAATTCCTAGTTAGCTTTTAAAATTTGAAGATAGCCTTTGTCAATATTCAGAACTTGGAAAACCTTGAAGAATTTACAGTTACTACTTTGAGATGTTTGGAATGTTCAAAGCAACCTGAAATAATTTCAAAGAAACCTGAAAGGCTTATTTAAATGGCAAACACAAGAGTTTTCAGTTTTAGATTGAGTTTTACAATAAGTAAATGAGTACCTATAATAAGTAAATAGGGTATAAGTCTAAGAGGAGCGTTGATATCTTTTAACCTCGCTGGATTTCCTTATCTAGAAACTTAAGTAAATTCGACAGTAATTTCGAGAATTGAGAAACATTCAAGACAATCTAAAGTAGGTACCTAACTATTAACTAACCTGAAACATAAGACAATCTAAAGTACCTACCTAACTATTAATTAACCTGAATTTTGATACAGTTTAGCTCTATTTGCAGCAAACAGGAAAACTATGACAGGAACTCAAATTTTCACTAAGCCTTCAAGGTTTATAGAGAACTTGTGGCAATTTTTAGAACCTGGAAAACCCGAGAAAATTGATAACCTGAGCCTATAATTTTATGAACTTATTAGAACAACTTAAAATGCATTCAAGAAAACCTGTACAATTTTAAAGTGTATTATAGTCTCTTTTTAAAGTTTACACAGCAATTATCAACTTTAACTTGTAGGATAGTTATTTGAAAATTGTCAAAATGATGCTAAGAAAAGTTATTTTTAGTAAAGTTGAAGATCCTCAATTGCTAAGAAGCTTTCAGGGCAATTTTTAGGAAAACTTAAGAAAACCAATAATTTTGTTGATTTACTAAACAACCTGAGATAAATACAAGCAAATCTGGAGAGTGTAAAATGGGTATTAGGCTTCCCACAGCAATTATCAAATTTCCTTTTTTGAGCTATTTCTACTCGGCACAATAATCGTATGATTTTCAGTTTCTAGTAAATCTGAAAGATTGCTCGTTAACCTTCTTCAATTTCTATAATAAAATATTAGAAATGTACGCAAATTTGATACTAACTTTCGGAATTTTGAAACAATGAAGGCAACTTGCAATAACAGTTGAATTTAGTACAGTTCGAAATCTAAAGGAACTTCAATTCCTAGTCAGCTTTCAAAATTTGAAGATAGCCTTTGTCAATATTCAGAACTTGGAAAACATTGAAGAATTACAGTTACTTTGAGAAGTTTGGTATGTTCGAAGCAACCTGAAATAATTTCAAAGAAACCTGAAAGGCTTATTCAAATGGCAAACACAAGAGTTTTCAGTTTTAGATTGAGTTTTACAATAAGTAAATGAGTATAATAAGTAAATAGGGTATAAGTCTAAGAGGAGCGTTGATATTTTTTAACCTCGCTGGATTTCCTTATCTAGAAACTTAAGTAAATTCGACAGTAATTTCGAGAATTTCGAAACATTCAAGACAATCTTAAGTACCTAACTATTAACTAACCTGAAACATAAGACAATCTAAAGTACCTATCTAACTATTAATTAACCTGAATTTTTATACAGTTTGGCTCTATTTGCAGCAAACAGGAAAACTATGACAGGAACTCAAATTTTCAAAAGGTTTGTAGAGAACTTGTGGCAATCTTTAGAACCTGAGAAAATTGATAACCTGAGAACCGAACCTGAGCCTATAATGTTATGAATTTATTAGAGCAACCTGAAATATATTCAAGAAAACTTCCAGAGTTTTAAAGTGTGTTAGAGTTATTTGAAAAAAGTCGAAATGGATCTAAGACAGCTTAAAACAATTTTGAAAAATTTGGAACACTCAAGGTCAAGGCAACTGAAATAATTATTTAGTACAGTTGAAGATTCTCAAGTTCTATTAAACTTTCAAGGCATTTAAACAATTTTCAGACTCTGGAAAACCTGAGGAAACTAAAGTACCTAACCTTAAAAACTATGGAATATGCAAACCAACCTGAGATGACAGGTTTTATTAATAAAGCTGGCAGGTTTATCTGGCTGTAGGCAATCTTACAGGTACCAGGTGTTCTAATTTATTAATTGCACTTAGTATACCCGAAAGCCTATTAATTAGACAGATTATTAAAGATTTGTTTAAGATTATGTTAAAAAACAGTTCGATCATAGTCATAGTATTACTACTACTACATAACATGTTATAATTCCAAATGTTTTAACGTAAATGTGACATTTTCGCAATACAAATAAAATACATATTTAAACGGCATACCTAAAGTTTGACTTTTGATCACTGATAGTCATTGAGATAATGCTTGCATAAAGGGGATTCTTTTGAACCTTATCAGATATATGCCCATAAATTTGTCAAAAATGCGGCTTTTTACGATACAACCTGCAGTGTACTTTTCACGCAATGAATTATTAATTTGGTGATACAAATTTAATTGAAATTAGTGCGAAGGCGTTACTGATAATACCACAGCAAAGTGATATTAAATTTCCTGTGTGGTGTGTAGTTGAATGTTGATTGATTTAGTCCGCGTATGAAGATGAAAATCATATTGAACTTAAATCGTAAGTGCATTGAACGTTTTCAAATTGAGATTGGTCTATAGAGCAAGAAAGGTTTTTTGTGATTGGTATCAATGGGGTTTTTGGAAAAAAAATTGTAATTTTTTATTTGATGTTGAGTATGTCGAATTGTTATCAAAAATTTCTATTCATACGAGGTGATAACGTGTGAGTATTAAAATGTCATTCCTACTTTCATCAAAATATTTGCGTATGTACCAACCACGAATTTCAGATAGGACCGTTACCTTTTCGTCAATGGTCGAAAGTACAAGCATTGCTCCATTCATTAAATCGCACATTACTATCTACTTGATGTGTCGTCGGGCGAAAAGTTAATCCCGCTCCTTTTGTTGCTCGACATTACTCTATTTGCTTAATAAAGCTAATAGTCGAACAAACACGCAAATCCCCTAATACAACAATGTACCTTCTTATAGATTGCAAAAAAATGTATTTGCCGTATTCTAGTTACTGATTTCAGAGTTACTGTTCAGAAGGTGAGTAGAGGCTTTGCTTAATTTGTTCTCGTATAAAATGTGATTGATATCGCCAGAACTGACGAGAAATCACTGAAGTTATCTTGTTTATGCCTCCGCTTTATCGATCGATTTTCCTTATTAACAATTAGCATGTCTATCTTTCCCGTCGATACATTTCGTAATGCAGAAGAGATGATTCTGAGAACCATATACGAGATCAATTACAATGGCTTCTACTGTCGCGCCTCTATCGTTACAATATATTTTTTCTTTATTTATCGTACCCGTTTTAGGGAAGATAAGATTAAATTTTTTGCGAGACTACAGAAGAAGCTGTTTCTATCGATATTCCCCTCTGGTTAGTCGAAAGGTACACTCCTACGTTTCCTTTTCAGATATGAGGCACTTTTCCGATTTGTGGAGCAAATGTCGATACGCCAAGTTGTGAGTATTAAAAATTGGTTCCATCAAACCTTCAATTAAGTTTATCGTAATTTGAATGTGACGTTAATGGTGAAATTTCAGTTTCATCAAATTTTATTTGACTAAACTTCGTTTCGGGTTCAAGTCATTTCATTATCCTCATTTTTTGCACAATTCATTTCATCGACCATCGACTAAGGATCCTTCATAGACAAAGGACAGCTATAAAGTTAATAGCTTGAAATTACTTATTGTAATACCAATAAAGTTTTGTTTTTTGTCCGAATTACGTTTATATATAAGCGTTTATTAATCAATGGACGACATTTCTGTGATATTAAATATAGGGTAAGTACCTACGTGTACGATTTGAGCGCAATCAGAACGAGTTGTTTTTTTGGTATTATACGTGTCATCGTTCCCATTGATTTTTGTTGAAACGTGGAGAGCACCTTATGCTCGATATTCATTAAATCAAACCATTTCAGCTGTTTTAATACTGGAAAGTGCCCATACTGAGTAATTAATTTAATTTCGAGAACTAATTTAACTAATTTAGTGAAAGAGGCCAATAGCTATAAAATAACTGTGGTTTAGGAGATATAGTTGCATTTTATTAGTCCAAACAATTTAATGCTGTTTCAATTTTTGTGGATTATTTGACAATTTTTCATACTCTAGAAAAGATTTAGATAGTTTTCAAAATCTCAGTAAATTTCTTCGAAGGCTCAGAAAATGTGCGAAAATCTTTGATTCTGTTTTAACTTATTTGAACAGCTGAACTACTCAACAAATTTTATTTAGACTTAATATAAATTTTTGAGACTACAATTTCGTAGGATTTCTGAAAATTTATTGAAATTGTTTTAACTAACAAACAAGTGAAATTTTTGAAACACTTTTTTATACACTTATGCCGATTTAGCGTTGTTTCAGTATTAATACTTAAATTTCATGAAATTGGTAAAATTGCTGAAATTTTACTGAAATTACTTGAACTATTCAACAAATATTCGTTCACTGGTAATGAGCTTGGAACCGTCCTGAAACACTTTTTCATATATTTGAGCTGATTTGGCGTTGTTTCAGGACCTTAACATACAGTGAGTTTCCTAAAATTGTTGAAATTTTTGATTCTTTTTAAAATGTTGGAAATTTTAAACTGTTCACCAATTTTTCTTTTTGGGTAAATACATGAAATTAAGTACTAAGTTTCATTATAAAAAATTTTTGAACTGCTGGATAACTCCAAACCTATTTTATACATTTAGGTCAATTTTACATGGTTTCAGAATTTCAGGATAGATCTTGTCTGGGATTTGAAAAATCCCTGAATTTTTTTTTTGTAAATGCTGGAACAATTGAAGTAGATATTCAACAAATTTTTAGAACCTAGAAATGAAGTCTTAAAGTATATTTTGAATTTTTAAAAACTGTTAAACTAATGAACACCGTTTTTCATGTATAGTATAACGTTTATTTCCAATTTATTATATTAATTACACATTACACACTATTTAATTTATCTTCACTAATTAATTTATATCACACTCTTAATTATTAATTTATTTATACGCTCTCGCTTGTCCGTTTTTCGCACTGTTTATTCACTCGCGGCTTCACGTCTAATCTCCCTCTCCATATCTCTCCATATCTCCTTCTACATATCTCAATTGTATTCGCGATGATTCCTGAAAGAACTCGATCCTTCTTTTCCTTAATAATGTTTATCTAGAAACGTCCAGAAGGTAATAAATCATATTCTTCCTTTACTAAGATGTTGCCGGGACGTTATTTTATTGCCCAATTAAGCGTAGCTCTCCTTTGAGATAAGCCGCCGTCCGATAAGGGTAAACACGTTTCGCGCTGCTGTTTACATTTCGCGTTACAATAGAGTTTGATTTGGGACGTCTTCAGAGTCTTAATGTAAATTTCAGTAAAGTTCTGATACTTTTTTACTACTAAGAGAGCCCCTTTAGAACACTTTGTGTTTTGAGCATTTTAGCTTGTTTTTAAGGTATGTTTTGAAATTAACATTTTTTGAAGATTTTACACTGTTTTTAATTTTGTACTAGTAGGCCCCTTCAGCACTCACATTAATACGATTTCATCCAAACAAATTCAGACAAGTCCTCATGACCGAAACGAATTATTTATTCTAAAAAGTTTATTCTAAATAAGAAATCAAATATTTGAAAAGTTGTCAAGGATTTCACCTGTTTTAGGGTAGTTTTAAAAAGTCACATTTTTGAAGCATATTAAAAAAGTTAAAATTTGCTTCATGAAACATCTTTGTTCAAAGATCTGAATTGCACTGATGAACGTGTTGTGCTGATTATCAACACAAAGCATGGGGTTTATAGCTTCTGTCATACCTGTGGACAAAAATAAAAAAAAAATTTAGATTGTTTTTTTTTACCGATCCCCCAATTTATTCTCATACTATTTAATATTAATATAATACCAAAATGTTTAACAAACACAAATCTTACCTTGTGGTATCTACATTTATAAAATGCCAATTAAAATAATAATAACTTCCCGTTCACTTTAGAATTAAGAATTTTATAATTTCAAGTTTATAATTTATAACATAACTGATTGTCGAATCAGACAAGTGAATTTCTATGTGCTGAATCTTCTTAACCTTCGCCATGGAAATAGGGGATGATTTGGGACTTGACAGTTGACAGCCGTTGACTGTAGCGCCTCTAACGACACATGTTGTACTATGGCACCATAGGCGTAACACGCAGGGTGAGCACAGGATACTTTCTAATGATGACAAAAATTGTATAAGAGTTTTTTGTTTTTTGAAAATTTTGTGACTTTTATGGTTCAAAATTCTTTAAGGCATCAAATAAAATTATATCTTTAGGGATGAATTGCATAGTAAAACATTATTGTGATTACTTGAACGTTGAGTTTTCAATTGATTTATTATTACCTAATTAACAACGAAAAGGATAAAAATGTCTAGTTTTTCAGCAATCCATTTTAATTTTTTTAATATTAAACCAATCACCAGCATTGAGCGCGCTCTTCTTTTAGAATTAATTTTATAAGATCTGATTTGATCTTTGAGCTATATTTTGAATATTTCCTTAAACCCTGTTTTTTGAAATGGACTTTGATTTATCTAAACTAGTTTATTCCTTTTTTTATTCACTTTTTTTAAAAACTCTTCAGTAAGTTTTACAATTTCCTCAAGACTTATTTTAAGAAGTTGATCTTTCTGTATCTCCATTTATTAGAAAAAAAACCCTGTAACGTGTCGCGGGACACGCGTTAGGAACTTTAGTTCCTTTTAATTAATAACCAATTTCTTTTTAATTATTCCTTAATAAAACTTTGTAATGTTTAACGTGAAACAGCGACAGTAAGACGGGCATTGCATATAATACACAGCATTGGTTCTATAAGTAAGGCCAAGTAAGGCAATGGAATATCGTTCCACGGCTCGGTGCGTCAAGCGTGTGGTCTCTCTCTCTCTCTCTCTCCCCCCCCCCCACTCCCCCCCTCTCTCGCTCTCTCTCCCTCACTCTCCCTCACCCTCCTCTCTCACCCATTCTCTCCCACTCTCTCCCTCACCCCTCCACTCTCTACCACCCACTCCCCCCCACCGAGCCACTACGAACGCTGCCGAGCCGCTACGAACGCTGCCGAGATAACGCTTTCCGGTAACGCATTCCATTTAACGGTCAGATTTTTTGCGGCGCGACCATCCTCGCTCCCCAATCCCTGGCAAAAGGAACTAAAGTTCCAAAAAATATTCAAAACATTTATGGATCAATTTATCCCTTTAATGAAGTGGCTCAATAGAAAAACAGAGCAAAAACAAATTTTAAAAAAGTTAGTTTGAAAAACAAGGTAGATTTGATAAAAAAATGGTGTGTGCTGAAGGGTAAAAACAGGGTAAAATCTCTGAAAAATGTTAATTTTAGAATATACCTAAAAACAAGACACAATACATAAAAAACAAAGTGTTCTAAAAGGGCCCTCTTAGTATTTTTTTTTAAATATTTATGCTACTTCAGAAATGAAATTTGCTGAAAATATAGTTTTATTTCAAATGTTAACTATTGAACCATTCAACTACTTAATCGTTGGACTTGAACATAGTGAACAATCAACATTCACTAGAAATTCACTGTACATTTGGGTGGATTCAGCAACATTTCAGGATCTTGAAGTACAGAAAATGGTGGAGTTACTGAAATTATTTGAACTATGTATTCGAAAACTAGTTATCAACTGAAAATAAAATTCTGAAGTATATATACTCGAAATTGGTTGTAGTAAGTACCACCAAAAACGATTCCAACGTAACCTAAGCTAACACAATAGTCTTTGGTGTCACTGGTCATCGATGTGTTTATGAAGAAGAAGAAGAAGTAGTTTTTAGAATGTAAGGGTGAACCTTGGAAAACCAAAAATTAGTTCCAAAATTACTTGAACTACAACTGGCCTAAACTAAACAATAATGTTTCACGTAACTACTGAGTTAACAATTTGTCAGAAAGTTATAAATCATTTCGAATTTTCAGAAAATTGGTGACGTTCCTAAAAATAATTTTAAAATTCTTCTTTGAATTCTTAAAACTCTGTACTACAAGTGGATCTAATGAGTATGCGAAGAAAGCATGACGTAATGTAATTTTAATAATATTAAGGAAAAATTATTGAAAAAAAAAGTTAATGTCAGTATTGTCTTATTGACGATTAAGTATAAAGTATTTAAAATATAGTAAACTCTGTACTACAAGTGGATCTAATGAGTATGCGAAGAAAGCATGACGTAATGTAATTTTAATAATATTAAGGAAAAATTATTGAAAAAAAAAGTTAATGTCAGTATTGTCTTATTGACGATTAAGTAAAAAGCATTTAAAATATAGTAAAAAGTAGTATAGTAAAGTAAGTATAGTAAAAAAGTAGTAAAATATAGTAAAATGTATCGCAATTTATGTGTTCCGTCTATATTTTAGGTTGGCAATGTATATGGTTATGTATATCGCCAACCTAAAATATACACGGAACACATAAATTGCGATGCGCTGGAACTTTCCTAAGTTGGTAGTATTGGATAATTCTGACGTCATCAAAATGACGTGCATCGGCATTTGTTTTGAATAGAGTATATAAAGCCGAGTAAACTTCGGGTCGTTACGGTCGTTCGTTTTTTCGTCGTTCACACCTCTCAAAAAATACCCGCGTAACGAATTAACCTGGAGTTAGTTCGCTTCCTAATTAGTTAGCTTGTATGGCCGTGAAACGGAATTTTCCGGAGTTTTCGGGAAAACTTCATAGTACTCAACTCCGGCGAACTCTCCCCTGTCACCCTCCCCGACAACGGCCGGCGAGCCGGATTCGATTTTAATTACGGACTTTCGATGCGATCGTCCGCGTATCGGGAAATCGTTTTCCTCCCTTATTTTTCGGAGCGTCGCGACGGCGCCCTCGATGCCGTATCGAACCACCCCCCGAGGGCGAAGGGTGCAGACACCGTCGAACTCTCGCGGAGGGGAGTACATCAGTGTGGCCTCGATGATGACGACCGAGGTGAACTTATTGGCCAAGTCGTTCCTCCGGGTCTTCCGTTGCGACGTGTGGATCAAGAGATAGCGATTAAAGTACTGGTAAGGTGCGAACGTGTAAGGAGAGATTGTTTAGGGCTTATTAAATTGTTCTTAACGACGAGGCGGAATTTTTTTATCTCACGCTTCTCAGCGACAATTCACCGTATCTATGTTACCTACTTGGCGATCTCTGTACCTTGAGATTATCTTATCGACTCAGGTACATGTTGTGAATGAGTATTTTCCAGTAATTTTCCATTCGAAGCTCTGATTCGAGCTCGAGCCAAAGCCATTAGCTTATGATTGTTGTTTTATCGGATTTTGATTTATTTATAGCCGTTATCCTCAATTGTGCTACCCAAGTGTACTGTTTAAAAAACAGCGATAAGAACTGTGACGTTACGTATAGAATAAAAAAAAACAACCGCGTTTGAAAGGCTGCAAGCCAATTGCGCGCCGCGGTCAAAAAATTAATCAGGTAGAATTAATCCTACCGGCCGATTGCGCACGGATTCCCAATTTCCAATACACCAATTGCGCGCGGTGGTTGGAAATGCTCACAGTACACAGTAGCGCCCAATACGAATTTTTAAATGATATCTCGAATTCATTACACATTTTGGTTTTTTTCGATTTTAATTCAATTAAATCAGAAAAAAATTCAATTTCAGAACTCGAATATATAAAATCAACATTTTTTTTCCTTTTATGACATATAACATATTAATTTTTACGTAAGTGTTAAGTTGTATGTTTTACCAAAGACAATATAGGTTACAGACGGCTCGTCAAATGCAATACGGAGGCGAATAGGAAAGGAGCCCGGCTCCCAAAACCCTGGCTCCACGACCGATTTCAACTGTTAGCCTTTGCTATCCACCAAGAGATGGTGCACGACCCGAAGGCACTGTTGCCTTGAGTTTTCGTAATATCGTAAATAAGGAAAAATGCACTGAATTGTTCGGTTTTTCTGACCTACTAGAGGTAACCGGGTGAGTGTGAGTCATCCAATTTACAATTTGAGAATATGGAGCCGCCCGTTCAATTTCATCGCATTCGATTAATAAAGAATCCAAAACAATCGGTCAGATAAAATCAAAGGCCCCTTTGCAATATTGTCCTATAAATATGAGCATTAATTCATAATAGATCGATGATAAAGTTAGGTAATAAGGGCTATAATAGAAATGTCTATAATTGATTTTAACGGTTTAATGCATTGAATCAAAATTTATTTCCGGCCATTATGATATTTTAAACAATTATTCTAAGTGCGGACTTTTCACTTCAATATCTAGTTTCAATATAAGTGTACAGTCTATCAAGAGATATACCGTGTGTATAATTTTGACTCTTCAAGTGGTTTGCGGTTTTTCTAGCCCAGGCTATACATACTGAAAAATCATATAGCTTTCACTGCGTTTTGTTCTACAGATATCGGAAAGTTTTAAATGGTAGGACGGATCTATAGAAAGAGCACTGTATGACCATATACAGCTAGAATTTCCCTGTTTTTTATAAACAATGGGGTAAGGTGTGAAAATCGATTTTTTCCCCAAAGAATTTTCCGGTTGCATTTTAGAGAAAAGTGGTCCATAGGAAAGTTGTAGAGAATAAACAGACGGTTAATTTAGTTCTTTATAAATTAAAATCGATAAATAAACAATTCAGTTATTAGCAAAAAACCATCAATTTTTTTATTATTTTATAAATGCTAATAATTCTTGCAATAATAGTGATAAGTGAAATGTAATACACGAGTTATGAAGCCTTTAGAGGTCTTTATAAGTGTGAAAAATTTCAGCCAGATCGGTTTATTAGTTTACGAGATATCTTATTTGTTTATCCCAGAGACTCAATGTTTAAACAATTAAGCTGGCCCAGGCTACAATCCTAGAGATATTTAATAAAGTGGAATAGTTTGCTTGAATGCCGAACTATAAGTTAAGTTTGAAAAACAACTTATTTTTAATGAAATTGTTGTTAAAAAAATCATTTTAAAAAGGGTCTAATTTTTTGCTTATAAACAAATTGAATAACTTTTTTATCTATTGTTACACACGTTTTTAATAAATTGCATTAAAAGGTGGTAAAAAAACTCTTTCATTTAAAGAAAAAGGTTCTACGGCGAATGGAAGCCGAGATAGCAACATTTTTTTTAAAAAATCATCTTTATAAATATTAAGAGCCGAAATTTTCACCAATTTTAAATAAAGACCTAAATTTTATTAGAGGATTTATAGGTTTAATATCCATGCACCTTGAAAAAAGTTGTAGCCCTTTAAAGTTAAGGTTTTCGCGCAGGCCCACGATGTCGTAGTTGGACGCGCTATATTTTTTTTCGATATCTCGGCTTCTAGGCAACCTAGAACCTTCATTTTTTTATTCTGTTGTAACTCGACGAAATATTAACATCTAACCTATTTTTATCGCCGTGGAAAATTGGAAAATTCGATACAATTATTTTTGTGTGTTATAGTTACTATTTTAAAATTAATATTTTTTCAAAGGAAGGAAAACTTCTATGTCTTGCCAACACTTTATTATACAAAACGCAACCGGTTTCGACCTACTGTGAGGTCATCTTCAGGCGTACTAAAAAGAAACAAGAAACCACACTCAGCCAACACAACCGTAAAGTCTTTTCAATTTTCATTTTTCATTTTAAGAAATTTCAAGTTATTTTAAGATATTTTGAGATACTTTACGGTTGTGTTGGCTGAGTGTGGTTTCTTGTTTCTTTTTAGTACGCCTCAAGATGACCTCACAGTAGGTCGAAACCGGTTGCTTTTTGTATAAAAAAGTGTTGGCAAGACATATAAATTTTCCTTCCTTTGACTTATCATGGCCAACTTTGAGTCCTTGAACAACCTCCTTTTGTTAATATTTTTTCATCGTCCTAGAAAATCACGGATAAATTCAATACATACAATGATCACATTTTTTTACAATTTAAATGCTAATTTTTTGCAGCAGTCTTTGTTTTTTAAATTTTGTATAAAATTAGTATATTTTACAATTTCATTGTTACGAATATTATAAATATTTATTTATAAAAAGAATAAATAAGACAAATAAATAAAAATATATTAAGAATAAATAAGAAAAAAGTATTTTTTCTTGTTAATATAGTTATAAAAGGTAGCTCTCTCTCAATAATAAAACGAATGACGAATCGCCAGACTCTGTAAGTTAATTTGTTGCTGAGATATTATGTTAATTTGTTTATCCCGGCGGTTTTATTTGTTAAATAGCCGGAATACGATTTGGGGGGTTCAAGGGACTCCAAACACATTGCAAACCATACGTAAGAGCCAATGTTTGTTGGTTTTTAATTTCCGGGTATCCATAACTTATAACACCCCCATTTTTTAGTATAAAAAATGGGTCATTTTTTATAACGCTAACTCGGTTTTTATTGCTTGTAGAGCATTTTTTTTCGTGGGTTATCTAGCTTTCCAACTGTCAAGATTAGAAACTCGTACGACGAGTTAATTGACAATAACGTCGAAAAACACCCGTAAGTGTGTGTGTTTGTTACTAAATAAACGGATTTGGCTAAAATAATATTGAACAAGACCTGGACTTGAACTAGAAAAAATTTATTGAAACTTGGACCACTCCTGTAAGTGATTCGCACAATGTATTTTTAATTTCGATGTTCGATGTTTATATCGATGTTTATTTATTCAATATTATTAGATAACATCGAAATTTTTTTGCGATGTTTTTCCGATGTATTCTTCTATTTTTAAAAACGATTTTATTTAACTGCAAAGGGTCTTCAAAGGGTCTGGCTGGCTAAAATTTGGTACACTACTTGAATAAGTTATCATAACGAGATTAAAATTAAAAGTAAGTACATATTATTTCGCGTTAAAACCTAGGTGGCCAATATCATTCTAAGATTAAATAGTATATTAATTAATAAATTAAACATTTAATAGAACATCCGATTTATTTATTCTTTAATATGTACGAAGAAAAACGCCAACCTGCCTTAAAAATATTGTATTTTTTTCACATGACAAAAATTCCCGCCTTCAAAACAAACCCGGTCTCCCGACCCGACTATATTACTATAAAGGCGGCCGCCTGTAACCTTTGACTTTAATTACGCTGCCGACACCGACAAAGTTAGGAGAAAAGATGGAAACAAGCAGACGGTACACGATGTCGTAAAATGTAAATCGTGAAACACTGCAGTCAATTTTTAACATTCGAAGTGTCTGACGGTGCTGCGAGAATATTATAACGATAACTGATTTGCCTTCGACAACCAGTAGTGCCATCGCGTGGCCCTCAGTCAAAATAACGCTATTTTCTCCCACGAGCCGTCTATAACCTTTATTGTCTTTGGTTTTACATAAAAATCTAGACAAACTAGAAATTTAAGAATATTCGAATGTGAAACATAATCTATATATTTTGACATTTTTGGGGAATAATAGAGTGTAAATCTCATATAAAACACTTTCTTGCATTAATACAATCGAAATAAAATAGACCAAATATCCATGGCATTCACATACCAATTCCTAACGTTTTATCTTCGTATTGTGCCACTAATCGTATAATTAACATTTTCTACACCCATTAATTTTGATTTAATGTTTAATTTCTCATCAAATTATGGTTATCGCTAAGTGTATAAATTTTTCAAAATCGCAAATAATTTCTGCTCGTTTTAAATTAAGAATATTTGAACTACAATTTAAATACTTCAGTATAAGTACATACTCGACTTCCTATCAGGCAGCAAAATAAATTATAATGCAAGGTAATGATTATTTTCAATGATATTAAATATTTGAAAAAATATTTTGGAGAGTGTTTAAACGTACCATTTAAACCGTACACTCACTTTGACGTCTCACACTGACGTCTACCACGTCTAACGTGTTATGAACATGTTATTCTAGTCGCTCACGTATCTTCTGTTCAGCTTCTATTGGCGGCATTACTGTCAGTGCATAAGTGGGCGACTAGAAATAACATGTTTCCCGAATTTCGACAAATACACTCACTTTGACGTCTTGACGTCTCACGAGACGTCTCACGCTTACGTATACCACGTCTAACATGTTACGAACATGTTATTCTAGTCGCTCACGTATCTTCTGTTCAGCTTCTATTGGCGATGTTACTGCCAGTGCATAAGTGGGCGACTAGAAATAAAATGTTCCCCGAATTTCGACAAATACTCACTTTGACGTCTTGATGTCTCACGAGACGTCTCACGTTGATGTCTACCACGTCTAACATGTTATTCTAGTCGCTCACGTATCTTCTGTTCAGCTGCTATTGGCGAACGTTACACATACGTGGGCGTCCAGAAATACCATGTTGTGTGAATGTCGACAGCATCAATTTCGACAATTTAACTCACTTTGAAGTCTTGACGTCTCACGAGACTTCTCACGCTGACGTCTACCACGTCTGATATGTTACGAACATGTTATTCTAGTTGCTCACATATCTTCTATTCAGCTTCTATTAGCGGCATTACTGTCAGTGCATAAGTGGGCGACTAGAAATAACATGTTTGTCGAATTTCGACAAATACACTCACTTTGACGTCTTGACGTCCCACGAGACGTCTCACGCTGCCGTCTACCACGTATAACATGTTACGAACATGTTATTCTAGTCGCTCACGTATATTCTGTTTAGTTTCAATTAGCGAACGTTACTGTCAGTACATACGTGGGCGACCAGAAATACCATGTTTTGTGAATGTCGACAGCATCAATTTTGACAATTTCACTCACTATGACGTCTTGACGTCTCACGAGACTTCTCACGCTGACGTTTACCACGTCTGACATGTTACGAACATGTTATTCTAGTTGCTCACATATCTTCTATTCAGCTTCTATTAGCGGCATTACTGTCAGTGCATAAGTGGGCGAGTAGAAATAACATGTTTGTCGAATTTCGACAATTTCACTCACTTTGACGTCTTGACGTCCCACGAGACGTCTCACGCTGACGTCTGCCACGTCTCTCATGTTACGAATATGTTATTCTAGTCGCTCACGTATCTTCTGTTCAGCTGCTATTGGCGAACGTTACTGTCAGTACATACGTGGGCGTCCAGAAATACCATGTTTTGTGAATGTCGACAGCATCAATTTCGACAATTTCACTCACTTTGACGTCTTGACGTCTCACGAGACTTCTCACGCTGACGTCTACTACGTTTGACATGTTACGAACATGTTATTCTAGTTGCTCACATACTTCTATTCAGCTTCTATTAGCGGCATTACTGTCAGTGCATAAGTGGGCGAGTAGAAATAACATGTTTGTCGAATTTCGACAATTTCACTCACTTTGACGTCTTGACGTCTCACGAGACGTCTCACGCTGACGTCTACCACGTCTAACATGTTACGAACATGTTATTCTAGTCGCTCACGTATCTTCTGCTCAGCTTCTATTTGCGATGTTACTGCCAGTGCATAAGTGGGCGACTAGAAATAAAATGTTTCCCGAATTTCGACAAATACACTCACTTTGACGTCTTGACGTCTCACGAGACGTCTCACGCTGACATCTACTGTTCAACTTCTGTTAGCGATGTTACTGTCAGAGCATAAATGGGCGAGTAGGAATAACATGTTTCCCGAATGTCGACACCATCAATTTCGACAATTTCATTCACTTTGACGTCTTGACGTCTCGCGAGACGTCCCCCATTGACGTCTCGTCCCCGAAAATGCCCCCGATCCGCCCACACCCCCTGAAACCTCTCCGTTCCAGAAACCTGAGCAATGGGATGGAAGTCGAGGAGACGAGGCTCCGGTTCCCCTCGCTCCTCCTGATACCGCTGATGGCGTGCGTCGTCCTCCTCTACTTCCTGGACGTGTTCCAGCTGCGGTACTACTCGCTCGTGCCGACGGTGCCGACGACGCCCCAGAGGGCGCCCCCCGCCGACGGGACGCTCACCGGTTACGCGATCAATACGCCCGGTTGCCGCATCCCCGACATGGACCCCTTCGATCCGAACGTCAGGCAGTTCGTCAAGTATCCGGAGGTGCCGACGTGCAACAACGGCACCCCGCCGCTCGTCAGGGCCGACAGGGACTCGGTGCGGCTCGTCGTCGAGGCGCTGCACGCGTACAACCTCAGCGAGGCTGCGGGGCTCGAGTGCTGCTACAGGTCGTTCTGGAGGGTGCCGCCCGGGAAGAAGCAGAAGGACGACAAGTAAGTCGATGCGCAGGCCCAGGAGGTTCTCCGGGATTCTGCGCAGTTCTATCGGGTGAAACCTCAGATAAATTACTTAACATGGATGATATGTTTGAGAAATTAATAGAAATCTATCCTCCTTATTTGGGCTTCTAGGGGTGTATAGTGAAAATATAACGACAATTTCGTGTATATTTGACATAAAACATAAAGTAAGACCCCAGCTAAAAGTGTTTTACAGTCACAAACCTGACAAACTTCTTCTTCTTCTTTATGTGCCGTCTTCAATGAAGGTTGGCGATCACGTCGGCAAATGCGTGTCTATCTTGCGTGATTCTGAGGACCTGCTCGAAATTTAGGCCGGTCCAATTCCTGATGTTCCGCATCCAGGAGAGTCGCTTCCTTCCTAAACCTCGTTTACCTTCCAGCTTTCACTCAATTATTAGCTGAGGCAACTCGTATTTTTCGTGCCTGAATAGGTGGCCTAAATATGTAGTTTTCCTTATTTTTATTATATGTAGCAGCTCCCGCTCACCACCTATTCTCTGAAGTACTTCATCGTTCGTAACTTCGTCCTAGGCGTCTTTTGCTGGTTTATGATTATTATCGAGTAGTCTATATGGTGCTTGTCACTTATTTGCTCCAGATATTTCCTTTATTTTCTTGTGTAGGCTGAAACCGTCATGTCTTCGCTGTAAGTCCTCCAGTTCTTCACATCTTTCCCTCATCCAATCCTCTTTTGCTTTTCTGATTTTTCGCTGAATAATTGCATGGATGCGTCTATATTCCGTTGGGTTTTTGTTTTTACATTTTCTACGCTTGTCCATTAATTCCAGGATTTCTGTGATCATCCAATCTTTCTTTTTCTTAATTTCTGACTTAAGATGTTTAGTCGTGACCTCTTTGAGTATGCTACTTATTTCAGTCCAGGTTGCGTCGATGCTATCCACTGTTACTTGGCTTCGATCCACTTGCTGGAGGTTGGCGTTAAGCTCGATCTGTAAAGTTTTTCTTCGCCTCTTGTTTTAATTGCTGCACGTCAATTTGTGGTGTTGGGTTTCTTTTCTTCGTGAGCTTAAGTGTCAGTGAAAAATTAATTACCAGAGGATTATGGTCAGATCCTATGTCTGCACTGGGGTACGTTTTTGCGTTCTTGACTGAGCTACGAAATCTCTGATTTATCATTATCTAGTCTGTGTTGGCATCATTGTGTTGGGGAGAAGTCCACGTGTAAAGTCTTCGCGGATGTTGCTTGAACCAAGTATTTAGAATTACAAACTTGTTGTCCTGACAGAACTCTACCAACCTGTCTCCTCTATCATTTCTCTCCCCCAATCCAAACTCACCAACTATCTCTGACAAGCTCTCCCTTCCGACTTTCGCATTCAGGTCGCCCATAACAAATGTAACTTCCTCCTTCCGTGTGTAGTTTATTAATTCCTTGACGTCACTGTACCATGCTTCAAGCTCATCCAGCGATTTATCGCCGGTCGGAGCGTATACCTGAATCAAGTTTATATTTACAGGCTTTCCTGCTAGTTGTATATAAGCATGCATCGGTCAGATAATGGTACGAAATTGATAACTGACGTCACTATGTTGGAATTCAACAAGATACCCACTCCATGTCGATGGTTGGGATCGTTGTTTCCCGAATAATAAAACGTTTTACCAGAGATCGTGATCGATCCTGAACCCGACCATCGCGTTTCACTAATTCCAAGGATCTGTACGCCAAGTTTATCCATTTCATAGCAGGCATTCGCTAGCTTTCCTCCTTCGAACAATGTTCGCACATTCCATGTCGCTATTCTGTATATGTGTTTTATAGTTTTCAACCCGGGGATTCTTCGCACACTCTGACCATCAAAGGTCTGCCGGGGACTGAGGGCCGTTTCTTGGTTATTTCTTGCCATTGTGATATACGCGGGAGAATAAATGGGGTGGTTTCCCGTTATCTTCCCCATCGCAGAATGAAGGCCATCTATCACTGCTACAGTTGAGCCCTTCACTGTCCTTACTTGAACCAGTCCAAGATCATTTCCTAAGTGCTTCAGCTCGGTACTGAAAATGCTGCTGCCCATTTCCAGGCTGGATTTTGGTTCGCCCCGAGTATTTGATTTCCTCGGTACCACCCATATCTGGGCGGCGTTCCCCTATCCACCACCTGGGGAGGCGCCGGATGGGGGATCCAGCAATCTCGCACGGGAACCTGACAAACGGTCTACTTATATCCATTTGCCGGCGTTTTTAAAATGGGCGCTTAGTGACGCCACCCGAAATGGAAACTACCGCATTATCTCGTAATTTTCTAGTAATATCTCATCTAAATCGTTACCGAAAATTATCTCCATATCTCTTTCGCAAGGTACGCCTTCAACAAGACCTGCACCGCGTTCGTACACTCCGCGAAGATCCCCCACGAGTTCATCGAGGTGACCTGCAAGGTGCAGAACGCTGTCGTCTACAAAGACATGTTCGCCTTCGTGCCGCCGAAACCGGCAGCCGTCTCCACCTCGCCGCCATCGCCTAGGCCCCTCAACGTCCTCGTGCTCGGCTACGACGCCGTCTCCAGGCTGAACCTGCACCGGCAGATGCCGAAGACGGTCGACGCCCTACGGCGTCTCGGCGCCGTCGAGCTCCTCGGCTACAACAAGGTCGCCGACAACACGTTCCCCAACCTGATCCCCGTGCTCGCCGGCCTCTCCGAGGACGAGCTCCGCGAGTCGTGCTGGCCCAAGCAGCAGTCCTATTTCGACGACTGCCACTTCATCTGGCACGACTACAAGGAGCGCGGCTTCGTGACCGCCTACGGCGAGGACTCCTCCTGGATGGGGCTGTTCAATTACCAACGGAACGGGTTCAGGAACCAGACGGTCGACTACGCGTACAACTACTTCAACCGGATCAGCGAGGAGGTTATAGGTAACGCGCACAACTTGAACGTCGACGAGTGCATAGGGCCAGAGATGAGTTACTTGAAGCAGCTGGAATACGTGCAGAACTTCGTGGCGACGATGGACGAGAACGACTCGCCGTACTTCGGGTTCTTCTGGGGAGTCAGCCTGTCGCACGACTACCTCAACAAACCCAAGTTGGGGGACGAGATTTACACGAATCTGTTCAACGGTTTGAACGACGAAGGGCACCTCAACCACACCGTCGTGATATTCATGAGCGACCATGGGATCAGGTGGGGAGGCATCCGGCAAACCTTCCAAGGGCGCATGGAGGAGAGGCTCCCGTTCGTGATGGCGATACTCCCCGAGTGGTACCGCAGGCAATTCCCCAAGGCGTTCTCCAACCTTCAACGCAACGCGAGGAGGCTGACCACCCCGTACGACCTCCACGAGACCTTCGCCGACCTCCTCTTCCCCTACTCTCTCTCCGAAGAGTACTTAGACATAGCCGATACAAAATCCAGAGGTATCAGCCTCTTCCGCGAGATCAGCAAGGAGAGGACCTGCGAGGACGCCGGCATCGACAGCCACTGGTGCACCTGCCAGCAGAGCGTCGAGGCCAGCAAGAACTCCACCGAGGTACTACGCGCTACGGGCTTCGCCATCTCCCACATCAACGGCCGTCTGGAGGGTTACGCGCAGTGCGCCGCCTTGGTACTCGACGAGGTCCTCAACGCGAGGCTGATGTCGCAGAGCGGCGACATCGGCGACGGGAAGAACAAGGTGCAGGACTACATGCTGACGTTCAAGACGTTGCCGGGCGAGGCGATCTTCGAGGTGACGGTGAGGTACAGCCCGGCAGACCAGGAGTACGCGATCATGGGCACGGTGAGTAGGTTGAATTTGTACGGAGCGCAGTCCTCGTGCATCACCGATTTCCACTTGAAGCTTTATTGTTACTGTAAGAGTATATTAGAATAAATGGGTAAGGGAGTTTTAAGGAACGAGGGGTGTTTAGGAATGGACGAGGGGGCTGCACGGCAGGTTGTCTTCGGAATAGGAAAACAATATTCGCACAAGAAGGGAATCTTACCAAAGAAATGTGATGATATTAACCTCAGACAAATAACATAAGAGTGACAAAACATTTTAATCGTAAGTCAACATTAAACATTACCCATTGTAAGCGATACGGAGTGTTGCGATGAAAATGGGAGTGGGGATGGACTTGTACCTAATAGTGGCGCCCTCGTGGAGCCTAACGACAACAAAGCGCACTAGCAAAATGCGAACGTGCAATGGCGTAGGGAAAATATTTTTATTTCGATTAAAAAAATTTAAGTAAGTCGTTGGCACGCAAATATTAGTAGTTTTGTCCAGCTTTACTTATTTGTCTGAGACATTAACTTAGTTTTTTAACGGAACAACGGGAAAGTTGATAGATCCAAATTTTATTTTCTTATTTAGACCTTTATCTTTAACATGAACATGCTTTATATGTATGGGACCGTACAACTCGTATCTTCGTTGCTTTCATATCGTTCCATTTAATAGCCTAAATCGCTTGTAACCCATATAATGTCGCCTTTAATAATAAACCTATAAGCTAACCCTGCCTTCCTATAAAAATACGAGTCCCCTCAGAATGCTACTAATCATGATTGATTTTCTGATAAAGCATGTTCATGCTTGCACTACTTCCATTACGTGCCTTTTGTAGTTTTCATTTTTTTGCTTATTCACTTACGCCTTATTAGTTATTTCCTTGTTTGACATTGGACATTGCCACTATTCCATTCCATATTTAGTTTAGATTTTTCACATTTTTGTGTGTTTTTATCACAATTGTATTGGAGTTCAGTGTGTATTAATCAAATTGCTGTGATTTGTGCCCAGTCTCAAGAAGTTGTCTTGAACCAACACTATTTAAGTCTTATTGAATGCCGCCTTTAACGGTCGGATTCTGGAAGAAGGAAATTACTTCTGACGTTTCATCAGGTACTGCTGGAACATTTTCAAATGCATGTTTAAATTAAGTCTCTTATGATTCATAAATGAATGAATTGTTCTTCAACCGGTACCCTCTCATATTACTCCTTTAATATTTTCCATCCTCAATATGCTTACTTACTACAGGGACTTTCCCAAAAAATTGTCTCCCATTTATAACTGAAAAAAATATATCTGTCTAACACAGATAGACAGACCAGATAGATAGATAGATATAGACCAATATTCATATTGAGCGCAATATCTGGAGTTGCTCAAGGTTCCCATTTGGCCTTTCAACACATACCACCAATAACCTTAGGCTGATATTAGAGTAAACAACGTAATATCCATAGACATTTTGGTGACTTCAAGAGCCCTTCAAGTTTCCAACTTTTGACTCCTTTTCCTTTTAGTATTTTTGTACCTGACAATAAACTGTACTTCCAGTAATGTAACGCTTCTATTTGCTGACAATACCTCCCAAGACAATCAGTACGTAATGCTGACGCTCGCTTATGTCATCAAGCAGCAGTAAAACGGCGTGTAATGAGACTTATCATAATATAATATTTTTGATCATTAGCTGGGCAATAAAGTATATGATGCTACAGTGCCCATGTTTTCTCTGGATACACTTTTGAGCTGCTTCATTTCACACATTCCCTCAATAACAAATTGAGCTCTGAAACTCCTTGGAACCATTCAAAAGACTGAGACAAAAATTCATGGAAATAATCCCAGTATTACTCTCAACATTTGCTCTGTACCTACTCCTTTTTTTATTTTTGCAAAATGTTTTACATCAAATTACATCAAATTTGACTTCACCTCTTAAATTTTGAACAAAACGAAAACCCCAAAACCAAGCTTCCCACTAAGCAACTTTTCAGGAAATATTTTAGTAACGTTAGCAACCATTCAATCACATATGAACAAACATTTAATTGGGGGGAGGGGGGGCTGATAATAATACATATCGCCTTTGAAAATGCCTGTAATTAGTAAATGAAATGCCAGAAAATAATTTTTAAATTCCATACTTCCAGAACTAAAAAGAAATAATCAAGATTAACAGACTTGTTTGCTTTGTAATTTGAGGCATATCAGTATTGGACCATGTAAGATTTCACTGATGAAAAACAATTAGTTATTATTAAAACACCTGAGTTAGATCGCGAGTACTCTTCCCTTGAAATGTAGTACTATTTGGAAAAAAAATCAATCTATTTCTATTATTCAAATCATATGTAACTTGTAGTCGCTTCCAATGAACTATTTTTTGAATATTTCATATCTTGCGCTAATTCGATGTTACATAACAACTTGTTGGTTGTTGAATGAAGTTTCCTTAAAATGGAAAAGCTGTTTTCCATTAATACGACATATACGGTCTATGTGATATTTTTTAGGACTTAATTTGTAGACCAAATATATACATACATATATATTGTTGTTAGCGACTTTTACTGAAAAAAAGTCAAAGATATAGTACCATTTATATGTAAATGTTGATATACCTATATTAGTAGGTGACCTGTTGCTTCTATTTATTAGTAAATTTGTATGTATTTTTAATAAAAAACTTTTAAAAGAACCAAACGATTGTACTTATTACTTTATAACTAACAACGTTACATCCCCTTATTTCTCATTATAAAATATGGTAGGTTCCGAAAAACCATGGATTTCCTCGTCATAAATATCCTCAGGGACACTCTCGTCCACCTCTCCTAGGTAAGTAGGAAACGGTAGCGCCGCCGAAGGCTTCCTAAGTACCAATTTCGTATCGTACACATAAACTATGGAGTTGGTTTCGCCAGGTATTGCTTGTCCCGTCACCCACATGACGTTGTATTTGGTATTGATCCTCAGGATTTTCAATCCCTTAGCTATACGGTATCTATTGCCCATATGACCAGGCATCTTCGTGCCCGGCCATACCCTCGCCTTTTCTCCTCCGCCGCCGATGTTGCCGCCCCTGCGATGGGTCTTTGTCACGCCGTGCGACGCCGGCATACCTTTGAAGCCGTGACGTTTCATAACCCCTTGAAACCCACGATCGATTCTAGAATGCAAAAAGTGTTAGAACCTTATTTACCATTGTGCTTCGGTACGTACGTTTTGCCCCTTATGTCGACGGTGTTGCCAACTTGAAAGTGCATTACGTTCAACAAAGTGCCCAACGGTAGGGCGGCATCGGGGCTGACTAGGAACCTAGCCAGGATTCTTTTGGGTATGACTCCGGATTCTTTGAATAAACCGCAGTACTCTTTCGTGAAGTTGGTAGGATCGGCACTCTCGGCCCCGATTAAAAGACATCCTTTCTTGTTATACACCCTCCCCACCCTTTTCCTCGGAGGATCGAATTCGTCAGGGGAAGTATACTTTATGACGTGGTTATCTAAAACCTGTATCGGTAGTTAATATAGAGTCAGTACTCACTATGAATCTTACTTGAAGAAGGGTTGTCTGCACTCTCTTCCCATTTTTGTACCACAAAGGGTAAATACCGATTTTTCTCGCTATCAGGCCCGCTCTTTGCATTTTTGGTGACCATTCCATATCGGTACTGATTTCGTTTTTCTGCGATAAGTTCTCATTGATGTAAGTATCTCGGATGACTTCTTTGATGAATGCTTGGTTTTCGGGTGTTAAATGTTCCTGGGTGCCCTGATAAAACGAAACAACGTGATAATGGTAACGGTTTACAAATAGGAATAGTGTTTTGACTTGCCGTGATTGTTTTCTTGGTGAACCATGTTGGGTTACGAAGTTTAGGTCTCGGGAGGTTGATGCGTCTTTCTCTAACTTGAGTCGCTTGATAATTAATACTGAAATACAAATTACCTATTGTTGTAGAATAAACATAACCATAACAATAGTGTTACCTTAATGCTAAGAGCTTGTCTTCGAGAGACCGAAGATTCATCTTGTAGAATATACTCGTTAATGAGGAAGTCATGATGGCGTGCTGGATGGATATGAAATCTTATTCCATTGAAATAATAAAAGGACTAAATATTAAATATCCAGTTAAGTTTTCTAATTCCGGTATAAAATTGTAGGTTACGTCGCAAGCGTGATGACAGATGACACATCGATTCGATACTTTCAAAAAGTCGATATCGAATTCTAAATTCTAAGGCGCCATTTTTGGCCAATGAAGTATCCAGAACTTGAATCGATGCTTTCCATTCTTCTCAATTTACTCCGTTTCATTTGCGTTATTTTATTTCGTTTGAATGCTTGAATGGTTTAACAATAATTATGAGTGTTAAATTGACTCAAATGGTTAGAGTAGTTAAATTATAATTATCTGGATGTGTTATCGTTATCAGTTGTTACCAGGGTGTATTGTTGTTACCAACATTTAAAAAGTGAATGACCCTCGATATGACTTTTTTTCGTACGAAAATGGACCTAAAAGACAAGTGCTTACAGGAAAATTGCCCTCACCTGAGCTTTTGAGAAGAAAGTCATAGAAGGAACTATGTCGAATTGTGGGCTATTAGAACATGATTAGAGCAGGACGTTAGGAGAATTAGTTTCGTGTACGGTCAGTACAATCATAATGAGAAACTCTTAAAGCTTCACCTGGCCCCCTCATCCAGTGAAATACAATGCCTCCCAAGAAAAATAACAAATCGGGAAATACCGTCGTCGTGGGGACCGTGTCCACCCGGTCCACCAGGAGACAAAGCGTTGTCAACATCGACATACCCAAAATGAACCCCACAGATAACAGACGCAGGAAGAGTCTGCTGAAGGCCAAGCCCGCTCTGGCGAAGGCGAGGACAGCCCACAACAAACGAAACCTGGGGGCTTCCGAGAGCAGGAGACCCGCTATGGTGCCGCTGAAGAAGGACCTCCGCGCCAGGAAGTGTCTCGTCGAGACGGTCGTGAAGGAGCTGCCGAAGGTCGCCCTACAGGAGATAATAGACGAGTGGACGAGCGACGAGGAGTGTCAGGATAACAGTGATAAGGTTGATACAAATACAAACTTAACAGTTCGTGATGTAACAGAAACAATAACTGTTGAGCATGCAAATTCTGAGGCGATATCAAAACAAAACAGTGATAGTTCCCATCCATCAACAACCGAAGCCAGTCATCTTTCAGAAACAATGGAGAACTGCATGGATACCCGAGAAACAAACCCACAGTGCAAAGCTACTCCCACTGAACAGACCATTCACACTCAAGACGTGTATCCCAAACTCCTTCCAAAAATAAAAGTAGAAAACTCCACTGATAACTACATCAAGACTGAAACCACCTATTCCGAACTAGACAAAAACATCGCAATTCACTTACCCAAACCCATAAAGGAAGAACCAACAGTGGAGAACGACTATTTCGGATTTCAACAAAGGACAATCAAGGTAGAACAGGTCTCACCTCAGAAGAACTTAGAATCTAGCAAGAATGACGTGTTAACTGAAGAAAAGAACATTCAAACAGATGATATCACTGCCGAATATTTTACCGAACTAGCACTCCAGGAAAGCCAGCAGTTCCAACCTGTCGAAGTCATAGTCCGCAACGAGGAAACCACCCGAGACAGCAACGGATATGTTTCGTCTGAACCTCAAGTCGAGACGTCCAACGATGCCTTCAAAAACGTCCAGAACGCCGAGGAGATCGAAGTAACAATTGAGGAGAAGTCGATCGAGGTACCCTTAGATCAGGATGAAGTTGTAACAGAAGAGCAAGTCATTGAGTCGTTTTGTGAAGATCATAACAGTGAAACGATAACAGAGGAACAAGTAGTTATCGAGTCGAGTTATAACTTGCAGGATGGCACAATAGAGCACAAACAGGAAATAACGGAGGAGCAAGTGATTTACTCGAATTATGAAGATCAAAGCAATGAGATGATAACAGACTCAAATTATGAAGATCAGAGCAATGAATTAACGGAAGAGCAATTAAATGACGTGTACGATAATAGTAATGAAGTGGTAACTGACTCAAATTGGGAAGGTGAGGACACCGACTTGGTAGAAGAGGAAGTCATCGAGTCAAACTACGACGATCACAACAATGAAGTAATAACAGAAGAGCAATTTAGCGAAGAACAAATCAGTGAAGTCGTTACTGAAGAGCAAATAAGTGACTCATATTGTGAAGACCAGAACGCCGAGACCTTAACCGAAGAGCAATTCATCGAGTCAACCACAGAAGAGATTGTTGTGTCAAATATTTTAACCGAATCTGTCGACACAGACAAATCTATTTACGGCGACACCGAAGCAAATTTGCAACACTCGACCGACAATAATAAATCAGAAGATGAAATTAAAGTTGTGGATGACGAAAAGAGTGTCGACTTGGGAGATGAAGACAAACCCGAAGAAAAACCATTAGAAGATAATCTTGAAGCTACTGGAAGTACTGAATTTACACATATCCAAATATTGGAAAAAGACTTGGAGCAGAAGGTCGCAGAGTTGCACTTGAAAGACCCCGAGGCACCAGATGACATGGACGTCCTCGAGAAAGTCTCCGAGCTAAACTTAAATTCCATGGAAATGAGGACCGAGGATAACCTGGAAAAGCTCCTGAGCGAAAATTTACCTCCGGAATCGACCCCCGAGAAAGACGTGACTGGGGAGGCCAAGAAACCAGCGAGGCCACAGAGGGCCCGAAGGACCAAGAGCGCCGAGCCGAAGCAGACGTCGAAATCGCAGAAACCGTCACCGAAACCCAAAGAAATCAAACCTAAAGTGCCAAAGGAAACGAAAACGACTAAAGCAAGGGAGAGGAAACCCAAGGCGGACCCGAAAGAAGTGAAACCGAAGGAGAAGAAATCTCCCGCCAAATCCCCGAAAAAACCTGCAACTAAAAAACCCAAAGACACTCCCGAAGTAAAACCAGAAGACGCCCAGAAGGAGAAGAAATTAATCAAAACCGATAGTAAAGACAAAATGGACATTGACTTGGAGGACATCGAGGTACGAAGGTCTTCGAGGATAAAATCCATCAGCGTCTTGAACAAGAAAACCACCGGTCGTGGTGTAGTCAAGACTAAATCTGAACAGCTCATCGAACTCGAGATGTCCGATAGCAATTCCACTTTCACGGAATCAGAGAAGAGCACTCCATCGGCTTCACCGAAACCGACGAGTAAAGAACGCAAAACTAGATGGAACAAGCCTGACAATGTAGAAAATCAAACTTTCGCCATGGACCAAGACATGAACTTCCTAATAAACAACAAACCCAACAAGACCCTCGCTCACGATCCTGTCGTCGAAGAAAGATTAAAACAGTATGTCCATCTGAAGGAGAACTTGTACAAGACTGACAGGTTGACCTGCAAGGAGGCTAAGAAGATGACCTGCGATTGCTTCTTGACGCCAGAGGAGCGTCAGGGCGATGAATACGGTTGCGGGGAGGATTGCCTCAATCGGTTGCTCCTGATAGAATGGTATGGAATAGAAATAGCTGGGCGACTCGTTTGTTAACATTTCATGTTTTTCAGTGGTGACCTATGTCCCGTCGGTGATAGGTGCACCAACAAGAGGTTCCAGAAGGGTCAGTTCGCACCCGTCGAAGTGTTCAACACCGAAAAGAAGGGCTTGGGGTTAAGAGCTGCAGCTAATATTCCTTAGTAAGTATGGTATATATGTAGTGACTAGGAATATTTTCTTGTTGCTCTTGAGGAGTGATTATTTAATTGTATTAATATCGTTTTTCAGTGGTGAATTCATATTGGAATACATCGGAGAAGTGCTGGATATAGATGAGTTCGATAAGAGAGCTGAGGTCTATTCACAGGACAAAAACATTCATTATTACTTTATGGCGCTTAGAGCTGATGCCATTATAGATGCAACTATGAAAGGTAAATTGAAACAAACTTCATCTGGGAGTATTACTTGTAAACTTAATTTTATCTAATGGGATGTTTTGTTCCGTGTTTCAGTTGGGGTATTAAAAACTTATTTTCCTTGTATAGTCTAGTAATTAATATTACGAATCGAATGACACCATGATCATAATTTTCGGAGACTATACAAAAAAGTTTTCAAAAATGGTACATGTTGACTAGACTAGTATTTGATTGAGTTACATAGACTGCGGGTCCCCTACAGTGTTGCATGTTACGAAGACAGATCATCTGGGTAAAGCATTCGCTTCGCCCATTAGAAAGAGACATCGACAAGCGTTATTCAGTGCATTGTCTTTAATTTCCGGTCATCAAAACCGCTGCATGGACCCACAGTCTGGAAATGACAAGTCAATGGTAATTATACGACAAAGTTGATGGTTTAAAAACCCTTTTCAGGTAACATCTCCAGATTCATAAACCATTCGTGCGATCCGAATGCTGAAACCCAGAAGTGGACAGTCAATGGTCAGTTAAGAATAGGATTCTTCAGCACCAGGACCATTTTTGCCGGTGAAGAGATCACCTTCGACTATCAGTTCCAGAGATACGGGTAATAAACAAAGGCACAGCAACTGAATAGAGTTATTTCCAATTTCAACTGTTAAATGTATCTTGTTTACAGTTTCTGTCCTTTCTTCGTCTCTTTTTCTTCAGCCACTTCTCATTCACTGTAGTGGAGGTCTGCCTATACTCCGTTTTGTTGCTCTCGGTCTCCACATAACGATATTTGATCCCTCGTGCTTTAGTCTTGCCTACTGCCATTTCATCCATTCCATTCCATACTCGGTGTCCGTTGGCACTTGCTTGGCTAATGGCAATTGTTTCCATTCCGTATGTTGTAACAGGCAGAACGCAGGTATTGAAAATTGTTTATTGCAACTTGTGAATTGTTTTACATAAGGTAACGAAAATGAACCTTCACGGTTAGTTCAATGGTGTCAATTTTCTCACTGCCTATTCCCATTTTATAGAAAAGAGGCCCAGAAGTGTTTCTGCGAAGCGTCCGTGTGCAGAGGATGGCTCGGAGAGCAACCGGACTCGGAAGAGGACGAAGATGAGGAAGAGGAAGAGGAGGAGGAGGAGGAGGAAGAAGAAGCTAAAGTAGACACCAGCATATCCGAAGGTATGACCGAATCTCAGCTCGAGCAGGTTCTGTCGCAGGACACGCCCGCTGCCGAAGACGTCAAAACGGACGAGTCAACCTCCGCCGCTCCCGCCGTCGCTGCCGCCGCGTCGCCGGTCAAAGTCAAGAAGAAGGTCCAGAAGAAGAAGAAGAAGAAGGGCAGGATAGAGCTGTTCGAGGAAATCGACGTGAGTGTGGTGAGTGGTCGACGATCGTTCCTGTCTAATTTCGGTCCCTTTCCAGCAACTCAACGAAGAAATCGAGATGCTAATGACGACCGGCCTGAAGAACCAAACACAAACGTTGAAGCTGAGCAGGTTGATGGTGAGGGCGCAGGAACCGCAGCAGAGGCAGAAACTGCTGAGGGTGCTGAGGAGGGGCGAGCTGCCGTGCAAGAGACTGTTCCTGGATTACCACGGTTTGAGGCTCATGCACGGTTACCTGATCGATGCTCAGCATTTGGTTAAAACCGACAAGAGTTATGAGTCAATAAGGTAATTGTCGTGATTAAAATTGAAGGTATAACATGAACACATTCTTGTAATTCTTGAACAAGACTTGATATGGTAAGTTGTAATGGCGAAATGTCATAAGGATTGTTGCAATACCAACAAAAATTCATCTGCTTTCCTTCATTGTACAAACGTTTATTTCTCTTAAATTAGACTCGAGATGCTGCAAACCCTGGCGGTCCTGCCGATTGCTAACAAAACGATGCTCAAGGACAGCAAGGTGCTGTCGACTGTAGAAAAGTGGGCGAGTGACAAAGCTCTCACCTCGCCGATGGATTCCGACAGTAATTCCCCCAAGACCGAGTCGGACGCTTCGCCGCTCAAGAAGGAAATGAAAGTCGAGAGCGACGCGGCGAGGAGCATCGAGGAACAAGAGGAGGAAATAAGGTTCCTGGCGAGCAAGCTCCTGGAGGAATGGAGCAACCTGAAGGAGGTATTCAGGATCCCGAAGAAGGAGAGGATAGAGCAGATGAAGGAGCACGAGAGGGAAGCGAACAAGAAGTTCATGCAGAACAGCTACGGCTTGGAGCAGGACAAGGACAAGAAGGGCGACAGGTACCGCTCGCTGTCTAGGTTGAAGCTGGAGAAGGAGACTATCCGGAATAAGGTTTACAAGGGCGGCGAGAAGTATAGCGCGGAGTTCCTGAAGTTGAGCAAGTTCGAGAGGAGGAAATTGTTCGCGTTACAACACGAACTCAAGGAGGAGGAGAGGAGGCTTAAGCAGAGGGAGATGTGGAGGCAACACGAGATCAACTGCATGATGATTGGAACGGATCCCAGATTTACCGCTCCATTCGATCCCAGTAAACCATTTCAGTTCATTTGGAACCCACAAATTGGTAGGTATCGAGATGCAAAAGACTAATATCACGATCCAACCTAATCATAATGATTGATTCATAAGTAAGTGAGATAAGCAATTAGTAATGGTGGTGTTAATTGTGTGTTTAAAACGGTCTTTTAATTTTTCTTTCTACCTGTTCAATGAATTTGTCATTCGAATCAAATTCATGTTTGAAGGAAGAATTCAACAATTACATTGGTAATGTGGTTTTGTCATTATTTTATAGATTGATTCCCTAACAAGTTTTATTAATCCACTTCAATGATTCATTGATTATTGAGCCGTCACTGTCCCTGCAGACGTTTGTAAACTTGTAAAACAATATGAAGCTTCAAGGACACGTCTAAAGCTCATCTCGTACTTTGTTGAAAGTTTAAAATTTTCATTTTGGTAATGTTGCAACCTTGCAACTGCTGAAATGATGCTGAAGCTCATATTGGAGCTTTAAAATATACAATAGTGCAATATTGATGGAGTTAGCAGCTGGGAAAGACAGTTTCTAAAATTGGGAAATACTTAAACACATATTCCAAGTGTTCTTTGAAACTCTACCATTTTATTTAAACCTCGACAGATCCGATGAGCACTTATAGCTTTGATAACTCCTGAAGACACTTAAATATTTTAAGCTTCAAAGACAAATTTAAAGTTCTCTTATTACGTTTTCCCGAAGCTTACAAATATTGTTTGATTATCTTGACAACTGCTAAAGACACTTTTAAAATCTGCCTTGTAAATGTGAAACCTAAAATGATGAAATGAGACTTCTAAAGCTATTACATATTTAATACAGCATTAAATATTACTCTCTTTTTCTAGGACAATGGCAGAGCTACCCGCTGCCTCAGAATTCTCCACTGTTGAATCCAATGCAGAACATGAACATGCTTATGTCTCACATACCAAAAACTACGCCTTACCAGTATTCATCACCGATAAGTCAGGTTCCACCAGTATCACAGATGAATCCCGTCATGCCTACGGTTCTATCCGCCCACAGTCAGGTACATACTTTAATTCGAAAAGAGGATCATACTGAAGTGAAATCATTGTAAAAGATCTAGAAGAACTGAGATTGAAGTTTGTTTCATAAGAAATCCTGAATTGGTTCTAGCTGGTAGTATCTAAAGTTTGAATCGATTTGGAAATTGGAAGTCTGTGTATTACGTTGGTGGAGTGTTTGGAACTGGACTTTATAAGTTTGTGCCAGTAGAAATCCTGAACTGTTTTGAAACAAGGTGGCCTACACCAGTTTATGATCTCTATTGGAACAAGCTATATCTCAGTAACAGTAGTGTTTTGAATCGATTTTGAGGTATGAATTATGTACTTCAAATTGTTTGTTTATTGGGTTTTAATTGTATTAATTTCTTTGCTGTGTTGTAGGGCCCAATGCAGTTAACACCGACTGGAGTTCCTCAAGTCAACCCCCTTTCGAACTTGCACAGTCCGTTGCAGCAGAACCTGACGCCGATACCTAATCAGGTAAAATGAAACTATTGCCATGCTATTTGTGACTACCCCTGTATCGAAACGAATTTCACTTTGACGTTTATCTGACAGTTAAGTCCTTTTTCATTTGTTCCGATCAGTTAAATATCTGAATTTCGCTTAGTACACTCCGCAGGTACCTTTGGGACAGTATCCTGACCTGAAAACAAAAGAGGAAGATGACGTGTCCCAAGTGAAGTTCCTGGGCCCGATCCCGCCGCCCGTTAAACTTCCCCCGAAGTGGAAGTGCGCCAAGGATAAGTACGGAAGACCGTACTATTACCACGTGAAGATTCGCAAGAGTCAATGGGAGCCGCCGCCGTTCCCTGAGCCTACAGTCGAGGAACCAACAGGAGAATGTAAGGAAATTGCCTTAAAAGTGCTTCTTTAGATGCCGTCTGCTTTGTAAAGGTTTGATGGTGGTTTGAACATGGGAAAGGCTTCTCGCCTGATAAATACGTGAATATGTCTTTAAATGAGGAACATGAAAAACTTGTATCACACCTTGAACATGAGAAAGACTTGACGCCTGTATGGATGCGCCAATGTAGCTTTAACTGATAAGAGGTAATAAAACTTTTATCACAAATTAAACAAGTATAAGGCTTGTCGCCAGTATGGTTCTAGACTTATATCCAAACACTTCTAAGTTCTACCCCATTCTGTCGTTCACAGCCTCCGAGTCTGAATCGAGCTCGGACACCTCCAGCCTGAGCTCGGACTCGAGCACCGAGAACTCGGACAGCGAGGACGAGATAGACGACACGAAGCTCCTCATAGAAGTACGGAGGCAGATGGAGAAGACCGAGGAGGCGGAGAGTGTGACGACGCCGCCCTCGAAACTTCCGAGCCCCGAGGAGCCGGCGGAGGAGAGTCCGCTCGCGGCGTCGTCGGCGGCGGCGACGTCGACGCCGAGCCCCGAGGAGAAGAGCTTCCTCGACGAGCTGGACATCATGATGGAGCAGGAGGTCGTCGTCGCCGAGACCGCCGCGGCGGCGCCCCCTTACGGCGACGACGAGACCGAGAGGCCCTCGATCGACATCAGGCTGAAGGAGCAGTTCGACCTGCTCAAGGACGATCAGCCGCCGAGGAAGAAGCGCCGGTTCGGCCTCTGCGAGGAGATAATCATTCCAGTAAGTCGTCGTCATCGTAAGGCAGCCGCTGCTGCTGGATATATATAGCGGATAGCCACTCCTGGAGGGGTATCTCCGCAGAGATACCTAGGTCTATTTGCTTTAGGGGTAGATTCCCCATCCTCTGTTTGTTATATTTTCACATATACAGATCGTTTCTACAGAGTCGCAGGATAAACGTAAGAGCGAGAGAAAGGCCATATATTTCTCGTTGGCTAAACAGAGAAAGAACTTTTGCGATGTTGCTAGCTCGCGAAACATCACATTCATCCGCTCCGCACACATCCGAAAGTGTAAAGCGATACGCGACCACGATACGCGTTGACTAGGACTGCCTGCTTCGCCGGCAACGTTGCAAAACATCTTTCCCTGTCATACTAACGAACTACTGTTAGTTTCTCGTTTGCTCTTGTTGATTTCCCACCATGCGTTTCGATAGAAAAGCTCCATATATGTTTCCATGTTTCTCTATCTCTAGTTCTCTCCTGCCAATTTCGAATACAATTCTCGGTTTGCCTCATCTTCTTCTTCCACCAGGTTACCATTCTACTATACTGTAGATTACAGATCTAGCTCCTGCTAATTACCTCCAATGTGTCCTTCCTTACGCGTCAAAGTATTGTACCATTATTCAATCCAGTAAGTACGATCGGCTTCCTAAAACTAATTCCTTACCGAACAAACTGTTTATAGCGTGATTCATTTCTCCGTTTATCCTTTAGCCTAGAACGCAAGAAGACATCCTCCAGTCCAAGGAGGACCTGAAGCGGTACAAGGCGAACAAGGAGAAGGTGAGGAAACAGAAGGAGCTGCTCCTGAAGAAGCAGCTGAAGGAGGTGGAGCCGAAACGCCCGAAGGAGAAGCCTGCCAAGGAGAAATCCACGAGGACCTCCCTGAAGGTGAAGATCAAGGACATGCCGGAGTTCAACACCGAGGCTGCCAAGAAGATCAAGGAGACGTTCAGGGCGAACATGGCGTCGACGGTCGTCAACTCTTTGAACTTTTACCGTAAGCCCGACTGCAAGGAAGGGAGGATAACTAACATCGATGATTTCAAGCATCTAGCGAGGAAGGTTTGTATTAGGGAGGGCAGATCGTCTGCAAACCTGGGGTTTTCGCTCTATTATCATGTCCCATGTAATTGTCTGATTGGTCACGTTTTCTAGTTAACCCACTTCGTGATGCTGAAAGAGATGAAGCACATAGCGAGAATCGAAGACCTGCTCTGCACAGATAACGTCAAGGTGAAGGCGCGGGATTACATAAGGAAGTACATGAGTAAATTCGGCGAGGTTTACATCAAGCGTAGCGACTCGCCCGATTTCAAGGATTAATCCTTCTCTGAAAATATCTGTGATAGTGTTTAGTTATGGATACATGTAGGATTAACCGTTAGTTACTGTATTTATTACACGGATGTGTTCTGGTTTGTATCGTTTGTTTTTTACATCATCACTTTGTACAATTATTTTTCAGTTTGTTTCAACTACTGAATGTAGTGTGGATAGTACAAATGACATATGATGGTAGTCAAAATGAGGACTTCGCGATTTAAGTTGTAATGTTAATAAGAATGATAAACTTTATTTTAAACTATTGGTTAACTTAGATAGCCAAATATTTAGGTAAGGTACGAGATGGAAATCGAAACGATGTTACTTTCCTGTGTTCAAATACTTTTTTGTTTTCCCACGTTGGGCAAGAGTTTAAAACTCGAGCGACTTTTTACTGGTAGTTGAAACAAACTCCTGATCAGTGAATTGGGTACTGACGTGTGTAGTTGAAATTAAAATATTTTCCAACTCCGTGTTTTCTTCTCATTTCCGCCGTTTTCAGTTATGAAGTTGATAAAAGAAGACTGTATAATGAAATTAACGGGGCAAAGGCAAAGGTAAAGTAAAGCATAAAAAAGGCAAGTGTTCAGTGTTCTCTTTCCTGAGTTCGGGCTTCTGCTGCAATGATCAAATACTGAAGAAATTATGTTGCTACAGAGGTAACGAAGCTCTTCAATAGGATTATCCAAGGTGGGAAAAGTGCCTGAAGAATGGGGAACGAGTATAACCATACCAATATTTAAAAAGGGAATTCTAGCCCAAAGAATTGAACTCAAGATAGGAAATATGCGAAGAGCAGCAAGGTTTCAGCAGGACTGACCAAGACGGAATAGCAAAATGGGCTAAAGACCAGATATCGTAGAGCAGGAAGACCCCCAGGTAGATCTTCCAAGAGATGGCACGAAAGCTGGACGTCAGGCTCATCTGAGGCACTGTAGCAGAAATCACGGGACATGTCCTAACTGAAGAAGTCAGAAGTGCTTCCTATGCAAACTTGAAAGGTATTACCCATGTGTTGGGTAAGTTACTCGGTATGTTCTTTCGGGTGTGAATCCACCATAGACAAGTGCCTTGAATTGCCTACGTAGATCCGCCAGAATCCAAACAGTTCACCAAATGCTTGCCAAAAACCAGGTGAATGATCACCATAGCCGAATTAGATATTTGATCATAATGACGTAAAAATTTACTATTACGAATAAGATGCAAATATGGCCCTAAACCGGCGACAAAGCCATTTCGATCGCGTACCAAAACACGGAAACAATAGGCGGCGTGGGGGAGCGAAAAGGAGCGTATTTTTTCGTTATCGTACAAGGATCTAACGAGGGCGGTTGTTGGCAGCAGCTCACGGGGTCAGATCTTTGATACGTCACGTCCCGGCCCCGTTCGCTCCCTTGATCACCTCGATATTGACACGGCGGTAAACGGCCGAGGAATATCGCCCTGACCGTTTATATATATACGCCCACCCTTCCGCCGTGGTAAATAAGGGAAGCTGGACGCCTGTGAAGTTTTGCTTAAAACGTGTAGGAAATGAAAAAGTGTTGGAGCGTCGTGGGGTTTTAAAATAGACGAAAATCTAAGATTGGAATTTCCGTTTTGATTAGTTGGATGGTACCTACCTACCTACTTTTACATGTAATTGCTTTGCTTTCTAAAATTTCCCCTAGGAAAATAAACGCACTGTAAACGTGAATAAGCTCTAGTTACGTAACACTCATTACCGGCAATTATTTGTTTAATTAACTCATTTACGACCTCCAAGGGTTATTTCACAAAATAGTACAAATACCGAAATTACAGCAGTTATTTACAAAAACTTAACATTCATATTTTGTACTTAGATCCAAAGATCTGTATGGCTATTTTAATTTGCTCTTGTTACATATGACTATTTTGAATTCTACAAGACAAGTGTCCACTTGTACATACTATGTAAGAAGGCAAATTGAATGAAAATATATGTAAGTAGCACATTCATTTCATAAGACATTAGGTATATGTGATTTAAGATTAGATCTTTCGCTCCAAGAAAATTCATTGACCAAGAAAGATCTTTCACTGAGTCAGGATAACTCTCAAATGTATTTAATTAAGAGACCACCCCTCACTTAAATACTGTAACTCAACGAGGATTTAACAAACACATATCCCTTTAGGCTATTTTTACCTTTAATTTGGCTTTGCTTTTCCTTTCTTCTAGTTTTTCGTTAATATCATATCTAATTTTTACCAAATTACCTACTCTCAATGTCAATTTATCTTATTTATCTTTAATTGCATTTGAATTCAATTATTCAATGTACGTATGTATATTTCCTGTTAAATTCACTCTCTTATTTTAACTCTGTAATGATCGAGTTTCGTCTTTTCTTGCCCTTATCAGTTGACTCACGCGTTGCCTTCAGTTTTTTGTCCGAGAAAATCACTCTCCGAATATTCGCTCGTTATAAATTTTAGTCGAACGGTCAACACGTCGGAAAACGTGTCGCTTGCAATTAACGGGAGTGCCTTAAATTTTCTCAGTGACTTTCAGTGTACTGTGTAATTGTTCATAATTACTTGATTGATTTTTTTGAAAAATTTTTTCGAGTGTTGTGCTTGTGATCATTGAAACTGACGTGTTGTGAAGGTGATTTGATTTTTACATAACCGTTTTGTTATGTTGCAATGTCAATTTCGATGAAATATCTGCTGAAAGACGGCAGAGATCCCTTCAGCGGAGAAATCCGGGATGGTGGGAGTTTTAAGAACTTTGCCATAATGAGTAGTTCTGATTTTGAAACTATATTGACCAACATTGGTCATACGATTTCAAAAAAGGACACCAAATTTCGAGATGCTATACCAGCAAGAGAAAGGCTTTTAACTGCTGGGGGGCTGTTAACAAAACACAAAAGTCAAACTCAGATTGATGTGGACGAGCGCGTAACTTGTTGTAAAACAATGTTATCTAACTTTCTTTGATCTTTACCGACACCCTCCGGGTAACATATAACTTGCTATAAAACCAGAAAAAGTTATATAACTTCGTGTTACATAACATTTTTTCACTAGAAATTTCCAACAAGTTGTATAACTTTGTTATACAACATGTTTTGTTACAAGTCTGGACGCGCCTTTAAGTAATTCATCATGCTCCGTTATTCAAAAACAGATTTGTAGGAACTGCTTTTATCAGACTCATTTTGGTAATTTTCTAGTTTTTGAATCCCAATTTTGACTTAACTAAATTAATCACGATCTACTCATTATACTAGTATAAGTTGTATTACTATTAATTTTAGGTAACTTGTTAATTCCTTGTGGTTCAATGTTGTTAATAATCTTTTATTTTAGGTGCAGTGTGTAGTGACATCTTGGCGTGCACATGGGCATGAGGATGAAAGCAGTTGCCATCAGGTCTACGTGTCGTTGTCAAATGGTACGTCTTTTAAACCACTTAAACAAAAAATGTTATTTTCGTTAATACTTTAGTGATAATCTCATAAATCTCTTTTCAGGTGAGTATTATCGTCGACAATGGCATGGAACTTCGGATAAGGGCAGCGAGACCGACGTAGCTGCTTATAAGGTTAGTTATTGTTACTTAAGTTTTTCTTATAAAGTTTCCATTAAGTAAGTTAAACAATTCAATATTAAATAGAAGAGGTATCGTACCTATATTACAAAGATTGGTTTACATTACAGTAATCATGTGATATTTAGGACTTATCTTATTTGTCGCAAAAGAACAATGTAAACTTCTTTTGTGTTCCTCGACAATATTTTTTTTTCTCTGGCTTGTAGTGTTTTATCGTATTCGATCTTCTGGATAGTTTAAAAAGCGTCCAGATCGGAACGACGCCATAAAAACGGTCAACCACCACACGAGGAGAGAGAGAGAGGGAGGGAGAGGGAGGTTGGGCCCCCTAATTCCACTCCGGGAAATAATCGTCAGATAGGCCTAATAAAATCACGGAGCCTCCTCTCCTTCTCGCTTTCTATATCTCTCCCTCTCTCTCTCTCTCCTCTGCTCGCAGACAAACACAAACAAGATAACAAACGATAGACGGGACCTCTTCTATATAACTTCCCGTCTGTCGATGTTGTAACTTATTGTCGTCGTCGTGGCCTCCCCCTTCCCCTCCTAATGGAATTATTTTTCGCGATTAACATTTTTCTAATCGGGATTAATATCCCTCGGGATCGGCGAAAGTAGGAGGCGCTCCTCGTGGGATTCTTGGGGGTAGTTTGGACAAATTAACTAAACTATCCTGCCGGTTTCAAAAATAATGGAGCGCTCTGGTTGAAATTTTAGGTTTTTGAAGTGGAAGTATTTTTTGTACTTAGTTTAGTTTCAAAATGACTGGCGTTGTCTTCCAAGTAAGGAAAAACTGTTTTTTCTTATTGCTATTTTAACTGGAGAAAAATTGATCTCCATAGTTACCTCTGTGGTTAGTTAGTAACTAAGTGGCCATGGAAAATTACTTGGTATACTAGCTACGTATTTATTTTACATTTGATAACTTTTCGTGGTAATTCGCACTGAAATGCCCTATAAGTACCTAACAACTTAGAGATAAAGTTATGTGAATCTGTCTTCATGATAACTTACTAAGATAGTTTATGAGTAAATAATCATGGAAATCTTTGGAAAATCTAGATAAAGCTAAGTGAGGAAGAACCGATCTTCATAATAACCTCTGTACTTAGTTATTAAGTAACTGGCCATGGAAAATTAGTTGGGATGTTAACTGCGTATTTTTTTACAAAAATCGTTATCCAGGCATTTACTTTGATAGCATTTCGTGGTAATTCATACTGAAATGCCCTTTGAGTTACAACTTCAAGATAGAGTTACGTGGATTTGTCTTCACAGTAACTTATTGCTAAGTTAGTTTATCAGTAAATAAACATGAAATCTTTGGAAAATGTAGATAAAGATAACTGGAGAAAAATTGATCTCCATAGAAAGCTCTGCGGTTAGTTAGTAAGTAACTGGCCATGGAAATGTAGTTGGGATGTTAACTGCGTATTTTTTACAAAAATCGTTATCCAGGCATTTACTTTGATAGCATTTCGTGGTAATTCATACTGAAATGCCCTTTGAGTTACAACTTCAAGAAAAAGTTAAGTGGATTTGTCTTCACAGTAACTTGCTAGGTTAGTTTATGAGTAAATATACTTGGAAATCTTTGGAAATTCAGGATAAAGTTAACTGGAGAAAAAATGATTTCCATAGTAACCTCCTTAGTTAGTTACTAAGTAACTTGCCACTTAGATTACCATCTCGGTATAAAGTTAAGTAGATTTGTCTCTACAGTAATTATTTGAGTATTGAGTTAGTTACTGAGTAACTTAACAGTCACATCTGATCTTAAAATCAACATATGATAACAAAGATGGATAAACTGTGCTTTCTGACTTAATTAATTATTTCGATAAGACATTATAACAAGGACAGTTAGTTAGAGATAGGACAGTTAGACAGTTAGGACAGTAACTATATATATTTATGTTATAAAAATATTTTCTGGACATTTCTTTAATAGCATTTTGTTGTAACTCGCAATTTCGAGTAACTAAATATTGATATTTAAGTAGATTTATATTTATAGTAACTTATTGAGTTAATTATTAAGTAACTTAACCGTCACATTTGATCTTAAAAACAACATATACCTATTAACAAATACGGATGCCTTGAAATGGCGTGTTCTGATTTAAATAATTATTTCAATAAGAGAAGATAACAAGGACAGTTAGTTACAGTTAGGACAGTTAGGGCAGTAACAATATTTTATGTCAGAAAAACATTTTCTGGGGATTTCCTTAATAGGATTTTCATCATAACACGCAATTTCGAGTAACTAAATATTGACATTTAAACTGGATTTATTTTCACAGTAACTTATTTCGTTAGTCATGTTGTAACTTAACTGTCACATTTGATCTTAAAAGCGACGTATAATAACAAAGGTGGATGCCTTCAAATTGTGTTTTCTGGCTTAATTAATTGTTTCATCTGGCTTAATTAGTTGCTTCAATAAGAAAGGATAACAAGGACAGTTAGTTACAGTTAGGACAGTTAGGGCAGTAACAATATTTTATGTCATAAAAACATTTTCTGGGGATTTCTGGGGATCTGGGGATTTTCATCGTAACCCGCGATTTCGAGTAACTAAATATTGATATTTAAAGTGGATTCATATTCACAGTAACTTTTTGAGTTAGTTATTGAGTAACTTAACAGTCACATTAGTTCTTAAAAGCAACGTATAATATCAAAGGTGGATGCCTTCAAATTGTGTTTTCTGACTCAATTAATTGCTTCAATAAGACAAAATAACAAGATTAGTTACTCATTTAGATATTGAGTACCTAGTTAATTATGAGGGTATGGTTTCAATAATAATGATGGACATAGACTTTTACAATCATGTCAATCAGTCCTGGTGAGCTGAAGGGTAGCATTTTCCCAAAATTTTTGAGTCTGGAGAGTTCAATCTCCCCACCACCGCTTAGAAATTCTCCTTCCTCTCCTTCGAATTTAAAAAAACGAATATCTCAATCGAGTTGATGAGGAAGTGCTCCCCTCCCCTCCCGTGGAAAATAAAATAGGACCCTTAGAGCGGCGATAGCGTATAATCCGGACGGTCCCGAATATAACTTTTTAATTTGGTTTTGTCGTTCCGTTCCCGTGGAAATCTCCAAAATTATGAGAGTTCGGGAAGGGGGGCGTCTTAAGGAGACGCGGCTTAAGCGCGCCTCGGAGATAAAGGGAGACGGGGGAATTAATAAATCGGGAAATTGTTGTTTATTCGCTGCCTCACTATATCTCCTAGCGGTTGGGGGTAATTTAGGGGTGGGGGAGGAAGAAGGGAAGGGAGGGGTGGTGATTGTTAAAGCCTTTGGGATTTTTTTCTATTCAAGCTTTAAGTTAATGTAACATACGATACTTAAGCTAGAGTTCAAGATCATTCCTGGATTTCTAACAGAATTTTTGTCTTTTTCAATTCTTGGCTGAAAGTGACGGGAAATTGTGTGTAATTTTAACAGGAACAAAAGGGTTCAATAGGAAAAGAAAAAATGAATTGCACACTTTTACATCTAAATAGTCCCCAGATGCTTCAAGCAGACGGCATAATTAAAGTGTAAGTTTCAACCCTTAATTTCAAAATCCAGAAAACCCGCCGTTGCAGCAGCCATTGCAACATCAGTCCGAACCCGTTTTTGGTATAACGTGGAAAAATGGGTATTTCTAGCTCTGGGGCATTTTCCAGGACTTCCTGAATATCTAAGTGACGTCGCTGGCTTTCCAGAAAATCCAATAAATCCACGACAATCCGTACTTTGTCCGAAGGACCTACATGGACTTGTTGGCATTCCTGAAAAGTTTTCAGGAATTCTTGAAATCAAATCGATATTTCTATTATTTCCAAAAAACCATTTTTGCCTTTTCGATATATAACCGCACTCACTGTCTCTCTACCAAACTATTTCCAGTCTAATTTAGGGAATTTAAGAAATCCTTAATAACTGACCAAATTTGTTCAGGTAATTCATACCAAAATATATTGATATTTCTACTTCTTCCTTGGAGTGCTTTCCAGGACTTTCTTAATATGTATCTAAGAAACGGTATTGCCCATCCAGAAAATCCTGTCTTAAACTATTTTTGTAATTATAAGAAAATCCACAACAACTGATTAATATTTGCTAGGAGTTGCTTGCATCCCATTTTCTTTCCTGAAAAGCTTTTTTGGGATTTCTTGTAAAACAAATCTACATTTCTATTTTTACTCAACGTATAATCGGCTTTGCTGTCTTTTCCAGAAAATCATTTTCAATCCATATTTTCAGATGTAAATAATTCATTAAAAACTGACCTATTTATCTAGGAATGTCATAACAGAACCTGTTGATATTCCCACCTTATCCCAGTAACGTTTTCCATGCCTTTCTTATGATAGACGTCAGTATCTATCCAGAAAATTCTGTCCAAACGATATTTATAAATAACTCCACAATATCTGACTATTCTCCATCAAGACAAGTCGTAAGAGGACTTGTCGACTCTCTTCTCTGAAAAGGTTTCCACGGTCTTATTTGGAATCGTTGACATTTCTATCTTTTCTCTGGAAATTAGCTAGAACTTAGTTAACAGTTTAGAGAAAAGTTCAAGAGAAAAAAATTGATATAACTTCGGGCTGCTAAATTTTGACGTTTTTCTGATTTTACTAGAAAGTAACGATGTTGTTCGCTCATTTCCCGTATATTTATGTCAAATTCGCTTCATTCCGCAGTAAGATTCGGTGATTCGATTATTAATCAAAAAAATCTTTTTTGGGCGGCAATTTGAGAAATCAGGAGGTCCAACTGGCTCTAAAAATTTTGGGAATTTATATTATAGTACAACTGATAATCAAATTTATTTGAAGATATTTGAGAAAGGGCATTTTATATGTCTTAATAGACGGTGTGCTTTCTCTTATGTCTCGTGTCCGTAAGTCTCCATTGAAAAATTCAAAATGTTCATTGAGGAATAATTGAATGATCAAGCAACGGCTTAAATTTTGTAATAATATTTAATTCGGTTCTATTGCAATGATATAACAAATATTCGCATTATTACAATGGCGCACATTGCTCTCACCGCTTATACATAATGTAATTATCGATTTCGCCTCCTTTGGAAAAACAATCGCTGATCGGATCCTCCGCCATTTATTCGACTCCGCGATAACAATCTGTCCGTAGTTCTCCTAAAAGTCAACATACATTAAACCTTCCTCAGTCCCCGTCTGACGGAAGAGAGAAAATTTGAGTAATTACCGTCCGCTTAACCCCTCCCCGTACCCTTACGGCTCCCGATCCCGCTTTTCCCATTTCATTTTATTAACGGAGCCGTTCTGTTCGGTAGTTAAAGGGCAGGAGTGTGCGGAACGCCCGTCCCCCTCGGGACCTGTCGACAATACTGTCATTAGTAACCGCCGTGATTAGAGACTGATAATAGTTCATCGGGTTTCTCTCTCTCCCTTCCCCCCACTCCGTCCCTCCTTCGCCCTTTTCATCCCCCTTACGTGCGTTACGTACGGCTTACCAAGTAGACGGGATACGCGTTTTATTCGAGGAAAAATCGGTGAGGTTCAGGTATCGTCAGGTTTGCTTGAACCTGGCTTATTTTAGAATTTTTACACCTCAGGTTTCCCGAGGGAAACCTTGGATTTCAGTGGGAACGCTGCTGGAAGGAAGCAAAGGTGGTTCTGGGCTTCAATACCAGTGGTCGTTCACAAATAGAAAACCATCTAATATCAAGTGTATTGCCTGTTTTCAACCTAACTCAAAATTGGGTAAAAGTTGGTCTTAACGGATAGAGTCAATCTTAGTGATTTAGTGAAAGAGGACACTATCAGCATATTGCCAGAAGTAATATTAACTTTAGGATATCTGTAGTTTCTAAAAAAAAAAAAAATAATTAAAAACTGAAAAATTTTGCTAAGATTTGTACTTCTGACGTTTATTTTTTCTATTTTGCAATAAGTTATTCTAATGAATTTAGATTTAGCAGAGATACATTTTCCGACTTCCGCCATGTTGGAATTCTACTGACAGATAAAATAAACGTATACTCCTTTCAAAACAAAACCCGATGCATGTCATTTTGATGACGTCAGAATCATCCATTTAGGAATAGCCTTTAGGGCTATATCCATGTCCTGAAAGAACTTTATGTATACCCGAGTTTCGATTCCTCCCGGAATGAATTCCTAGAAGCCATTAGTCCTAATGCGGGATGAAGAAGTTATGGGAAAGTAAAAACAGGGGCGTGTAAAATTTGCTAAAGCAGCGAATCGCTGGAACTTGGGATGTGATTTTAAGAGTTTCGCGTGTGCAACTCGCAACTTGTTGTGGTGATGAGTCACTCGTGAAGCAAAACGGATTTTGGTATAGTTAATCTTGTTCGATGTGTGTTAATTTCTAATTTTTATTTATTTTAACTGTGTCTATGTCAACGTATTTGTTTTGTATGTGTGACGCCGCACATTTCGAACAACAGGAGCCCTAAATACAAAAACAACTTGTTTGCGAGCCTGAGGATGGCTTCTATGAAGCCGAAACCGGTGGCTCGTCTTTAATAAAGCAGTTGGTTAAAGCTTGGTGTTTTCATTTGGTTAAATTACCATGGCCAACTTAGAGAAGCTGGACAACCTTCGGTCGATCATCCAATACTACCAATCGCAATTTATGTGTTCCGTGTATATTTTAGGTTTACAATATACAGACAGTTTTTAAAGAGTCGCACGGTGGGATCAACATAAGTGCGAGAGAAAGGCCATATATTTCTCGTTAGCGAAACAGAGAACGACCTTTTGCGATGTTGCTAGCTCGCGGAACATTACAGTCATCCGCTCCGCACACTGTACCGCACACATCCGAAAGTGTGAAGCGATACACGCGTTGACTTGGACTGCGTGCTCGGCCGGCAACGTTGCAAAACTTCTCTCTCTGTCACGCTAACGAACTACTGCTGGTTTCTCTCTTGCTCTTGTTGGTTTCCCACCAAGCGTTTCGATAGGAAAGCTCCGTATATGGTCATGTGTATTCTCAGCCTAAAATATACACGGAACACATAAATTGCGATGTCCTGGGACTATATTAAGTTGGTAGTATTGGATGTTTGGTGACGTCATCAAAATGACGTGCATCGGGATTTGTTTGGAATAGAGTATAGATATGGTTGTGTGTAAACGACCGATATTACGGGCATGCGATCGAATCACCGAATCTTACTGGGGAGTGAAACAAATTTGACATAAATATACGGGAAATGAGCGAACAACATCGTTATTTTCTAGTAAAATCAGAAAAACGTCAAAATTTAGCGGCCCAAAGTTATATCAATTTTTTTCTCTTGAACTCTTCTCAAAACTATTAACTAAGTTCTAGCCAATTTCCAGAGAAAAAGTAGAAATGTCAACGATTCCAATTAAGTCCATTTTATAGAAACTGTATAATTGTTGGGGGATTTCCTTATAACTCAAAATATTTTCTTACAACGTTCTTCTATAAAAGGCAAGAATATCAATTTGATCCTAAAATACCCCCGAAACATGTTCCAGAGAATGTCAGTATCTTCTGATACAATCTTCTTGGGTTAAAGTTTGCTTCTGACTCAAACGTAGTCTGGAAATATTATTGTAATGCGAAAAGTAAACAGCGCGAGACGTGTTTAGTCGTATCGGACCTGGGCGGCTACCTCAAAAGAATTGCCGCGACGCTTAATTGAATTCTATAAAAAAAGACAGCTCCATGAATACTCCCGGATTATTACTTAAGGAAAAGTGATTTATGACCTTCTGGACATTTTCTACGTAAACATTATTAAAAGAACAATCGAGTGCCTTGTGGAATTATCGAGTAATTTCGGGAAAACATTATGGGAGGCTATAAAAGTGGACGCGGCGGACGAGAGATTATTATTAGACGTGAGCGCGATATAGTAAATAAGCAAAAGACCGACCAGTGAAATAAACTAACGATTAAGAGTGTGATATAAATTAATTAGTTTAGTGTGTTATATAAATTAGTTTAGTAATAGTGTAAATAAATTAAGTAGTGTCTAGTATTAGTATTAGTGTAAATAGATTAGAAAATAAACGTTACATTATTTTCTGAATTAGGCGGGAACATCGATTTGATTATTTCAAGAAAGTCCTGGAACATATTCCGGGGAAAAGAACAGCATGTCAATGTCATTTTCTAATTCCTTTCTAATTTTAGTTCTTTCTAATTCAAAATAGAGATAAATCATATATTTCGAAAGTTTTCTGGAGAAGATTTTTGGAAAATCGTGGAAACCTTTTCAGAAAAGAGAGTAGGACTCTTGTGGATTTATTTTTAAATATAGTTTGGACAGAATTTTCTGGATAGATAGTGACGTGTCTATCATAAGAAAGACCTGGAAAACGTTACTGGGATTAGGTAGGAATATCTGTTCTGTTATGTTTAGTTCAAATTACAAAATAATGACATTGGAAAAATCCAGTTATTGGACTTGAGAATAATTACAGATCACGGGCTTTAGTTAAAGAATGTATTGTTTTTTCAAAAACTTTTAATACGAAATTTCGAAGATGCGAACACTAATTCTACTAATACTACTAAGAAGTCCTAATACTAAAGAATACTAATCTTAGTACCCAAAAGAATTCCACGACTATGAAAAATCGCCTTGATTAGTGAATTGGTGTAGTAAAGAAAATTGATAAAATTTTTCAGAAAAATTATGTAACTAATAAAAAAAAATTTGGATTACACGAGAGTCACTTTGTCCGCATCCCCCTAGCGCACCGACGGCAATCTCGACCCCGTTAATTCCCGGAAACAAACCCATAAACCAGGGCGGTCAACTTATCTAATAATTAAAAACCATAAAACTCGCATTATCAGTGTCCGGCACTGGGACGCGTCCCCCAGAAACAAACGTAATAAATAGCCCCGCAAAACGCCCGCAGCGCTCCCTCTGAACATGTTCAGACATCAACATTACCATGTGCAAATATCATTCCCGCGCCCCCTGGCTCAAACGAGTGTCAACACATTAACATTCAAGAGAGATTTTTGCATTAATATCAGAATGTAGTACAATGTCAATTTATGCATATTAATGAAGGTTTTCGGTACACAGCGTTAAGCGAAGGGGGTGCGGCGGGCCACTTAACTTATCGGCTCGTGTGGGGTGGATTCTGACCTCGCTCCTCGGAGCCCGATCACTAATATACATACTAATACGGCGAGTGGACGGATCGAGATTTGTTCATGGAAATGAGCCAGACACGACAAACCGAGCCACACACGGTGGTTTCTATTGTATAGGAAGCGCGAGACAGATGTGCGATTTTTCCTGACGGGGCACTAAGAGGCACCGAGTACTTATTTGAACACAATGGAACAGAGTCCCTCCTTTTTACACATTTTCAACTTGTGCGGAAATGGCGAAGGCGCATAACGTAAGGGTGCGGTAAGAAATTCAAATTACCACCGAAACCGTTAATTGTATCGAATTCTACCGAAACTACTCTTTCGTTCGGGGCCTAAGAGGCACGAAGTACCTATTAAGATACAATGGAACAAATTCAATTCCCTCCTGTTAGTACATTTTCGACTCATGTGATGTACGAAATGGTGAAGGCGCATACCGCTTAGTGTGCGGCAAGAAATTTCTATTGTATTGTATTGCAAGTTGAATGAGGAACATTTTTGCCAATTTCATACCGGAACTGTCGGTACTGTTAAAATTTCAAACGTTAAAAGATCGCGATTGGTCCGTTCCTGAGATTCGACCCTATGTTCCTTCCACACGAAGTATCATTAAAATCAAATGTGTCGTTTAGAAATTATGAACAAAAAGGTATTTGGAAGGGCTATAAATCAAAATTTACGGATAATATTAAAAATTAGGGCTATTTTGGGATCCTGTATTATCCGATAGTGCTAGGCAATAGAGGGGAAAAATCGTGATATGTTCGTCAGAGTACTTTCTCATATATAAGGGTTAATTTAAGCAACAAACCGAAAAATGACAAGTACCTATAAAGTACTCCTCACAGTAGATTTAGCCAAAAACGTTACAAAACTTTTTTATATATTATATTATCTAATGTAGAATAGGTACTCAAAATTTTATAAAATTACTTTATAAAATTACTAAATTTAAAATAAATTCTTGTAGCAAATTTTGAGAAAAATTCAAAAACCGAAAAACCACAAGTATAAAGTGCTCTTCACAGATGATTTAGCCGAACACGTTACAAACCTTTTTATACATATTTAATTACACAATACATTTTCAAAGTTTAAAAAGAATTCTTGTAACGAATTCCGAGAATAATACAAAAAACCAAAAATCGACAAGTATAAAGTATCCTTCACAGAAGATTTAGCGAAAAACGTTAGAAAACTTTTTATACATATTCCATAGTAGAATAAAACTGAAAAAACCGAAAATTGACAAGTATAAAGTGCCCTTCACAGAAGATTTTGCCAAAATCGTTAGAATACTTTTTTATGCCCATTTAATCGTACAATACATATTCAAAGTTTCAAAAAAATTCTTAGAGCGAATTTCGAGAAAAATTCAAAAACCGAAAAATGACATGAGTAAACTACCTTTTTATCCTGGCCGATTTTAATGAAAAGTTTATTTTCACGTCCTGGTATGGTACAAAGTCTGAATACAAAGTTTTGACCGTTTGTATATCAATATATTTAATAACTGTAATGTACGCACTGTAAGTGAACCAAAATAATTGTTTTAACGCAGTATGCCCAGGTTTCTTTAATTGAAACCCAATAAGTTTTCTCGATCCTCTAGTAAATATTGAACTTAAATAAACAGACATAACTCAATAATAATTATACGAAAAGCATGCAAAACCATAAAGACATAATCTTAGTAAAAAAAAAATCGTGATGTGTTCATCAGAGTACTTTCTCATATATAGGGTGTTTCAATATGCGTTTGCCAAATCCAAACGGGAAATAGATACGGTTAATTTAAGCAAAAAAAAAGTTTATTTTATACTAATTCAATGGTAGAATATATATTCTAAATTTAAAATAAATTCTTGTAGCAAATTTTGAGAAAAATTCAAAAACCGAAAAACCACAAGTATAAAGTGCTCTTCACAGATGATTTAGCCGAACACGTTACAAACCTTTTTATACATATTTAATTACACAATAAATTTTCAAAGTTTAAAAAGAATTCTTGTAACGAATTCCGAGAATAATACAAAAAACCCAAAATCGACAAGTATAAAGTATCCTTCACAGAAGATTTAGCCAAAAACGTTAGAAAACTTTTTTATACATATTCAATAATAGACTAAATATTCAAAGTTTAAAAAAAATTCGTGGAGTGGATTACGAAAAAAATTGAAAAAACCGAAAATTGACAAGTATAAAGTGCCCTTCACAGAAGATTTAGCCAAAATCGTTAGGAAACTTTTTTATAGATATTTAATCGTACAATAAATATTCAAAGTTTAAAAAAAATTCTTGGAGCGAATTTCGAGAAAAATTCAAAAAACCGAAAAATGACAAGAGTAAACAACCGTTTTATCCTGGCCGATTTTTATGAAAAGCTTATTCTCACGTCCTGGTATGGTACAAAGTCTAAATACAAAGTTTTGACCGTTTGTGGTTTTTGGTTTTTGAGAAAATCCTACCACAGACACACATACACACATACACACATACACACATACACACATACATACAGACGGTTTTCCAAAAACATGTTTTTTGGACTCAGGGGACCTCAAAACGTTCAGAAATGGTAATAACTCAATTTCGAAAAATCGACCCGATTACAATACTCTCTCATATTTGAGTACCTCATATGAGAAAGTAAAATGAGTCAAAATTCAAAAATCGTGATGTGTTCATCAGAGTACTTTCTCATATATAGGGTGTTTCAATATGCGTTTGGCAAATCCAAACGAGAAATAGATACGGTTAATTTAAGCAAAAAAAAAGTTTATTTTATAGGAATTCAATGGTAGAATATATATTCTAAATTGAAAATAAATTCTTGTAGCAAATTTTGAGAAAAATTCAAAAACCGAAAAACCACAAGTATAAAGTGCTCTTCACAGATGATTTATCCGAACACGTTACAAACCTTTTTATACATATTTAATTGCACAATAAATTTTCATAGTTTAAAAAGAATTCTTGGAACGAATTCCGAGAATAATACAAAAAACCCAAAATCGACAAGTATAAAGTATCCTTCACAGAAGATTTAGCCAAAAACGTTAGAAAACTTTTTTATACATATTCAATAATAGACTAAATATTCAAAGTTTAAAAAAAATTCGTGGAGTGGATTACGAAAAAAATTGAAAAAACCGAAAATTGACAAGTATAAAGTGCCCTTCACAGAAGATTTAGCCAAAATCGTTAGGAAACTTTTTTATAGATATTTAATCGTACAATAAATATTCAAAGTTTAAAAAAAATTCTTGGAGCGAATTTCGAGAAAAATTCAAAAAACCGAAAAATGACAAGAGTAAACAACCGTTTTATCCTGGCCGATTTTTATGAAAAGCTTATTCTCACGTCCTGGTATGGTACAAAGTCTAAATACAAAGTTTTGACCGTTTGTGGTTTTTGGTTTTTGAGAAAATTCTACCACAGACACACATACACACATACACACATACACACATACACACATACACACATACACACATACATACAGACGGTTTTCCAAAAACATGTTTTTTGGACTCAGGGGACCTCAAAACGTTCAGAAATGGTAATAACTCAATTTCGAAAAATCGACCCGATTACAATACTCTCTCATATATGAGTACCTCATATGAGAAAGTAATATATATACAGGGTGATCCTCAATATGATAATTTAAAACAGATTCAAAGCGGCTCTCCAAATTTTGAGAACTGTTAATATTTCTGGAAATCTTTAACATGGTGAGTAGAATTTGGTATAATCTTTAGTTGCACTGTGTCATAATTCATCGGGAGGAAAATTTCATTGAAACGTCGTAAGGGGTAAGGTCCTTCGTCCGCAGCGTTCACTTTTATAGCCTTCCATAATGTATTGAAGAACCTACTAGTTTTTGCTCGATAATTATTTTCCCTAATTATGCTTTTCTAGAAACGCCCAGAAGGTAATAAATCATTCTTAATTAAGCGTAGCGGCGTTCCTTTGAGGTAAGCCGCCGTCCGATAAGAGTAATCACGTTTCGCGCTGGTGTTTACATTTCGCGTTACAATATCAAAGTGTCAATAGTAGAAATGGAAATTTGTTTTTCTAAGCTAAACAGAGAATTGTAGTTTGTAAAAAATAATGCAATTAATAAAATTCGGGGATTCAGTTTGGAAGTGCGTAAGGTATGTTGTATTAAATTATCATATTTTGGGTTCCTCTATATATCAACGAGCAATGTCGCTTCTTATGCGGGACACCCTGTATTTTTGAAGTTACAAATACAGTTAAAATCACAGAAAGAGACTCATAATGTAACGCTGTTAAAATAAGATACACACACATCTTTACAATTAACTGGAGGCATAACAAATACAGTTAAAATCACTTAGAGACTCATAAAGTAACGGTGTTAAAATAAGACACAAACATCTTTACAATTAACTGGAGGCAATAGGCATTTCCGTTTTTTACATAAATTGAAATCACTTGTGACTTCCCCTCTGCTCCGTCGATATTGTATAGGCATATAAACCGGTCGGTGGCAGATTATCCGTGAAATATCGAAAGTTATAAGTCGCAGGGCAATATTCATCTATCATTCGGAGAGGAAATCGCGCCCAATGTACTGTTTTATATAGAATAAATCGGTAACAAGAAGGGGAAAAAGGGGGAGCGAGAGAAAGTCTATAAGTTAAAATATGATCGGAATGGCTTTATAACGGGAGATTCTCGCCTTAAAAATCACCTCTCCCGATTTGTATATATATATATATATATATATATATATATATATATATATATGTATACGTACGGTATGTGTAAGCCTGGGACGTGCCACGTAGGGAAACGCTTATTCGGCACACGCCGCCGCATTCATTGCCGTTATTTCTTTGCATTTTTTGGCGGATTGTTTTGCGCTCCGGCTGCCTAACAAGAAACCGATTTCCGTGACTCCCGGGGAGGGAATCAGGGAACCGTTAAATATTTCTCCTTTTCAAGGCAACTTCCCATTCCTCTTCTTCATTACTGAAAATTGGCGATAATGTCAGCAAACTCCTCTCTATTCATTACTGTTCTCAGTATGGTATGTGTGTCCAATCCAGTCCATTTTCTTACGTTTTTATTCCATGAACATTTTCGTCTTTCCTTCCATGAACAGTCTTGAAAATTGGCATTTTGCCCCTCTGTATATATGTCCTAGATAACGTTTCACATGTTGCAAGAGTTCCCTATGTGTTCCCATCGTTCTGATAACATTCTCGTTTGTCATTCGTCTTGTCTGAATGTTTGAAACATGTTTGAATTCAATGTTAGATGTAAATGTATTTAATTTGAAATTTTAAAGCAACTATTTGGACAAAAATGTGACAACCACGTTTACAGGAATACTAAATGTTTCACTTGTCGACACAATGGCAAGTATTAATAATAATCATACTTTATTCATAGATAGACCATGTATAACAATGGAAAAACGGATGTGCATGTCGTTTGAGTAGGCTGTATATTAACAACGGGAGACTTAAATTTCAACACAATACTATTTTGACAAAATTACAAGGATTGATAACTAAGTTTCTTCATATTTTGTTTGTTTTTCGAGAAATAATATTGGAGTGAGTCGTCTATACGTTTTTTCTTAATAAAAAAAATTTTAAACAACTTTTTGGTTTATTTTGTAGTTTTCTCAAATAACCATAAACAAAAACTGTTGGGAACTAAAATCAATTTGGTACAATATTAAGTTGTAAATTATCATTAGACGATTTTGATGCCAAATAATAATATCTATTGGTGATAGTCCAGTGTAGATAGAAAAAAGCTGGAACTAATTTATACAGATATTTTAAGGTCCTAAAAGATAGTTGGAGGGTAAGTACTAGATGACGAATCTGTGAAGACGTACAGCTAATTTTGCTTAGTTTTTTTTTAAACAATGGTCGAAATTGGAAAAAATCGATTATTTTTGTTGATACTGTAACATTTATTTTCTAATTTATTTACACTATCCTAATTATTCACTACACACTACTAAATTTATCCTAGACTATTACTGAACTAATTTATATAACACACTTAACTACTTCCTAACTAATTAATTTATGTCACTCTTAAATGTAATTTATTTATACGCTCTCGCTTTTCACCTTGTTTACTATGTCGCGCTTCACGTCTAATAATAATTCTCCGACCGCAAGCCCGCTTATATACATTTCTCAATTGTATTCTCGATAATTCCACAAAGAACTCGGTTCATCTCGATAATAATGTTAACCTAGGAAACGTCCAGAAGGTCATAAATCACATTTCCTTAATGAGATGTTGCGGGCACGCTCGGCACGGTTTTTATTGCTCACCGCTGCGCCTAATAAGCGTAGGCGCGTTCCTTTGAGGAAAGCCGCCGAGGTCCGACAGGAGTAAACACATTTCGCTCTGCTGTTTACATTTCGCGTTAATATACGTTTCCTTTATATTTTTAAGAGAAATGCTTTGAATAAAAGTTGTAGCTCATTAAAAAAACCTTTAATTTGGAGTTTCATAAATTCAAATCGGTTAACAAATGCCTGAGATAATGGCAAAAAACGCCTATTTCTGCACTAATTTATAAATTTGTTATCAACATAGCAACATTTCGTATAACTTATTTAAAAATGAGGTATTTAATGTGTTTTTAAGATGTGCTAAACTTCAGACAGATTGATCAAATAGTTTACAAGTTACTCTAATTGTTTATCCCAGAAGGCGATTGTTTAAACAATTGTCCTTGCCTAAAAAAGGCAGTTTCTCACGAAAACCTTAACTTTAAAGGGCTGTAGCTTTTTACACGTTACGTGAATACCAAATCTGTGAATGGAATCATAAAACTAAGATATTCATTTATAATGTGTTAAAATTTCAGCTCTAAATATTTATAAACAATGGAGATGATTTTTGTTATAAAAAAGCTATCTGGATTCCCATTGGTCGTAGAAAATTCTTTTTTTTTGAGAATGTGTGTTTTAACTCCAGGTATACCCACTCACAAGTTTGTAACATGAATAATAATAAAATAAATTTATTCTAAATGTTGTCACACCTTTTTCACACGATAGTATTTGTAATAACAAATTTAAAAAATATATAAAGTTTTCTTGGTATATCTTACAGCTAAAGCCACAAAAAAATTTCAACTCTCAAAATTTACCTAGATTCATTATTTAGGCAAGGATAATTGTTTAAACCATGTCGCCTTCTGGGATAAACAATTAGAATAATTTATAAACTATTTAATCAATCTGGCTGAAATTTAGCACACCTTACAAACACATTAAATGCCTCATTTTCAAAAGGTTACATTAAATGTTATTAGCATTTATAAATTAGTGCAAAAATAAGCGTTTTTTGCCATTGACCGAAGTATAAATAAAAGTACCATTGAAAGTCATCTTAGAATGACTTCTTCCAAAATATTTAAGAAAGGTCGTTTTATTTTTTTTATAAATTAAGTAAGTGTGTAATTCAGTATAAAACGTAATACGACCTGTTGACCTTTTGAATATGTATACGAAGCTTTTCTATTAAAACGCCTGTCCCGAAATCAACAAGAGCAAAAGAGAAACTTATAGAGAAATTAGCGAAACTTGCGGTGCACGTCATCAAAATTTATGACGTCAGCACGTCGCCATGTTGCCACATCAAATTTTTTTACTTGACATGACTGTTGGTTTGGCTAGTAAATTTATAACTGAAAAGTATACATTTTCTTCGTCTTTCATGAATTTTGCTCTGAGATTATTGTGAAGTTCTTAAATAATTAAAATATATAGGTATTAGTATACACCAATAATTACAAATGAAATAAAATCATAATGTGTTAGGATGAGTTAGTAGGTACATGGAATTTACTCATTTAGTCAGTGTGATTTTATTAGTGTTATTATACATTTACATTACCTATACATATTACATTATACACTATTATGCTATTATACAATTATTTACAAACAAAATAGATATTAATAGATTAATTATATTAGAAATTATGAAATTCTTAATAACAAACACATTTATATACACTAATTACAATTCAAATAGGATCATGTGTTCTAGGATGAGTAAGGTATATGGAATTTACTCATTTAGTCAGTGTCATTTTATAAGTTTTTCTAATTTGCCATTATGCATTCTTGTTAATTGAATTACATATCTGCAAGTGCTTTGACTTTATGCATTACTTTGTTATAAAAACTCACTGTCCACCAAAGACCACAGGGAGGTGTGAGTATCACACGAGTATCACACCTCCCTGTGGGAGGTGTGATCCACAGGAAGTGTGCACTTTCATATAAAGAGAAACCCAGTAGAGAATGGACTTGGCACAGCACAGAAAATACAAGATTGAAATTGAATTGTTGACCAAAATGACCTACAATGTAATATTAGGTAATACAAATACAGATGAGAAAGAATAGAGGGCAATACAGAACAAATTAACATGTGAGAAACAAACAACAATAAAGTAAGTAAAGTATCTGCTGCCAGAATATATGTGGTCATCAATTGAAACAAAGAAACCCAAATTAAGCCTACAATTAAAAATAATAAATAGAGAAATTCAAATATAACTGAACTTTTGAGCAATTAGAGGAAACAACTACTTCGAGGACAAATACCCCTACCGACATTGAATTATACCACTAACTTCTCTCACCTGAACTCAGTTTAACATCTCAGTGATTTTTTATAAAGAATACATATATTTTTCGGGATTAAAGGTGCATTTTTCTTTATAATAAATAGAGAAGTATGGAGGTCGGGACTGACATTGTTGTGAAAACCATAAGTATAGAACCAAAAATATTAAGGAATACAGTAGCAAATAGAAGAAAACAAATAACATTAATAGATGACAAATCCAAAACAGAAAAGAAATATTTACACCAATGAAAATGAAATGGAAACACTGCTCTGAAGATAAGCTACAAACTACAAGTATGATATAATAACTGATCTGCAACATTTGGATCAAGAAAGTGTACACTAAATTGGCAGGTGTAATTGGATCGAGGAGCGTAGAGACATTGTAGGGAGGTGCATGTCCAACGGCCTAGAATCTGGAATTCAAGCAGAATATTGTAGTTATGAAAGTCGCGGAAGGAAACACACCCTGGTCAACCCGTCGGAAGTACTGTCTCTTATCAACTCTCTATTGGCAGCTTTACATGTGTCCATCGAGCCTTCATTTTATGTTCACCTAAAAAAAGTTTTACTATATAAATATGCATGCACTGCAGTTACAATATAATAATATTCTAATAATACATTATGTGCACATACCTAGAGTAAGATGTATTTACTTTAGTCAGAATCTGATATAGGTAAAAGTGAGATACCAGACATATCAGGCTCGATTTTAGATTCACAGTCACTACAGATGGCATGTTCGTGTAGATGTTAAATATTTCCTAAAAATCACTATTACTCTCTGAGTCACTGTTCAAGTCAATCACTAAATTGTTAACTTCCATTCTATCAAACATTCGTTCACGATTCCACCATTTCTCAATTACTTGTTCTGTATGCTTGATGGAGTTCATCCAGACCACAGGTGTAATGGTAGACAATGCTTCTTTCCACATGTCCAAACAGTTATCGTTTGCATTTCCATCTCGACCTACATGTTGGTTATAATAATTTTTCGTCACGCCCCATATCAACTCGATTGGATTGAATATACAATGATAGGGAGGAAGACGTAACACTCTATGGCCATATTGTTCAGCCATCTGATCCGTTAGGTATATCTTTTCTGGTTTATTTCTAGAAAAAAAATTACACAAACACAAATGTTTATATTTCATTTCTACTTACTGATTAACAATTTGAAGTAGTTCACTCTTCAACATTGTATGTTCAAATTGAAAGTTATGTTTTGTAAGCCAATCCTTTATAACAGGCTTTGTCGATCCACTTGTAGGAGCCTTATCTACCAATGTACTGTGGTACGGTGCGTTGCCCATAATAATAACTGACGGTTCCTCCGGTTTTTCTTTGGCGACTTTAACACCACATCACTCTTCACTTTTGCGAGATTCTACTCACAGTACACACACTGATCTTCAGTGCAGCTGAAACACGCTAAAATTTCCAATAAGGGCCATAGAAGCTTAATAACCAATAGTATCAATAATTTACCTCTCTAACGCAGTTTAACGGGAGTAAGGGGCCCCCATTATTTCGTTCCAGTTCAAAGTAACTGATTAGAGACGAGACCAGCTGCTGACACAGCCTATTCAATGGTTTAGGCATTTTATTGCAATTCCTTACACTCGAAAACACCCAAACACGTATTTAATTTACAATTTACCGAAGCGAGCAAAGATTTCGAAGTATAACCTCAAATTCTCAAAATCATAACAAAACTTTCGTGTCAATTCGTGAATGGTCTGACAACAGTGCCCACGGCTACCAACTTATATTTTATCGGCTAACATCCGACAGTGTGCTATCTCTTTTTAACTGGGATAACAGTGTGCTCTGTTTAAAGCAAATTTTTATGTGACACCAACGGCAATTGGCAATAAATGTGACGTCATTGATGACGGCACCGCAAGTTTTACTAATTTCTCTATATAGTGGTTCGTTAGTATGACAGGGAAGGATGTTTTGCAACGTTGCCGGCCAAGCAGGCAGTCCAAGTCAACTCGTATCGCGGTCGCGTATCGCTTTACACTTTCGCATGTGTGCGGAGCGGATGACTGTGATGTTTCGCCAGCTAGCAACATCGCAAAAGTTCGTTCTCTGTTTAGCCAACGAGAAATATATGGCCTTTCTTTCGCTGTTATGTTTATAGCATCCTGCGACTGCTCACTTTAAAGTGCCCAAAAATTTTTCTGAATTCTTTTTAATTGAACAGCAGTTGTCGGAAATAACTCTCGTCATGGGCGCCGCTACATAAGGGCAAGGGGGGGCGGTTGCCCCCCCCCTGGATTTTACCGTTTTCTTGGTTTTACGGATCTAAAAGCAATGGATGTTAAAAGCAATGGATGTTAAAAGCTCAGAAGGGATCATTCCTTGCACGACCATCGTTGTGCAAGACCCACCAGGTTCTTTAGGTGAGGGTAGTTCATAGAATTCATCCCCTAAATAATTATCTCCTATTAGTAAAGAATGGTGACTGGTGAGAAATATCTTCATTTTAATTTAATGCAAATTTTTTATTAAAAAAATATTATGCCCCCCCCTGACTTAAATTATGCCCCCCCCCCCTGACTTATTTCTTAGCGACGCCCATGACTCTCGTACAAAGTTCGTTTCTGGAGATTCGTCGCTAACTTCACACACATGACAATTAGTAAACTTCCTCTTTATTTTTAAATTGAAATCAACCCTTAACGAGACCTAACCACCCCTCAGCTAACGTTTCTGACACAAGCTCGCCTTCAATTTTGTCTTTCGATATCTCTGGTGTATCGAATCGTTAGATCGACCGCTGGCGGGGGTAGTGTCGTGGGGGTGGTGTCGCGGGGGTGGTACCACCCCCGCGTCCCGCATAATTAAAAATCGAGACGAGTCGGGGGGCGAGGAGGAACACTCCCTCTCTCTCCCCCTTTTTTTCCGTGAGCGTCGAGAGGCGGCCTCGAGCGTGGTTAAGTGCCGCCGTTCCGCCGTCTTTGTCACCGCACGGATCCTTCGTTGGTATGCCGCAAAGGACACGCCGTTCCCCGACCCGAAAATAGCATTACCGCCGCCGACGGACACGAGCGGAATTCCCCCCCGAACCAGAAACGAGGGAGGGTGGGGGCGGCTAATTAACCGGACACGCGAGGGGTGGGATGGGGGGCGGTTAATCGGTCGGTCAAGGGGGTGGCTAGGAGGTGTCATATTGTAAATAACGTTTTATACTCGTCGCAGAGTTTAAAGTTGCTCGAGTAATTTTTTACCCCTATTTTTCACCCCTTGGGAAAACGGAGTTGATTATTTTTCTGAAGCATCTTGTGACCAAAGCGTGTAAATTTAAAAGTACTAACTATTCAGGCACTATCGAATAAAACTAGTTCCTACCCCCTACACACTTATATATACATTCTACGTCCTAATAACCTTATTTCAGTTAAAACCCGTTTTTACCAATAGTTTACTCTAGCATCTTCAATTGAGTATGATTCACGAATAGATGGAGCAATGAAATGGTGAAGACTCTACCCATTCGCCAAAATTTTGAAAATTTTACTCGAGGGTTGTACCGTGATATCAAAAATTATCTTGGTCAAGGGTTGTCATGGAATGAAAAACGGGTGTCTTAACTTAAATCATCCTTTTGAAATCGTTCTGTCATTGTCAAGCTACACTGACATCATCAATAACTTACAAATGTGTTACTTACTTATTTCAGTTGTACAATAGTAATGAACTTGTAATGAAGCCCATTTTCGAGAGTTGACGGTCGACCACCCACCATACAGTTAATTGCGAAATCAAACCTATCTCAGATAGATGGCGGCCGATAAGGCACTGTTCAATCTACCATCCCTTAAACATCCAGACTAAATTTAGATGAGGCAACCTCCCCCCTCAAATGGTCCTGTACCCGAGTTAATCCAAGGTCAGAACCAATATTTGTCTGTGACAAGCCGTACGTTATCCGTATTTTCCGTTGCGTCTGATATCCGTTTCCGTTCTACCGATCGATACATGTTATTGTGAACGTTACCGACCGTTAGTTTTAAACCGACCGAATTATTCGTTATTTGTTACGTAACCGTCCGATTGTGAACGTACTACCGACCGATAAATGTAATTGTGAACGTTACCGACCGCTAGATTTAGACCGACCGACACCGTCCGATTGTGAACGTACCACCGACCGAATTATATGTAACTGTGATCGTTCCGCCGTTAGATTAAACCGCCCGAACTCTGTAAACCGTAAAACCCACCCTAAAACCGATAACCGTCCCGGCGCCAAATCACTCTAGTAACCGCACCAAGCGCGTTACAAACTACAACTTACAATTACAAGCCATAATTCGTTTTAGCCCCTGATGAAGCAGGCGGCATTAAACTCCGATCGAAGAGGTGTCCCAACTATATCGTTGTAAACTTCGCTTTAAACGTCCTGCATCGATATTCCCTTGATGGGATTAACAAGCGCCGCATTAGCGATCCCCATTACTTTTCCACCCCCGAAGTCCGACTCCTCGAATCGATCCGCAGGCCGGATATCTTCAATATCGTCCGTCGGATCCCGATATAGGGAGAAAAATAATCCGATCCTCTTGTTTTCAATATTTCCGCAATTCATCACCCCCCCCCCTCCCGGATCCCCGGATCGGACGACGTTACATTTAATTCGATCCGGAGTCCGTGTGTGCGGGGCGGAAGGAGGGGGGGGTGGATCGAGGGCCACCCCCGCAGGATTATAAATATTCCATTCATACGTATAAATCTCGGAGAGGACGCGGCACGGCAAAAGGACGGGAACGCGTCACTAAATCTCCTCCTCCGGGCCCGTAAACGAGAGATCCTTAATAGAAATATCTTCGCAGGATTATCTCTTAAATGATACGCGTCCGTTTGACGTATTAAGATGTCTGTACGCTTTGGTCGAAGCCGCAAATGGAATATATGACCGCAATCAGACGGGGAAGTGAATTTTAGGGGATGGCGAATTTCGACTCGCCGATACTAAAAATACTTTAATAATTAAACCTAAGGAGACGCTAAGAGGAGTGCGACTTTCGAAAAACTGGGGGAGATAGGAATGTCGTTACGTACGAAATATCATAACTTTCATAATATCATAAACTAAATTTTGTCGTTTATTAGAAAGTAGTTATTTTGTACAACTAGTACGAATATACCAATTATTAGTTTTGGGGACGATTGGTTTAAAAGATATGGACTTTCGATATTTCCATTTTACAAAGAAGGTTATGGGGTTGAAATTTAAAAACTAACCAAAAATCATTAGTTAATCAGAAGACATGGAAAGCGACGAGAAACTACTTTGTTCGCACAAACTTTTGGCTTTTTGGTTTAGACAATTTGGAAAAGTTTTGGGCACTGAATATATAAAAAACTAATTGAATTACGATTTTAAAAATTGATAATTTTTAGACAGTTGGAAAGGTTTTGGCCAGTCGTTATTTCGAAGAGTTGATACCTCAAAAACTGATTCAATTATGATTTTAAAAGAGATAATTTTACACAATAGGAAAATTTGCACGACGATATATCTCAAAAGGCGATATTTCAAAAATTTTATCGTATGATTTTAAAAACAATCGATGTTAGATAGCGGGAAAAATTTTGGTCAGTCGATATCTCAAAAATTGTTTGAATTTTGATTGTGAAAACAGGCGACTATAGAAAATTGAAGAAATTTCCTTCGGCCAGTCGTTATCTTTAAATTTGGTATCTCAAAAACGGTTTGATATACAATTTTGAAAACATGTGATTTTAGACTTTTTCGGCCAGTCGATATCTTGTAAAGTTGATATCTTAAAAACTGTTACCACTATGAATTTGAAAATTGATGATTTTACACAATGGGAAAATGTTCTGGAAGATATTTCTGAAACGTTTGAATTTCAAAAATTTATCCACGGTTTTGAAAATAGCCGTTTTTAAACAATTGTACAGATTTCTGCTAGTCGATTTCTCAAAAATGGTATGGTTTATAATTACCCTATAAGGTAATTTGGGTATAAGTACCCAAACGAAATAGAAAATGACATAATATTCTGGCAAAGGTGTAAATCCACATATCCCAACTCAGAGTTCTCAGCTAGAACTAGATGGCACTACAATCCTGAAAGTTTAGATGAGATACCGAAAAATCTCAAAGCAGACTCAGCTTCAAGACTGTTTCGTCTCAGATAAGTGACATTTTTAATTTATTGTTGCACCGATGTTGATTTACAGTGGTCGATATTGCTGTCATCCTCGAGTACTCGATACTTCTTCAAAATTTATTTCCTATAAATCACAAGTCAAGTAAACAATTTAACCGTAAGGGTAATAAAGACCATCCGGGAAAGTCATCCAGTATTTTACAGAAAGTTTTTGACCACATTTCGAAGAAGTAGGGTACGTCGCGATTTCTAAAACATGTGCTTACCACCTGTATATGAGATGATAGCTACGATCTTCAGCAATGGTCAAAACGCCTTTTATTCATTACCGGGGTGATTTTCAACCAATAAGCGACGAGTAAAAAGGGCGGAAATCAATCTGACCAATAAGCGGAGATCGCGTTTCCCGTCTCTAATTTTTAAGGAAATTTTAATTTTAAGAAGACTCTTCGTCTAACTGCGAGAGAATCACTATCTATCTTCACCTATTCCGTTTTCTTGTAATTAAGTTTGTTGCAGTTTTTAATTAGTTCTAGTAAATCCGAAATTACAAAAATACAATTCGTGTTATCATTTTCCCAACTGTTCACGCAATATTAAGTTGGCGCGTGAAGTGTACGGGTCAGCTATAACGGTCAACGAGACTATCGAAATTTCTGATTCTGAAATTTAGTAAACAATTTTAATTTTTGTACAGCGAACGCACTCTTCAGATATTCAAATCAATCTGCACTCATTTGAAGGTATAAAACCAAAAATTAACCATTCCTCACTTATTTAATATCCTTTCGGTATACTTAAATTCTGGAATCAAAAATTAATCACCCGACACTTCGCCATTTAGTGTGATTCCCAGATTCCCGAAACCGCTTCGTCCGTCAGGAATCGATACCGTATCGAACTCGCCGTAACCGATGCGATTCCCGTCCCAAATAACCGGACGAGGGAGAGGAGGGAGAAAGAGAGAGGGAGAACTACTAGTAGATACTACTACTCGGGGAGCAGATGATTGGGGGGCATTATACGGGAAGAGCGGGATGCGTGGCTATCGAATCAAATGCGCCACTGATTGGATTTGTTTTACGATCTAATCCGGAGGAGTTGAGGAGAGAAGTTATCGGCCCTGCATCCAAATGAGGCCGTGTGGAGATTTATAAAAGGGATCCTTGAATGTAATCGTCGTGACTTGATGCTCGTAGGTGAGTCGATCGGTTTGAATTTATGGAATTCGTGTTTGGTAACTGAAATCTAAGTAAGATCAAAAGGTTCTTCTTATTCTTCAGTATTCTTTCATCCAGTGTTCGATATAGGCCTCTTCTAATTTCTTCCATGCTTCCCTATTTTTAGCTGTTGTAATCCATTGTTTCTAGACTATAGCAACTATATCATTTATCCATCCTTTTCTGGGTCTTCTTACGCTTCTTTTTGTTTCCAGATGTCTCCAAAATGTAACCCTGTATGACCATTTCTCTGTCTTTTGCCTTGCTACAAGCCTCGATATTCTGTCCATGATATCAGTTACTTTGGGTCTTCGATGTATTGGGAATTTTGTCTCTCAAGCTTACTCCCAGCATAGTCCTCTCCATGTCTTTTTAAGTTACTGTCCTAGTTTCTACGAACATAAGTTGCCACTGATAATATTATGTTCTACCCCACGTAACATTGGACGTCCAGTTTAGGTCCATTTTACGTCCCGTACGTCCAGGTCCAGATTAGGTCCTTAACGGACGTCCATTAGACGTCCAGTTAGGTCCATTTTACGTCCCAGACCTCCACGTTCAAATTAGGTCAGCAGCGGACGTCCAGTTTAGGTCCCTACATGTACGTCTGGTTTAGGTCCACAGTGGACGTCCATTGAACGCCCAGTTTACGTCCGATTACTTATGTTAATAAATGTGCGTGTTGAGTAGAGTAGGAGTAAAATTTCCTAAGAAAATAAATCTCCGAAAAATTAACAGTTAAATAATTACCGTCGAAAAGGTGCTCTAAGAAGAAAAACCTTAACAGTGTTAATTAAGGCTACTGAAAAAGTACGTTCTAAATGTGTTGGAATATTTTTATCCTTAAAGATGGAACTGAGTTTGCCGATTGCTGTCCACATTAGGAGCATTCTTCTCTTAATTTCTGAAGTTTGGTTTTTCTTTTCATACTTAATTATGTGTCTACCTTTTCTGCGGTCCATAACATTATCTTCTTGGCTGTTGCTCATTATTTTCGTTTTAGCAAGGTTCACCTTTAACTCTATTACTTCTGATTGATGACACATTGAAACAATAATCATCCAAATCGACCAATCTTAGCAACATTTTTCAGCTTTTACATTTTTTGCAAACTGTACAGATTACCTAATGTTGATATTACTTTTGCCAATATGGTCCTCTATCACTAAAAAAAATCTTCGAAATTGGCTGTGTCGGATAAGAAGAACCTTTACCATTTTTTTTGTATAGGTCTGCAGATCTGTAATTTTCGATATTTGTAATGTCTCCTTTTTTGTCAGCGTTTTTCCATGGCTTCGGTATGCGTCCTTCCAATAGGCATTTATTTAGCAATAATCGTATCGTTTCTTCCAGAACGGTTCCTTCCACTTTTAGTGGTTCATAGTTATTCCATTGGAGCTCTCCTGCCTCAGAAAGGTTGCTTCACAGTGAATCGGTTTTGAATTTTGAATTTTCCGGTTTTAAAATGTCATTTTATATCGCCTGTTACATTTGATAAGAAATGGTATTTCCAGGAAGATTCTATAAACATGATTGCTTCACTATATAGGTATCACTAGGATTTGTTTGTGCGATTGTTAACAGGGCGCCACTAGAAACGTCACTGGAAATGGGATCTACTGGGAGTGTTTCGGGAAAATGATCAAATTTCACTGCAAATCGTCATCAGGCAAAATTACATCGAATCCATTGAATCACTATAACTATGGAGGATGTCGCAAATGAAGCCGACATGACTCAGAAAAATAGAAGCGGTCCCCTCTATTATTATTCCTCCTCTCTCGATTCACCTCGGACTTTATCCCTCCCTACCCCGACCATCCCCCTATTGTGTCCTTTCTGCAGATAAGAAGCTGTTTGTATCTGGTGTGTGCCATAATGACGCACCAGTCCGACGTTAACTTTTTACGAGGCGACGTCCAACGTACGTCGAAGACGTCCTCCCTGCTCCGGACGTACCGGAACCGATATATTTTATGGACGATGTCCAGCAGCAGTCAATAAATAGCCCTGATGGGCCACCTTCCATTCGGCTGACCGATAAAAGTGTACGGGGGACTCCGAAATAGTTGTAAGCCGTTTTGGGTGGGAAAAAGTTGAAACGGTCATACTATGGTTACATTTGGAAAAGTAGTTCGTTTTTCGTAAAACTTTGTTCAAAGGTTTGAAATTCCCGTCATCCATTGAGTTTCCCATCAAAATACAGTCCACCTCGTTCGTGATTGAACTCAGATATATTTGTCAATGTTTAGTTATATTATAACTGATTCAGTTAGTGTTGAATTTAGCATTGATTTTCCAAATCCAAATTACAAAAGATTACTCAAATTCGACGAGGGATGCTAAAATGTCACCGGTCAGTCATAATTCTCGTATATTCTACTTTGGTTGTTGGAAAATTTTTGAAAGTTAGTAACTTAACACCCTTAAATAAAGTCGGTGTACGGACGACAATTTTACGTGATAAAATGTCCAACTGCTCATTTTAGACACATTGTTATGACATGTGTGAAGTTGAACATTAATCTTGAACCTTACATGAATTGCTGCGCAGGATAATTGTGTTCATTGAATACTAAATGATAGCAGTCGACTTTTTACACGATTGTTCATATCATTCACCACAATTTTTGGTCGAAATCGTAACAACCTATTATTGCTGCACTCGTTGACCGATGCAAGAACAAATATATGAGATTATATATCTAATCAAACTTTTAGAATGCAAGAATTAAATACATTATTGCCGCAATTGTTATTGTAATAGTAATAAGCAATGGTATGCACAGTAAACATTCAGATAACTTTATAAATAATAGTCGGCAATACCGCTAACGTCCAACTGTGTGCTGTCGCCGTCGCCGCCGTTGGAGTGGAAGGGAGATAGATGCGTCATCTCACTCTCGCATGGCTCACATTGGTTGTGTGATACCGGAATCTCTTTCACTCGGACGCTGTAGTGGAAGAGAGATAGATGCGTCGCAAGGCAAACGTTAAGGTCGATCTCTGTCTATTGTTCTCGCTCTCGCTCGCACGCATGGGTTTGGCGTAACGTTACAATGTTTTCTGGGACGTGTAGGTAGTCCGCACACCGATTTATAAGACGTATATCACGATTTCAAGTTATATCATTGTTCAAGAAAGGTAATAAAAATAAATGTGACAACTACAGAGTGTAAGTTCATTAGACACAGCGTATAAAAGGTATAAATAAACTCAACGTCATAACGGAAATCCTATTAAATGAGGGCAAATAGGATTTAGAAAGGGACGATCTACAATAGATGGGGTATTCACAATCCAAGAAATTATCAAAAAACGTAGTAAGTTTAACGAAGAAATTCATATATAGCTTTCATAGACTTCGAGAAAGCATTCGATAGCCTATACAAAAATCTGTTGTGGAAGGTCATGATTGAAAAAGGATACCTGAAATACTTAATAAAATTAATTCGCGAAATGCAAACAATATTTGTAATTTTTTTTTTAATTATTTTTTTGGATAATGATTCAGAGAAAATACAATACGTTTAAAAGACGTATTTGTTTGTATTAATTGTAATGAACTTTCGCTGGCAGCATGGTAATTTCAGTTCTGATATATTTTTGTAATTTTACTAAAAACTATAGTAAGTCTCATCACAAATAATGTTTGTAATTTTCAAAAACATTTAATTAGAAATCGACCAATAGTTCAGTATAAAATTACAATAGGTGTATTATTACCACATACACATTGTAAAATTACAACTTATTTTAGTACGTTTGCTCACATGTGTTGCAGAATTACTTGAATTGTATTGAATTCTGTATTGCCACACTTTTGCTAATTATTGAAAACAATTGTAATTTTACAAAAATTGTTAGCAGTGTAGGCAGACTAAGAAGAAGATGGGTACCGTAATAGCCTAATACTAATACCTGGAGTGAAGTATAAGAACAAATAACTGCAAACTCCAAGAACCCCCCGATCCTCCCCCGTAGGATCCGACTGGGCCATTTAGATCTCGGACCCTCGATGTAGGCGGAATACACAATATGCGAATACTCCGCGCTGGAAGTCGTTCCGAGTTCGAGATAGACTACGGGGCCCATACGATCGAAACGGCTCCAAGAATATCCTAATTAGATGCTCTCCTCTCCTCCGGGGGAGGCTCGCCCTCTCCCTGTCGCCGCCTCCTCTGTCCGCCGTAAAAACGGGACTTTCGGGCCTCTTCCGCGCTATAAACTCCCGGTTATTTGAATAAAGTCGATCCGGTTCGATCCTCCGCTTTGCGGTCCGGTGCATACGGGAATCGGGGCTGGACGCGTCCCGAGGGATCATTGTTTAACAGGACGTGGGCCTCGGAGTGATGGGAACGTTGCCTATGCGTGTCTTAAGGGTTAGTCGGGGATGATGGGTTAATTGCCGCGTTCGATTGGAAAAATATGAGAAAATATTAATGTTAGCTCTCCAGAAAAATTTGAAAGTAAATGTAACGTTTATTCTTAATTTATTTACACTGTCCTAATTATACACTACACACTACTTAATTTATCTTAACTATTTCCTGACTAATTAATTTATATCACTCTTAATGTTAATTTATTTCACTGGTGCGTTTTTCACTTTATTTATTCACTCGCGGCTTCACGTCTAATCTCCTCTCTCCGACCGCAAGCGCACTTAAATACACCTCAATTGTATTCGCGATAGTTCCTGAAATAACTCGAACGTTCTTTTTTTATGTAGAAAGGTCTAGAGAGGCCGGGAAGGTAATAAATCATTCATCCTTTATGGCCCAATTACGGAGCGTTTCAAAGTGGCCGCCGAGGTCCGATAAGAGTAAACACGTCTCGCGCTGCTGTTTACATTTCGCGTTACATAAACTTATACAGTTGTCGTATCTCTTAAGAGATACGTTCAAGTTTCTTCAGTTGATATTGTTGTGAATGCAGCTGTGAATCAATTAACACAAAAGTAGTTAAATGTTAGCCACTGTAATTGTTATATATCAATCATAACAATTTTCTCCAACTTACCTCATGCCTCTTCAGTTGATATTGTTGCGAATGGTAGACATGTTGCCAGCTGCTGTTAATTCAATTAATACAAAAGCAGTTAAATTTTAGGTCGGGCTTGAAATGCACCAAGCCGATTATCGTACCTGTCGACCGTTCGCAGGTAGTCCGCACTACCAACCAATATAAAATTGATTATAATTCAATATTATGTTCCAGCGAATTTTGATTAACGCGAATATGTTTTTATTAAGATCGTTGTTTCTTCCTCTACAAATCGATACCAAACTTTAAATATTTCCAACAAAATCAAATTGTTTTATGGTTTGTGGTCTATATTCTGTGAAAATCATTATTATATTAGGAGTATATTTCTCAACATATACGAAATTATAAATGTGTATCTACTCACTGATATAAAGACGAAATTGTTATATATTTGATAAAGAGAAATCTTGACCTGTAATCTTTATCTTGATGAAAAGGGAACTTGTTATACCTCCTTAATGTTGTTTATCACATAAGTAGTGTGAAGTTCCAGGAATGTGCTCTGGTTTGATCACAGTCTCTCACTATGATATATCTAAACTGTGGTTTGTGATTGGTCGGCCTTTATGATTGTATTAAATACTAGGGAAATATTATGGTCAACTATATAAAAGGTTTGTTTGAACCGATTGGTTCTGTTTCTCAAATATGTAACAATTTCGTCTTTATATTAGTGAGTAGATACACATTTAAAACCATAACACAATTTGATTTTTTTGGAAATATTTTGAGTTTGGTATCGATTTGTAGAGGAAAAAACAACAATCTTAATAAAAATATATTCGCGTTAATCAATATTCGCTGAAACATAATATTGAATTATAATCAATTTTATATTGTCTGGTAGTGCGGACTACCTGCGAACGGTCGACAGGTACGATCCCTAACGCCACGGGGAGCCTATAATCCGGCTGGTGCATTTCGAGCACCACCAAATTTTATCTAGTTCCATCGTTATGTATCAATCATAACAATTTGCTCTAACTTGCCTCATGCCTCTTCAGTTGATATTGTTGTGAATAGCAGTCAGGTTGCTAGCTGTTGTAAATTCAGTTAATACAAAAGTAGTGAAATTTTAGCCACTTCAATCGTTATGTATCAATCATAACCGTTTGCCCAAGGTCTACCCCAACCTAACCACGGGTGTTCCTCCTTAAGGTTTCGTCTCCCCTCGGCCTGATCCGAAACCTCCCCCGTTTCGATAATTCACCATCTCCCTCGCACGGCACGCAATCTTCCCTTTTTTCCCCCGAAGGAGAAACCTGCATAATCCCATCGCGGCCGGAGACTTATCCAACGGAGCGGACCGCCGCCCCCCATTCCCCTAATGGAATCAGTGTTAATCGGTCAACTGAACCGTCGACATTTACGCGCCATAAAGACCGATGATCTCGCCCTTTAACGACACACAATCAGTACGACAAAGCGAGCGCAGTTATTTACTGCGGAGGTGATAAATGCGAGCCGGCCGGCCGCCATTATTTTATCTGGACCGTGGAACGGCCGAATAGGTAACTTCATTACCGACGCCCTCTCTCCCTCTCCCTCTCACTCTCTCATGTTCTCTCTTTATCTTTCTCTCTTTCGTCCCCTGAAGGTAACTTCATTACCGACCAGGGGGGGGACTTCTTCTCCGTTTCTCGCCTCGCTCGCGCTCAATTAACCGCGGAAAGAATTTCCTCGTTTTCCCCTCGGAGAGGAGAAGGGGGGGGGGAATGGGAGAGCGTGGAAATGCCGCAATGAAATCAACAGTTTCCGGAATGTACGCGTCATTACCGACTGTCATCCGCAAGACGGGGAGGGCAAAGTGGACCGGACGTGGCGACCGACGGGACGCGCTCCCCGGGATACGCGGGATAATAATGGAAACCGGGAGAGAATCGGGATTAGGCAGGTTAAAACCAGTCTTCCCCGAGTCCTCTTCGGTTTTCGTCTCTGGAAGATGGGATAGACGTCGATTTAAGTGTAGCGTAATGGCGATTGTATAAATTGAGCAAGTGGTTTAAATGGGTTTGTCCAAAACCATCAAGAGCAGTTCAGTTTGAAATTTTCACCTTATATCTATTAGGTACTTGAAATTATTCAGTCACTTAATCAAACTTATATTTTTTAGTAGCATTTTTTAGCTTACAAAATTAACACTTCGAAAGAAGTGGTTATATGACGAAATCTCCAGCAATTTAAAAATTATAAACTTGAAGAATATAGATTGAGAGCGGTTTCATTAAGTTAAAAAAAACGAATCACCTCTTTATATCGAAATTTCGTTAAATTTTAACAGATTTTAAGTTCGTTAAAGTTAAAGTCAAAGTTAAAATCTCAAAGATTGTCAAAATGTTAACACATTAACAGGTCTTAATTAGGTTATTAAACTGTTTAGATCTTAAAAATCAGCGTTTATTTATATCGACATTGAAACTTTGTTAATCTCGAAATTAAACTTTAACATAGAGTTTATTCAAAACTAACACTCCGAAAGACAAGGTTATATATTGACATTTCTATCAGTATAAAAATTTGATTGTAAATTTGACGAATATTGATGTAGACCAGAGTTTCAGTAAATTTTGATTTTTGTTTAACTTTCTTTAAGTTAAAATCAAAGTTAAAATATTAGAGATAGTCGAAAATTTAACAGATTGACAGATTTTAACAGATTTAACATTTATTTTATATCTCAGTAATCTGCATTTATTCGTGTTGAGATTGAAACTTTCTTAATCTCAGAATCAAATTTTACCATAGCATTTAGTCTAAATTAACATTTCTAAAGACGAGGTTATATATCGAAATCTCCAGCAGTTTAAAAATTTGATTGTAAATTTAAATCATATTGATGGAGAGCAGAGTTTCAGTAAATTTTGAAAAATTCTAACTTTGTTAAAGTTAGTCAAAGTTGAAATATTAAAAATTGTGAAAAATTTAACAGATTAACAGATTTTAACAGATTTAACATTTTTTTTAGATCTTGGAAATCTGCGTTTATTCGTATTGAGATTGAAACTATGTTAATCTCGGAATTAAACTTTAACATAGAGCTTAGTCCATTAACATTTTTAAAGACGAGGTTAAATATCGAAATCTCCATCATTTTAAAAATTTGATTGCAAATTTGACGAATTTCGATGTAGAACGGAGTTTCAGTAAATTTTGAAAAATTTTAACTTTGCTTAATTTAAAGTAAAAGTTAAGGTATTAAAGATAGTCTAAAATTTAACACATTGACACATTTTTGACAGATTTAACATCTTTTTTATGTCTCAGAAATCTGCGTTTATTCGTTTTGAGATTAAAACTTTGTTAATCTTGGAATTAAACTTTAACATAGAGTAGTCAAAATTAACACTTCGAAAGACGAGGTTATATATCAAAATTTTCTTTAGTTTAGAAATTTGATTCTAAATTTGACGAATATTGATGGAAAGCTGAGTTTCAGTAAATTTTGAAAATTTTAAGCTTTGCTTAGTTAAAGTCGAAGTTAAAGTATAAAAGATATTCAAAAATTTAACAAATTGACGGATTTTTAACAGATTTAACATCTTTTTTATATCTCAGAAATTTGCGTTTATTCGTTTTGAGATTGAAACTTTGTTAATCTCAGTATCAAACTTTAACATAGAGTTTATTCAAAATTAACATTTCTAAAGATGAAGTTATATATCTAAATCTCCAGCAGCTTCAAAATCTAATTGTAAATTTGACGAATATTGATGGAGAGCAGAGTTTCAGTAAATTTTGAAAAAAGTTCGAAACTTCCCTTTATATAGACATTTCGTTAAACTTAGGGTGGTATTCAGAAACGGCACTTAAATATTTCTTAAGTGTTCCTTAGCTAAGTTAAGATTTTTCTTAACTTAACGGTAAGGAGGGATTTGTATTCAGAAACGTCACTTAAATAAATCTTGGCTGAGAAATTTTTAAGTCGCTATTTTTTCGTTTCGTGTCAAACTCTATCAAAAACTTAACCTACAACCTATATTTTTCATTGTTTACATTTGGGATATTTGGTGAATTGTTAATTTATTGAGTCGTAAAGGTCCTAAAATTGAGGAGTGTAGTGATTGTGTACCTGAGACGGTATACCTGGAATTCTAGGAAAACAATAGGGAAACTTCGGGCGTGTATTGAAGGGAATCTGGTTATTTAAGGAACAGATGGTAGAGGTATTAGGAAACTTCCCGGGAGCGAGCAGGGGCCCAGCAGGAGCCCCTAGCAGGACAAACTCGAGAAGGAGCACCCGATGCGGCGAGGCCGACGACCCACTACACCGTCAAACGGATTCCAAGGCAGCCCAGCTGCCGATCGCAGTCCCTGAAGATGATTATGGCCCTGTGTCCACCAGGACGAAACAGGCCTACATACATGGCTGAGTCACGGTTTTCTGCGGTTTCCTGTGACCGTAACCAGAATTGGCAGCCACCACCGGAGGAATCGAGAGGGCCGCAGCCTTCCCCTCACCAGCATGCTAGGACCTTTAGATGTAGCACAAGATGATATTGTAACATATGCACACATGTTGCAGATGACGCTTAATAAAGATACTTAAAAGTAAAAAGTATTAGGAAACAGGTAGTGTTCAAATCACATTAACGAAAAAGAAGTACACATAAACGACCACTTTAGAAAAATAGGGGAAAGACGAGTTAAATGATAGCGATGGTCATTACAGCAAATTTAAAAGAACAGTACCAGTTCTAGAGGGTAAAGATGTGGGTAATTCTAAGTAGGTATAAAGGCCCCACTGCCTTTTTCTACTCATTTTTAATCGTGCGCTTCAAGTTAGAGGACGTTGAAATGGAGAAGAGAAGGATTAATTTTACCCTCAGTGAGAAGGCGTTGCTTAAGGAGCTGGTGGCAAGGAATTGCAGCATTGTTGAATGTAAACGTTTGGATGTGGTAACTAAAGCAGTGAAAAAAAAAAGGAAATGGGAGGTGGCAGTGGAATTCAACTCCAATCCTAATATCACTCTGTTGTGACGAAAGTTGTTCTAGTGGAGTAAGGGGCATTCCTCGTTGATCTTGTACTTCTTGGATTTCTGTTGTTAAAGGGAGAGTGACATTAACCACACACTGTTTCGTAAATCAATAAAAAAATTTAAACTCGAACTTGTCCAATTCATAGAGCGGCATTTCCCTAATATACCTTCGGGCACGTAACGACCTAACCTCAATGTTTTGGCTAAGAAATATTTAAGGTACCTATCGAGCTACCTTAAATATTTCTTAAGTATTTTTTAAATGTAAGACAAAACTTTACTAAGGAGGATTCAGGAATGGAATTAAGTGGAAGAATGACGTTACTTAAGAAATACTTAGGAATTATTTTAAGTTAAGATTTCTTTCTGCTAAGGAAGGTTTCTGAATACAAATTCGGACTTAAGGAACCATTTAAGTTAAGAAAAATTTAAAGAACGTTTCTGAATACCACCCTTAACATTCGAGATCTCATCTTCAGCAACGTAATGAGTTTGAGCAAGAAAGTTTCCAGTCGCGCTGTATAGTTTTTTCAGGATTCTACACCTGAAAATATTTTGTCACTTAGTTAGTTTCTTAAGACAATTCGAGTTAGTCTTCGTGCTCACTTTCGTTCATGAGGTTATTGTTATTCTAAACTTTTTTTCTAAACTTTGTTTAAACTAAGTTTTAATTAGGTTAGATCAGATTTGGGATGGTTCAATGTGCTCGATATCTCCCGAGATGAATTGGGAAGAGTACGCCCAAAATTTTCCTTAGATTCCTGTATTTTTTTCCCCGAAATAGAGATAAAGAGGAAAAGGGGGGTACTCTTCCTCCTTCTCCATCAATCCTTCCACACCTGAAAATGTTTTGTCAGTTAGTCAGTTTCTTAAGAAAATTCCAGTCAGTGCTCACTTTTATTCATGAGGTTATTGTTATTCTTCAATTAATAAGTTTTAATCAGGTTAGATCAACATTGGGGTGGTTCAATGTACCCAAAATCTCCTGAAATAAATTGGGAAGAGTACGCCCAAATTTGTTCCTTAGATGCCTGGATTTTTGTCACCGAAATAGGGATAAAGAGGAAAGGGGGTGCTCTCCTCCCACTTCTTCTCTCGTCCTACTCCTTCTTCCCTTCCACACCTGAAAATGTTTTGTCAGTTAGTCAGTTTCTTAAGAAAATTCCAGTCAGTGCTCACTTTTATTCATGAGGTTATTGTTATTCTTCAATTAATAAGTTTTAATCAGGTTAGATCAACATTGGGGTGGTTCAATGTACCCAAAATCTCCTGAAATAAATTGGGAAGAGTACGCCCAAATTTCTTCCTTAGATTCCTGGATTTTTGTCACCGAAATAGGGATAAAGAGGAAAGGGGGTGCTCTCCTCCCACTTCTTCTCTCGTCCTACTCCTTCTTCCCTTCCACACCTGAAAATGTTTTGTCAGTTAGTCAGTTTCTTAAGAAAATTCCAGTCAGTGCTCACTTTTATTCATGAGGTTATTGTTATTCTTCAATTAATAAGTTTTAATCAGGTTAGATCAACATTGGGGTGGTTCAATGTACCCAAAATCTCCTGAAATAAATTGGGAAGAGTACGCCCAAATTTGTTCCTTAGATGCCTGGATTTTTGTCACCGAAATAGGGATAAAGAGGAAAGGGGGTGCTCTTCCTCCTCCTCCTCCTCCTTCTCCCCTTCCTCCGTCCTCATCCTCCTTTTCGTGGCAAGTCTGAAATTTATATCGGCAATTCCTCCGCCTCGCGTGCCCTGCCGTTCCTCAATAAACCGAAGAGGAAGAGAGATCGCGCCGCGGAGATATTTGCGGCGGACCCGACCTGCATTTTCCTATTATTCTCCCGAGGGAAGAGAGGGAGGGGAGAGGATCGCGGTCCCGGTCCCGCACCGATCGTGTTCGCGCTCACGCTTATTTGCCATGCGGGCGCCTAACGACATTGTTATAGTGGGAAAAAGTGGAAATCGTTAGTTTAATGTCGCCCCCCTAACGGCTCGCCTTTCTTTAAATACGGCGACGTGGGGGGATGGGAGCGTCGGGAACGCCCGATACGGGGAATGGGGCTAATGTGGGACAAACGGGCGCATATAATGTATACTAGTAGATCGGGGGAAATGGGGGAGACCTAACGGTTCCCTCGGTTTGATATATGTAACAAAGAGTTCGTTCGGTTTATTTGCCCTGTGCGATTTTTCGGGATCGGGGAACACGTCGCTCGTTCTCCTGAATCTCGGGAGAAAGGGACGGGAAAGGGGACACGATTTACTGGAGTTAGATATATGTATATAATGCGAGGGGGTTACATCATGCGGTGTCCACGTTCTTCTGTCTTGCTAGTCTTCCTCTCGCATATATCTACCTTGCAGAGCTTGTTGTTCTCCGCTATACCAAGGGGTTTGGGCCCTCCTCTCCCTCTTCTTTGGTTGGGTCTGCATTGCCATATTCTAAGTTCTATAAGTTCTAAGTGTTGGCAAGACATAGAAGTTTTTCCTTCCTTCTGCTCATCATGGCCAACTGCGAGAACTTGGATAACCTCCTTTTGTCTAAGTTCTATACTTCTCGTCGACATCAGTATTAGCAATCTTAGTTTAGATGGATACGTTTTATCCACTGATGTAATTAAATTAGATACGCTAAATAGTCCAGTCATGGGCCATTTTCGCGTGCAATTTTGGGAATCAACATCGATATTATCGAAAATTGGAATTTAGGTAGTAGGTATTTATAACTTTCTTCAAAATCTAGAAAATCCATAGATTGACTAATTCTAAGCAAATTTTGTTGTAGAATTTTTTTTTATAAAGTTGATACTTTTCGTGCAATTGTTAATTTTTCATTGGAACAAACCGTTTTTCACGAATTACTTAAAAAGTTTCCAGTTTATCAAAAAAATTATTAAGAACAAAAATGTGGCTAATAAAAAGCAAAGAGATTCGTTTTTCAATGACTTCTGTAAACCCAATACGAATCGAGTTATTGCTCGTTAAGGACGGTTATTTTTCGAGAAACCCGAAATTTGTAACCCTCAACCTTAAATAACTTGAAAATGGTGTAAGTTTTGGGGAAAACTCGAGAAACATTTTTTAAAGTACTTAAAAGAGCCTTTCAAATGAGCACTGGTAAAAGTGTTTTGCATAAAAATTGACAAAATAATAACAAAAATAAAGTCACTTCTTTTTCTTTTGAAAAAATTTAACAATAAAACCCTCGCTATTACCACCCTAATTTAAATTAATCGTAACCTACTTGCTATTTACTTTAATTGTGTATTATTGATATGATTCAAGTGATTTGACCGGTTTGAAATGCTTATTTAAAAAAAAATTGATTAGAGAAGATATTTTTATTTTGAAAAAAATGCTTTTTTTCTTTAAATTTGATTTTTTTTTAAATTTGTGTATCATAAAAATTAATTGAGATATGGCGGCTCAAAGTTTGCATTCGCGTACTATTTATCATCCAGGCACGTTTCAAAAATAAGGGTTGAAAATAAGTTTTAACTAATATGAAGTTGAAACGCTTGAAATTCTCTACAAAATGCTTTTTTTAAGTTTATAGGTCATGTTAAATTTTGGAGCAGGCATATTGGAGCATAGTTGAAGGGTTTAACAAATAAGACATTTTATTTTACTAGTGAAATATCCTTAATTTCTATACAAAATTACTTTTAAATAATTTCTAATTGTAAAAAAATCGTTGCTATTTTTTTTAATAATTAATATTTTCAGGGGATGATTTAGAAGGGTTGAACAAGCGGTTAAACAAATAATAATTTTATTTTACTAGTACAGCAATATAAATTTGATATAAGTTCCCTTTTAAATCATTTCAAATTCTAAAAAGCCTTTTTAAAAATATTTTTTAATATTCATAACCCCCAGGAGGTAATTTATAAGGGTTGAAGCGTTTCAGCAAACAATATATTACATTTAACTGAAATAAAATAATTTAAATTTAATACGACGCACGTTTAAATCATTTCAAGTTATAATAAATATCTTTAATACTAGTTTTGAAAATTACTACTCTCAGAGGATGATTTACAGGGGTTGAATCTTTCTGATTAATGCTAAATCTTGTTCAAAAATGTCAAGAGATCTACAAATACTTCATTTAAACATTATTTTAACCAATTACATGCTAGAATCTACGATTTTTTTATTTTTTCAATAATGGGCAGTTTTCACCCCTAAAAGGGCACAGGATAAATTTTTAGGTAGAGGGTAAGTAGAGCTTAAACCCTTTTTTATGAAAATTGGTGGTGATTCCCAAAACTGCGCAGTAACTGTACAGTCTTGCACAGTATTTTACCGTTGATGACTGGACTATAAGTGTAAATCCGTACACGCAAGAAATTTTACTGTCAAACCTTGTTATTTGAAAAATTTGCGTACCTAATGGCGTTCCACAGTTTATTATATTTCTGTGATTGGGACCAATAGTACACAGTTAACGGTTCCCTGGTACGACGAAAAGAGGCGCGAATTTCAAAAATCCCATTTCTAAATCCGAAACCAATAACATCGCAATTAGAGTCCCTTCATAAGACTCGCCTCAATGGCGAACCCTCGGGACTTTTTCCGAGTCCCGAGATCGATTAATCTCCTGGAAGAAAACAGCCTCCCCTCACCGGGAGAGTCGTCACATCTAAATAGTCGAATTATTAAGCTGTTGCGGGGCCAAAGTGAACTCAATTTTAAAACGGCGGAGCTTAAGCTCCTCGTTCGTTCCTTTTTATTGTGCGGGAAGAGGGAGGAGGGTCGAGTCCCGGAACTCCGGAAGTAAACGGTCGACAACTTAACAACTCCCGAGTTTTCCTCTCTCTCTCTCTTTCGCGCTCGTTTTATCAAGATTTTTATGACGGAAAATAAACAGTAATCACGTCTGAACGGGAAAGGGAAGGAGGGAGGGGTGCAGCGGAAAGGAAATTGCATCCCGCAATTACGGTCGGATTATTCTAATTAGATATGAGGGATTCGGGTAGTTCGTCTGACTGGAAATTTAGATTTTCATACCGTTCGGTTAAAGGGACAAGTCATCCCTTTAGATTCGTCGCCAGCAATCCGATCGTATACTCTATTCAAAACAAATCCCGATGCACGTCATTTTGATGACGTCACCAAACATCCAATACTACCAACTTAATATAGTCACAGGACATCGCAATTTATGTGTTCCGTGTATATTTTAGGTTGAGAGTACACATAACCATATATAGATTGTCTACCTAAAATATACACGGAACACATAAATTGCGATGTCCTGTGACTATATTGAGTTGGTAGTATTGGATGATTCTGACGTCATCAAAATGACTCCTCCTTGCAGTATACAATTTAAAACAATACAAGTGTTGTGATAGTTACATATGTGTTATGTTACACATGTTACATATTACATACGTTACTTATGTGAAGTGTGCACTTTTGATATGGAAATTTCCTTTTAATGACTCTAAGCAGTCTTACTGTTTTATTTTAGATTGCGATGAATAAGCAAGTAACTTATTAAATCTAATACAAGAATTTTATGATTATTTATAATTCAGTAAGTATTTATATAAGGGATATTGTCATGGATTGCATTTTTTACAAAAAAAATATCTTATTGTAGTTAGGTTCTTCTTCATTTTAGATAATTTTTGGATCTTAGTTTTAAAACACTGTCTTCATAATGAGTTGCTCTTGAGAAGATTATGAGAATTTTGAGAAATCTTGAGAATTTTATGATTAATAATAATTTAGTATTTATATAAGGGATGTTGTCATGGATTGTCTCATGTTTTAACAAAAAAAATCTTATTGTCGTTATGTTCTTCTAGATTTTGGATAATTTTTTGATCTTCGTTTTAAAATATTGTCTTCGATGAGTTGCTCTTGAGAAGATTATGAAAATTTTGAGAAATCTTAAAAACTTTATGATTAATTATAATTTAGTATTTATGTAAAGGATGTTCTCATCGATTGTCTCAGTTTTTTACAAAAAAAAATCTTATTGTAGTTACGTTCTTCTTGATTTTGGATAATTTTTTGATCTTCGTTTTAAAACATTGTCTTCGACGAATTGTTCTTGAGAAGACTTCTTCATTAAAAAATATTTTCGAAAAACTGCTTCCAAATTTTATTTTTCAGAAAATCGAACAATTATTTGAAGAAATCGCACTTGAAGAAATATCGTCCAAGAGTTGTTTGCAGAAAATTGTTCTTTACAATAATTTGGTTGTCTGAAAAAATGTTCTCAAATCGTCAATGAAAGATTTTCGAAATTTTTTTGAAAGACTCTTAGAAAAGGATTGTCCCATTAAAGAACTATATTCGAAGTGAACTTTACAATAATTAATTTTTCAAAATAATATTTTTTTCGAAAAATTATTTAATAAAAATCGAAGAAAATTTTTAATGCGTGTAATTCGAAAATTCGATATCGGCTCTTTCGAAGGAATTGTCTCTCAAAGTTTCCTTGAGAATGTTTTAAAGAATTGCATTCAATAGATTATTTTCGAAAAATTGTCCTTTTTAATAATCGGTCCTTTACAGGCATGTCTTTGAAAATTTGTTTTCAGAGAATATTTGTTTCTAATTAATGCTTGTTTCCTGCTATTACAGGAACAGTGCTTGAAGACATGTCGAAGAAATAATGTTTAAAATAACTGACTGATGGAAACAATATGTTCTAATCGTGTTTTAAAGGTTGTTCGAAAAGAGTCGTTCTTTCAAAGAATTATTGAATTAAAGAAATGTTTCCGAAAATATGAGTTCAGAGAATTGTTCTTTAAATAATTGCTCTTTCAAAATAACGTTTTCGAAAGAATTGTCCATTGGAATCACTTCTCATTCGAAAGAATTTTTTTGCAAAAAACTGTTATAAGAATTGATTGTTGCCAAGAAATTTGTTCTCGTTTGTTTTAGAAAAATGCTTCTTTCGGTTGTGAAGAATTCTGTTCAAAAGATTGTTTCCAAGTGTATTGTTAAGAATTGTTCTTCTCTATTAACTGCTTGTTCGAATGAATCTTCTGAAAGGATCTTATTTAAAGAAATGTCGAAGAATTGTTTACAGAGAATTTTTCTTTACAATGATTGCATGTTGAATAGGATATTTTCGAATTGTATTGAAAGATTCTTCCAAAGAAATCATTCTCTCGAAGAAATATGCGATTAAAGAAACATTTCCGAATAAGCGAATTCAGAGAATTTTTCTTCCGAAGAATTTTTTTAAAAGATTTGTTCTTGCAAATTACTTTTCCTTCAAAAGAATGTTTTCAACATATTTTATGCAACAAACTTCCTTTTTGTTCCTTCCAAGGTATCCCTTTACCAAAGTGTGTCTTAGTATAACGTTTCTTTTAGTTTCTAAAGAATTCCAATGAAAAGATTGTTTCTAGAACTATTTGAAGAAACGTCGAAGACTTGTTTACAGAGACTTTTCCTTTAGAATAATCGATTGTTGGAAAGAAAATTTTGAAAATTTATTTGAAAGATTATTTGAAAATAATTCAGTTTTGAATGAATTTTATTCCAAAAATTCTTTAGAATAATTGTTTGATACAGAAAATAAATTTGTTTTCGGTTTTTAAAGAATTCCATCGAAAAAATTGTTTCTGAAAGCATTCTTAAGATCGTTTTAGAAGAATTGGTCTTTTCTAATAGCTGCTCGTCTCATGGGATCTTTGCAGAATTGCCCTTTTTACGGACATGTCCTCAAACATTGTATCCGGATAAGATTTGCTTGATTTTGAGGGATCATTTGCAGAAATTGCATTTAAGAAATATGAGAATGTGATGGTTGAAATGTCTGATTGCATAAAAGAAAATCTTCGAATTGTATTTGAAATTTCGAAGAATTGTCCAGGTAAAGAAATTTTTCCGAAGAATTGTTCGTTCGAGGCAATTGTTTTCCAAAGTTGGTTTCAGAAAAATACTTCTTTGCAAAAATGTTTTCGAAGAATTGTATCTTTGATCTTTTTAATAATCGATACTTTCACAAATTGTTTTTAAATGAGTGTTTTTCAACAAACTTTACTGTAAGATTTGATTTTTAGGATAATTTTATTTGGAAAATTTGGCCCGAGAGCTTCTCTTAGAAGGCACATTTATGATCCAGTTTAACTCGGATTAAAAACAAGGCAAACGTACGAAACACTAGTGATTAATGGTCTGTTACACCGATGACTTGTAAATACCGTTATGTGGTATAGTTAATTAATAACGTCGCCTACGCGCGTATCGATATCTCTATACGTATACATTCGCCATGTTCGCCGGTATGAATAATTCATGGGGGAGGAGAAGCCGCCGCCGAAAATTTAAATCTCAAGATGCGTGCTCGAGATACGTACCCCGTTCCGGGCCCAAATGACGCGTTACAAATTATCTCGGAACATAGGCGTAGGGAGCTCATCTGAAAGTAAGATCGTAGTGGGACGTGCAAAGTCTAATGAACTCGCCTTTTCCCCGTTTTTCCCCTCCCGGAAACATAAATCCGGTCACCTAAACTCGCCTCTGTGGTGTTTTATGGATTTCTCTCGCTTTATTGCTTTCGAGTTAGCTGTTTTCCCTATTTTTATCTCTTTTATTGCGTCCGTACCGTGAACCGCACGGATTGGACACTTCTCTCCAAGACAGTTTATGAAATATTTCTATTTAGAGACTCCATAACAACAACTGGAGATTCCTAGTTAAACTACCCCAATAAACTCATTATTTAAATCAATCAGTACAGCATATACACAGAAGGAAACACTCATGGGCAGATCAATTGGAATATGAAGTCTCCAGCGTTCTAACGAACCTCTCCAATTACATGAGATTGTTCTAGTATGAGTTCCATGGGTTTTATATGTGCCCACTGCATTTCCAATTCTCCAATTCCAATCTCTCCAGGAAACTCCAACTCCTCATATAGACATTTCGGTAGTATCCTTAACGTTTCGCCACTGGAGCAGACCTTATCCGACATATTCGCGCTATTTCCAGAACGCGGATGCTCAAGATCAAGTCTCTTTCCGATAATAAATCACTTTTGAGATTCCCGCTCGGTTGCCGGCGTTAATTTACGCCGAACTTAACGGAAACAAAAGCGGCATTGAAAGTAAGCGGGAATGTTTGGGTTGCGGCGTGGTAACTTTTCTGGAAATTAAAAAGTGGGATTTTCCACGGTACCAACAACTTACGCAATATAAGTAATCTAGATTCCTGGAAGTTTTATAACGTCCTTCTGGAAGCTGAATTTATATATTTTTTAATAATTATTATTAATGCAGATTCCTGAAAAACCTGAAAAAATCACAGTATCTATTCTGGAAACTGGAACTCCGGTATTGAGATTTCTGATCCTCCTTTGATCTTCCCAAATAAAAATTATTCAAGCAATCTAGATTCCTGAAACAATTAAAACATCCACGATCCTGTTTAGGGGTGTTTTCTATGAAAATTATAATCCTCGTTTCAGAAATCATATCTTCTATTTCATACTTTTCTGAAAATTGGGATTATCTTGTTAAAAACTCAGATTTTCGACGGTACAAACTATTACGCAATAAAAGCAATCTAGATTCCTGGAAGATTTATGACGTCCGCAGTGACTTCTGGAAGCTGAATTTATATATTTTTTTATTATAAATATTATCAAGCAAATTTATGAACAACCTGAAAATATTACAATTTCTTTTCTGGAAAATGCAACTCCGGTTTTGTGATCTCTGATCCTCCTTTGACCTTCCCAAATAAAAATTGTGCAAGCAATCTAGATTCCTGAAACAATTAAAACATCCGCGCTCCTGTTTAGGGGTATTTTTGTATGAAAACCCATATCATATCTTCCATCTCATACTTTTCTGGAAATTGTGATTCTCTTGTTAAAAATTATGATTTTCCATAGTACAAACTATGCCCAACTGAAGCAATATAGATTCCTGGAAGTTTTAAAACGTCCGTTGTGACTTTTCTGGAAGCTGAATTTATTTTTCTTATAAATATTATCAATGCAGATTTCTGAAAAATGTAAGAAATCTTACAATTTACTTTTCTGGAAACTGGAACTCCGGTTTTGATATCTCTGATCCTCTTTTGATCTTCCCAAATAAAAACTCTGCATGCAATCTAGATTCCTGAAATAATTAAAACATCCGCGATCCTGTTTAGGGGTGTTTTTTATTAAAACAAATAGCATATCTTCTATTTCATACTTTTCTGAAAATTGGGATTCTTTCGTTAAAATTTATTATTTCCCATAGTACAAACTACCCAATATAAGCCATCTAGATTACTAGAAGTATATAACGTGCGCTGTGACTTTTCTAGAAGCTGAATTAATGTTTTTTTATTACTATAAGTATTATCAATGCAAATTTATGAAAAACCTGAAAAAAATCCATTTTTTTTTTCTGAAAACTGAACCTCCGGTTTTATGATTTCTAATTCTCCTTTGATATTCCTAAATAAAAATTCTTCAAGCAATCTAGATTCCTGAAACAATTAAAACAATCGCGATCCTGTTTAGGGGTGTTTTTTTATGAAAACACATAACATATCTTCTATCTCATACTTTTCTGAAGTTTGGGATTTTTTTGTTAAAATCTATGATTTCCTATAGTACAAATTACCTAATATAAGCAATCTAGATTCCTGGAAGATTTATAATGTGCATGGTGACTCTTCTGGAAGCTGAATTTATGTTTTTTATATAAAAAAATATCATTGCAGATTCCTGAAAAACCTGAAAAAATTTCAATTTCTTTTCTGGAAACTGGAACTCCTGTTTTGAGCTCTCTGATCCCCCTTTAATCTTCCCAAATAAAAATTGTTCAAGCAATCTAGATTCCTAAAACAATTAAAATATTCGCGATCCTGTTTAGGGGTGTTTTTTTTATGAAAACACATATCATATCTTCTATCTCATACTTTTCTGGAAATTGGAATTCTCTTATTAAAAACTATGATTTTCCATAGTAAAAACTATGCAACAGAAGCAATCTAGATTGCTGGAAGTTTTAAAACGTCCGTTGTGACATTTCTGGAAACTGAATTTATTTTTCTTATAAATATTATCAATGTAGATTTCTGAAAAACGTAAGAAATTTTACAATTTACTTTTCTGGAAACTGGAAATCCGGTTTTAAGACCTCTGATCCTCCTTTGATCTTCCCAAATAAAAACTCTGCAAGCAATCTAGATTCCTGAAATAATTAAACTTTTATTGATCCCGTTTAGGGGTGTTTTTTGTTTAGAAATTATAATCCTCTTTTCAGAAATTATGTCTTCTTCTAATCTCCCAGAATCAAAACTTCACATTGAAGGCAGAGACCAGGATCATAAGAAAAGTCCATAATCATGGAATTTTAAAATTTTACAGGAAGCTGGAATTTTAAAAATTTTCAGAAAACTGGAATTTTAAAAATTTTCAGGAGACTGGAATTTTAAAAAGTTTCAGGAGACTGAAATTCTAATTTCAGAACTATTATCCTCGTTTGACATCCTCCGATCAAAACTACGTATTAAAAGCAATCTAGAATCTTGAACATTTGAAACGTCCAAGGTGGTGTGCTGTGGTTACTCTTCTAGATGCTGAAATTCTTTTTATGTAAAATTTCTTGAATATTGGGGTTCGCGTAGGGTGCCGTTTCTTATAAAATCTAGAATTCTTGTTTTGGAAATCTCAACCTACTTCGATCTTTAAGGATAAAAACTACACTCTCAAGAAGTAACCTAGAATCCTGAAAATCTAAAACTGTAACTCATTATTAAGAAATCTCTCCATCCTTTTATCTTCTAAATAAAAGAGAACTACGCATTGAAGGCAATCTAGAATCCAGAAATTTTTTAAATATCTAGGTGCTAATTGTTTTGAAAACTAGAATTCTTTTTTAGAAATCTTGTACTACTTTTATTTTCCAGATCACTGAAAGCAATCTGGATGTCTGACATTTTGGAATCCTCCTGATCTTGTGCTTTGGCAATTATTCTAGAAGTTCCTATCTTATCTTTCTTCGATATCCCAGAATAAAAACTACGCATTGAACCAAATATAGAATCCTGAATTTTTTTTCTAGAATTCCTGTACTAGAATTATTTTTTCAGAAATTTCACCCTAGTTTGATCCCCCAAAACATTGAAAGCAATGTACAATCTAGAAGAGTTGACTTTCTGGAATTTCGAATCTTTGTTTTTTCAAATATCATCCTGATTTTGTATTCCAGAATAGAAACGGAGCATTGAATAGAATGAAAAGGGTCTTGAAAATTTCGTGACTTCTGGAAACTGAAATTACTTTTTCAGATACCTTTTCTTCCTTTGATATCCCAGAAAGAAATTTACACATGAAAAGCAATTCAGTATTCTGAAAATTTTGAAACGTAAGTAATTTTGTGCCTTTTTCATTCTTATATAAACTGAAATTTCTATTTTAGAAGTCTTAATGCTACTTTAATATTCCAGAGTAAAAATTACGCATTGAAAGCAATTAAAATCGTCAAAATATAACCTGTTTTGGTTTGAGTAGTCTGTGAATTCTTTCGAAAATTAGAACTCTTTTTTAGAAATTTCACTGCAATGAATGACTTTCCTGAAAACTGAAATTTCGTTTTCAGAAATATTATTCTATTTTGACCTTTCACAATAAAAAATTCGTGTCTAAAGCAATCTGGAATCCGGAAACTTCCTTCATAACTTGGTAACTCTTCGAGAAGCTGAAATTCTTTTTATAGAAATTTTAAGAAATTTATAGTGTTCTGGTTCCAGTAACTTGTCAGTTTTTTAAAAGTCATCACTATTTTTTTAGAAATCTCATCCCATTTTGATCTCGTAGAACACTGAAACCAATCTAGAATCCTGAAAATTTTCATAAGATCAGGATTGCATGGCTCTTCTGAAAACTGAAATTTATTTTTCAGAAATGTTGCACTTTAATCTTCCAGAATGAAAAATTCGCATCGAAAGCAATCTAGAATCCTGGAAATTTGGGAACGTTCAGGATCGCTTGTAGACTATTCTAGAAACTGGAATTTATCTTTCAGTAATTTTTATACCTTATTTTGACCTCTAAGCATATATACTACTCGTTAAAAGTAATACAAATCATAGTTTAAAAACTGAAGGTTCTTGTAACGTACTGACTCTTCTAGAGACTTGAATTTGTGTTAGAAATTTTGATCTCTCTCTTCACAGTGAAAACGATCCAATATAGTGAAAATCTGTAAACGTTAAGAACACTGGAATCCTTTGTGCCAGAATGTTATCCCCTCTTGATTTTCTAGAATAAAAGATCTTCAAGTTTCTTGTGAAACGTGGTTCTAAAGCCCGTTTATCACACAATCCATATCAATTTTAAGGGTGTGAGGATTCTATATTTCTTTCAATATCTCTTTTCATATATTTATTAAAAAGGAAAGAAAAATCCAGTTTCTAGAATTATCACCATGTTATACCGTCTTGGACATTTTAACGTTTTTAAGATTGTAGATTGCTTCCAATGTGCCTTTAAGTATATATTTTTTTAAATAGTATGTGCGTTGAAGAAACTGGGTAATGGTGGGTTTTCAAAATGTACGTTATTATTTTCTGCGCATCTTATTTTATATTTCAAACGAGTTATAGAAGAGTTTTCCAGATGTAAATGTATAGCATATTTGGATTTATTTCTTCATACATTTTCACTTCGAGGTGTATTTAATAGAATATGTAGAATACCCATGAACATGGCAAATAGTCTCCTCTTACTATTTTACTGAGAGCTCAATTCTATAGTTCAAATTACCTGTACACTTCCTGAACTCGTGATAAAGAAAATCTCCTTGTTAATAACAAATATTCCCTTTGTTTACTCTTCGGGGGCATTAATCGTATTAAACGGGATCATCCCCCCAGTGACATAAATAAAGGGCGTTAATTGCCGCCACTGCTTCACGTACGAGAGAGAAGAAGAGAGAAAGGAGAGAGGGTTCTCCTCTTCCCCCATAGTACATATAAGGAATAAATATCAAAACATTCGATATCTATCGTATATCGGCCATCGAACGTTCGGACTTCGGACATAAACGCAGTAAAAAGGGCAGACCGGACTCGGGTCAAGAAATGCCCACACAGCATATTTTATAAATCCATAAAGGGCCTGTCGGTTCGTTTTTCCTTTAGTGTTCCTTCACGAGAATTATTCCTTTTTCACTTTCCTTTGCGCCTAGTCCAAATTTCATTTCGTCCCTCTCTTTCCTCGTTCTCTCCCTCTCTCTTTGAACGTTGCAACGGCGAATTGTTTGATATCGGACGAGGATTAGGACCTCGTCTTGCAATTTGAAATAGTATTCGCGTGGAAGGGATTAGATCATCAAGGGGTGGTAATTGTGGTTTGAAAAGTGTCTTTATTATTATTAATATTATTAGAAAGTGAGGGGATGTTTTTGGAAGTTTAATTATGCTCTCAAGATAAATCATCACTAAATCACTAAAACGCTGTCAATCAATATTTATTTATAAAGAGCCGAGGGACTTCCGTTGTTATTCCACTATATTACAATCACTTAAAAAGTTGTCATATTTATTCGCCGAAGGATTTTCTTACGACAGGCAACTTGATCTCGGAGATTTCCTGCAGGAAAGTTACCGTTCCCGGGGGAAACTTTCGGGAAATTTATTAAATTTAGGGAGAGGTTTCAGGGGACCGTATGAAAAATCAAATAGGCTACACGGAAGGTGTTTATGTAGTCACCTCTTCATAAATCAAAAATTTAAACGGGAAACATGTCGAATTTTTGGGGATGATATTAAATGGTGGATGTGACGCACTTAAAGGCGGTTTATCATAATTTGAGATATTTCATAAAAAAGAGTTGTGAAGTAAAACTGGGAAATTCACTAAATCACAACTCACTAAACTAATTTGAATTTTAAGAAAATGGGATTAAGGGGACTATGAAAGATCAAAGAGGCTACACGCAAGGTGTTTATGTAGTCACCTCTTCATAAATCAAAAATTTAAACGGAAAGCATGTGGAATTTTTGGGGATGATATTAAATGGTGTATGTGACTCACTTAAAGGCGGTTGATCAGAATTTGAGATATTTCATAAGAAAGAGTTGTAAAGTAAAGCTTGAGAAATTCACCAAATCACAACTCACTAAACTAATTTTAATTTTAAGAAAGGGGGTTTAAGGGGACTATGAAGGATCAAATAGGCTACACTGAAGGTGTTTATGTAGTCACTTCTTCATAATTCAAAACTTTAAAAGGGATGCATTTGTCGAATTGTTAGGGATGATATTAAATGGTGAATGTGACTCACTTAAAGGCGGTTTATCAGAATTTGAGATATTTCATAACAAAGAGTTGTAAAAAAGCTGGGAAATCTCACCAAATCACAACTCACTAAACTAATTTGAATTTTAAGACGAGGGGTTTAAGGGGACTGTGAAAGATCAAATAGGCTACACGGAAAGTGTTTACGTAGTCACCCCTTCATAAATCAAAAATTTACACGGAAAACATGTCGAATTTTTGGGGATGATATTAAATGGTGAATGTGACGCACTTAAAGGCGGTTTATAATAGTTTGAGATATTTCATAAAAAAGAGTTGTGAAGTAAAGCTTGAGAAACTCACTAAATCACAACTCACTAAACTAATTTGAATTTTAAGAAGGGGGTTTAAGGGGACTATAAAAGATCAAATAGGCTACACGGGAGGTGTTTATGTAGTTGCCTCTTCATAAATCAAGAATTTAAACGGGAAGCATGTCGAATTGTTAGGGATGATATTAAATGGTGAATGTGACTCACTTGAAGGCGGTTGATCAGAATTTGAGATATTACATAAAAAAGAGTTGTAAAGTAAAGCTGGGTAATTCACTAAATTACAACTCACTAAACTAATTAGAATTTTAAGAGGAGGGGTTTAAGGGGACTATGAAATATCAGATAGACTAGACGGAAGGTGTTTATGTAGTCACCTCTTTATAAATCAAGAATTTAAACGGGAAGCATGTCGAATTGTAAGGGATGATATTAAATGGTCAAATGACGCACCTAAATGTGGTTGATCAGAATTTGAGATATTACATAAAAAAGAGTTGTGGCGTAAAACTTGAAAAATTCACTAAATCACAACTCACTAAACTAATTTGAATTTTAAGAAAAGGGGTTTAAGGGGACTATGAAAGATCAAATAGGCTACACGGAAGGTGTTTATGTAGTCAACTCTTCATAAATCAAGAATTTAAACGGGAAACATGTAGAATTGTTTGGGATGATATTAAATGGTGAATGTGACGCACTTAAAGGCGGTTGATCAGAATTTGAGATATTTCATAAGAGTTGTAGAGTAAAGCTTGAGAAATTCACTAAATCACAACTCATTAAACTAATTTGTATTTTAAGAAAAGGGGTTTAAGGGGACTATGAAATATCAAATATGGTACAAGGAAGGTGTTTATGTAGTCTCCTCTTCATAAATCAAAAATTTAAACGGAAAGCATGTGGAATTTTTGGGGGTGCTATTAAATGGTGTATGTGACTCACTTAAAGGCGGTTGATCAGATATTTCATAAATAAGAGTTTAAAGTTAAACTTAAGAAATCTCATTAAATCACAACTCACTAAACTAATTTGAATTTTAAGATAAGAGGTTTAAGGGGATTATGAAAGATGAAATAGGCTACATGCAAGGTGTTTATGTAGTCACCTCTTCATAAATCAAAACTTTAAACGGAAGCATGTCGAATTTTTGGGGATGATATTAAATGGTGAATGTGACGCACTTAAAGGCGGTTGATCAGAATTTTAGATATTTCATAAGAAAGAGTTGTAGAGTAAAGCTTGAGAAATTCACTAAATCACAACTCACTAAACTAATTTGTATTTTAAGAAAAGGGGTTTAAGGGGACTATGAAATATCAAATAGGGTACAAGGAAGTTGTTTATGTAGTCACCTCTTCATAAATCAACAATTAAACGGGAAGCATGTCTAATTGTTAGGGATGATATTAAATGGTGAATGTGAAGCACTTAAGACGGTTGATTCAGATTTTGAGATTTTTCATAAAAAAGAGTTGTGAAGTAAAGCTTGAGAAATTCCCTAAATCACAACTTACTAAACTTATTTGAATTTTAAGAAAAAGGGTTTAAGGGGACTATGAAAGATCAAATAGGCTACACGCAAGGTGTTTATGTAGTCACCTCTTCATAAATCAAAAATTTAAACGGGAAACATGTAGAATTGTTTGGGATGATATTAAATGGTGAATGTGACGCACTTAAAGGCGGTTGATCAGAATTTGAGATATTTCATAAGAGTTGTAGAGTAAAGCTTGAGAAATTCACTAAATCACAACTCACTAAACTAATTTGTATTTTAAGAAAAGGGGTTTAAGGGGACTATGAAATATCAAATATGGTACAAGGAAGGTGTTTATGTAGTCACCTCTTCATAAATCAAAAATTTAAACGGAAAGCATTTCGAATTGTAAGGGATGATATTAAATGGTGAATGTGACGCACTTAAATGTGGTTGATCAGAATTAGAGATATTTCATAAATAAGAGTTTAAAGTAAAACTTAAGAAATCTCACTAAATCACAACTCACTAAACTAATTTGAATTTTAGGATAAGAGGTTTAAGGGGATTATAAAAGATCAAATAGGCTACACGGAAGGTGTTTATGTAGTCACCTCTTCATAAATCAAAAATTTAAACGGGAAGCATGTCGAATTGTTAGGGATGATATTAAATGGTGAATGTGACTCACTTAAAGGCGGTTGATTAGAATTTGAGATATTTCATAAATAAGAGTTTAAAGTAAAACTTAAGAAATTCACTAAATCACAACTCACTAAACTAATTTGAATTTTAGGATAGGAGGTTTAAGGGGATTATGAAAGATCAAATAGGCTACACGGAAGGTGTTTATGTAGTCACCTCTTCATAAATCAAAAGTTTAAACGGGAAGCATGTCGAATTTTTGGGGATGATATTTAATGGTGAATGTGACGCACTTAATGGCGGTTGATCAGATTTTGAGATTTTTCATAAAAAAGAGTTGTGAAGTAAAGCTTGAGAAATTCACTAAATCACAACTCACTAAACTAATTTCAATTTTAAGAAAGGGGGTTTAAGGGGACTATGAAAGATCAAACAGGCTACACGCAAGGTGTTTATGTAGTCACCTCTTCATAAATCAAAACTTTAAACGGGAAGCATGTCGAATTGTAAGGCATGATATTAAATGGTGAATGTGACGCACTTAAATGTGGTTGATCAAAATTTGAAATATTTCATAAAAAAAAATTTGAAGTAAAACTTAAGAAATTCACTAAATCACAACTCACTAAACTAATTTGAATTTCAAGAAAGGGGGTTTAAGGGGACCATGAAATATCAAATAGACTACATGGAAGGTGTTTATGTAGTCACCTCTACATAAATCAAAATTTTAAACGGAAAACATATCGAATTGTAAGGTATGATATTAAAAGTGGATAAAATGGTAATGATAAAATAAAAACGCACTTAGACACTGTTGATCAGAATTTAAAACATTTAACAAAAAACAGTTGCAGAAGTAAAACTTAAGAAATCTCACTAAATCACAAATCACTAGAGTAATTCGAATTTTATGAAAAGTTTTTAAAAGCTCAGACACCTTAAAAAAAGTGAATTCTAAAAAACCTTTGAAAAGATATTGATATATTGATATGACGAAATCAAAGGATATTAGGAATCTTCTTTCTTATAAAAAAGTCAGATGGTAAAAATGTTCCAAAGATTTTATAAAACGCTTCACAAAATATACCCAAAAGAGACTAAATAGTTTATATAAGTATAAATTGAGAGGTGATATGATTAAAAATCATAAACTCAAATTTGAAAAAAACTCTATGAAACGCTTTGAGTAGGTATATTACAAAATCATTCACAAAACTTCGAAAAGAATATTTTCCTAATTTTTCATATTATTTTCTTTCCATATTTTCATAATCCACTTTGAAACTATAAATCGGACGCAGCTGAAATCCTGTATAATCCCGCTTCCCCTGCGATAATTCGCCGAGTGTCCTTCTGCGATTTTTTAAGTTATTAACTGCCCCTTTTAGGGGGCGAGGGCACATCCCTAAACGGAAACGGGACATATTTTAGCACGTATGATTCCTTGGAATCGAGCCATGACCGGGACGTCTCGGTGATTTAATGCCGCCTCCTCTCTCTCTCTCACTTTATGGCTCAGTTTGTTCCGGCCGTTATTATATTAGCCTTGGAAGGGGGCAGTACTTTTATAAGCTGAACGGAGAATGAAATGTACGATTCAGTGGCGGACGTACTGGGGGAATTGGCGAAGTACTAAAGATGTGCCTCCGCCAAAACGTTGGATTCTAGTTTGGTGGCAGTAAAGAACTCATTATTGCGTAATGATGAAATAATGTACAATTTAGTGAGAGACAGCAAGTGGACAAACTGTCACTTTCGCAAAAAGCTCGAAAAAGAACTTTAAAATCATTGTGTACCCCTCTTGTATAAATAGGTACTTAACATATGTGTAAATACAAGCTTACAACAATTTCTCTTTCGAAAAAGATGTAATATTTTTGAGCTTTACAGCTCTAGAGATTACACAAGTTATAATACTAGAAATCAACATGCGTTGTGCTTCGTTAGCTTCGTTTAAGACCGTATCGATCTTACTTAAGCATTGACTCACTGTTATATTCTTATGGCTCATTTTACACTTCTTTATTTTATTTGAACAAGATTGCTTTTCTAAATATTTAAAAATAAGATTCAAATATTTGCAATGGTGCGATTTCTCTGTATGTCCTGCACTTTCCATATATTTAATAGATAACGTGATTCAAGTGGCACTTCGCAAAATATTTATTATTTGATTTGCGTCAATAATTCCATCCTCTATATTTTAAGATGAATCATTTAAATCCATAACTGCTTTATGATTATAATACGTAAAAGCCAAAATCTTTAAAAACTAGAGTTGCTTAAGTTGCTTCCTCTAATTATTTCTATGCTAAAATGCGCCCGTATCGTACTGGCTACCTAATTTCAAGGAATGGTTCTGTAAATGTTGTTGGAAATAGCTTGACTTATATGGAAATCTATTTATACAAAAATTGAGCTAAATGTAAAAAATGTAAAATTTTATTTATGAAAAAATTTTTTTATATGAATACTTTCATGAACAATGGAGCCTTACTTGGCAGCCAAATCTTCTAGAGAACACTTTTGGCATTATTTAGGTACATATCGCAGCATTATGATTCCTTTATGAAAAAGTTGAGGCTCTATTTTTTCCCGTCCAAATTGTTTTAAATTATTTAGGTATTATTTGCTAATACGATATGTCTATAGGCATTTAATAAAAACTGAACCTCTATTTTGTCGGCTGAATCATTTAAAGGACACTTCTCTAAATTTTAATTAAAGTTCGATAATGACGGCCCGGTCGCACTTAACATAACCTCCAACGATGAGGCATTCAGTTATAAAGACAGCTAGATGAGTACAAAACGGATCTCCTCGCCCCCTTCCCGCTTATACACGCACTTCATTACGGTCCCTTCCTCCTCATCTTCCTCCTTCGTTCGTACCTAATCCCCATTAAAAATGAAATTAAAATTACAAACGGTCCGCAATTAGGGAATGGGCGTTCTCAATGACATCTCCCTCGCGTCGTCGGCCGAGCGAGCGGCAGAGAAGAAGGGATCATATTCTTAATTTAACAAGTGACGTGTAAGGGCGGGTAAATTTCGCAGTTTTGTCGCCCGACGTGATTCCAGTTAGCGTGTCGGAGAGGGCGGCAGCCGCCCCTTCCGATGCGTATGATGGACTGCCGCAGGGGGAGCGGAAGGCCGTATCGAGCCCTGCGGCGGCTCAGAAGAAGACATTCTGAGCCGTAGCTCGGTAGGTGGGCAAGGTGGAGAATCGCTTGAGAGCGAGGACTCCCTCTCGCGTATAAAACGATTGCTAATACTTTATAAGTGAAGCCAACCGTCGCTTATAAATGGATTTTATCAATTTTAAACTCAAAAGGATTTGATTTACGCCTAAATGATGTTTTATCCGCTTTATCATCTCGCCGGGATCCAGATAACGTATAGTTTCCCTTCGATCCTCGAGGAGTGCATGATTTATTATCGTATTTCTAGATTAGAGGGGGGGCGTCGCGCTCTCGAAATTCCCTATCTTTCAAAAATTTCAAGTTACGCCTCACACATCTCAAAGCTGCAACAGCTACACAATATTGCCATAAATAAATATCTACCAAAGAGTCAGTTTAAGGAATACAGCCTCTAAAATAGAGCCTCAATTATTTTTAACAAAACTAGATTTAAGATTTATAAAAGTGTTCCTTTGGTTGGATAATAGAGGCTCAACTATCCATAAAAATGTATCCTACAATTGCAGGATTAATATTCTCATTCCCATTAAATACTGAATTATTATTGAGTACTTAGAAAAGTGTTTCTTGATCGACAAAACATAGAATTTTTATTTAAGTTTAAACTTATTCTACATGTACCTATGTTGGTTGCAAATTGTCTGCGTCAATTTGGAATATTCTTCAATCTTTTGTTTAAGTTTTTGACTCGAAACTGGCGCGCTTCTATCTCTTAGACTTTTCAAGATAAACTCACTCAAAACCAAAAATTTACTCTACACGTGAAAAAGTTTACAGGGAATAAGTTGAGTAAATTTCAGTCTGAGTGAACCCAACTTGAATTTGGTACAAATTCTCGTTTAAGTTTTAAGTTCGAATATTTAAGGACATTTGTGGTTTTTCACAGAATTTACATGAAATGCTTATATAACTTAGTTTGTACATTAAATACTTCACAGAGATCAAGCCGAGAAGTTTTCAGATTGTTTTAGTCATTTTTAAATTTTTTACGGATTTTTATTTAACTTTTTAACTCGACTTTGGCGACGTTTTCTGATTTTCGACACAATTTCCAAAATTTCCATAATAAACTTATAAAACTTGTTCCATATGTGAAAAACTGTACAGGGAATAGATTAAGTAAATTTCAGACTTAGTGAACCAATTTTAAATTTGTTACAAATTTTCATGTAAGTTTTCAGTGCGAATATTTAAGGACGTCTGTGGTTTTTCACAATTCTTACTTGAAATACTTATATAACTTAGTTCACACATGAAATACTTTACAGAGATCAAGACAAGAACTGTTCGAGTCAATTTTGAATGTTTTACCAACTTTAATTTGGAGTTTTTTTATTCGAGTTTGGCGACCTTTTCTGATTTTCAACACAATTTTCAAAATTTCCATAATAAACCTATAAAACTTGTTCCGTATGTGGAAAACTTTACAAGGAATAAGCCAAGTAAAGTTCAGACTGAGTAAATCCATTTTGAATTTTTTACAAATTTTCATTTAAGTTTTCATTTCGAGTAGTTAATGACATTTGTGGTTTTTCACAAAGTTTACTTGAAATACTTATATAACTTAGTTTTCACATAAGACGCTTCGAAGAGATCAAGCTGAAAAGATTTCAGATTGTTTGAGTCGTTTTTAAATTTTGTACCAATTTTTATTTAAGATTTTCACTAGAGTTTGGCCGACCTTTTCTGATTTTCGACATAGTTTCCAAAATTGTCATAATAAACTTATAAAACTTGTTCCGTATGTGAAAAACTTTACAGGGAATAAGCACAGTAAAATTCAGACTGAGTGAAGCAATTTTGAATTTGGGACAATTAATTTTCCTTAAGTTTTCAGTTCGTATATTTAAGGACATTAATTTGTGGTTTTTAAAAAAAATTACTTGAAATACTTACATAGTATAGTTTACACATAAAATACTTCAAAGAGATCAAGCTGAGAAGATTTCAGACTGTTTGAGTCGTTTTTAGGTTTTTTTCCAATTTTTATTTAAGTTTTTAAGTGGAGTTTGGCGACCTTTTCTGATTTTCGACACAATTTCCAAAATTTCCCTAAAAAACTTAAGAAACTTATTCCATATGTGAAAAACGTTACAGGGAATAAGATAAGTAAATTTCAGTCTGAGGGAACCCAATTTGAATGAATGAAATTTAAACAAATTTAAGTTTAAGTTTTCAGTTCCAATATTTAAGGATATTTGTGGTTTTTGCACAGGATTTACATGAAATGTTTATATAACTTAGTTTATACATAAAATACTTCAAATAGATCAAGCTGAGAAGATTTCAGATTGTTTGAGTCATTTTTGATTTTTTTACCAATTTTTATTTAAGTTTTTAAATCGATATTGGCGACCTTTACTGATTTTCGACACAATTTCCAAAATTTCCGTAAAAAACTTAAGAAACTTATTCCATATGTGAAAATCGTTACAGGGAATAAGTTAAGTAAATTTCAGTCTGAGTGAACCCAATTTGAATGAATGAAATTTAAACAAATTTAAGTTTAAATTTTCAGTTCCAATATTTAAGGATATTTGTGGTTTTTCACAGGATTTACATGAAATGTTTATATAACTTAGTTTACACATAAAACACTTCAAATAGATCAAGCTGAGAAGATTTCAGATTGTTTGAGTCATTTTTGTTTTTTTTACCAATTTTTATTTAAGTTTTTAAATCGATATTGGCGACCTTTACTGATTTTCGACACAATTTCCAAAATTTCCATAATAAACTTATAAAACTTGTTGCATATGTGAAAAACATAACAGGGAGTAAGTTAAATAAATTTTATTCTGAGTGAACCCAATGTAAGTTTGGTAGCAATTTTCGTTTAAGTTTTCAGTTCCAATATTTCAGGATATTTGTGATTTTTCATAAAAATTACTTGAAAAATACTCATATAGCTTAGTTTAAGCATAAAATACTTCAAAGAGATCAAGCCAAGAATATTTCAGATTGTTTGAGTCGTCTTTAAATATTTTTTCAAATTTTGATTAAGTTTTTAACTCGAGTTTGGCGACCATTTCTGATTTTCGACACAATTTCCAAAATTTCCGCAATAAACTTATATATAAAACTTGTTCCATATGTGAAAAACTTTACAGGGAGTAAGTTAACTAAAGTTCAGACTGAGTGACCCAATTTTGAACTTGTTACAAATTTTCATTTCAGTTTTCAGTTCGAATATTTAATGACATTTGTGGTTTTTCACAAAATTTACTTGAAATACTTATATAACTTAGTTTACACATAAAATACTTCAAAAAGATCAAACCGAGAAGATTTCAGATTGTTTGAGTCTTTTTTTAAATTTTTTACCAATTTTTACATTTAAGTTTTTAACTCGAGTTTGGCGACCTTTTCTGATTTTCGACACAATTTCCAAAATTTCCATAACAAACTTATAAAACTTGCTCAATATGTGAAAAACTTTACTGGGAATAAGTTAAGTAAATTTCAGTCTGAGAGAACTCAATTTGAATGTGGTACAAATTTTCGTTTAAGTTTCCAATATTTCAGGAAATTTGTGATTTTTCAGAAAATTTATTTGAGAAATACTTATATAACTTAGTTTAAACATAAAATATTTCAAACAGATCAAGTCGAGAAAATTTCAGATGGTTTGAGTCGTTTTTAAATATTTTATTAATTTTTATTTAAGCTTTTAACCGGAGTTTGGGAACCTTTTCTGATTTTCCACACAATTTTCAAAATTTCCATAATAAATTTATAAAACTTGTTTCATAGGTAAAAAACTTAACAGGGAGTAAGTTAAGTTGATTTCAGTCTCAGTGAACCTAATTTTCGTTTAAGTTTTCAGTTCCGATATTTCAGGAAATTTGTGATTTTTCACAAAATTTACTTGAGAAATACTTATATAACTTAGTTTACACAAAAAATAATTTAGACAGATCGAGCCGAGATTTCAGATTGTATGAGTCATTCTTAAACTTTTTACCAATTTTTATTTAAGTTTTTAACTCGAGTTCGGCGACCTTTTCTGCTTTTTAACACGATTTCCAAAATTTCCATAATCAACTTATAAAATTTGTTCCATATGTGAAAAACTTTACAGGGAATAAGTTAAGTAAATTTCAGTCTGAGTGAATATTTAAGAACATTTGTGGTTTTTCACAAAATGTACTTGAAATACCTATATAACTTAGTTTACACATAAAATATTTTAAAGGGATCAAGTCAGGAACTGTTTGAGTCAATTTCGAATTTTTTACCAATTTTAATTTGGAGTTTTTGACTCGATTTTGGCGACCTTTTTGGATTTCGACACAATTTTCAGAATTCCGCGATAAACTTACAAAACTTATTCCACATGTGAAAAACTTTACAGAGAAATAGTCAAGTGAAGCTCAGACTGATTGAATCAATTTTAAATTCGGTACATATTTTCTTTTAAGTTTTCAGTTCGAACTTTTGAAATTTCTTACATCATTTCCAGGATTGCCAACATTAGCTTATATAACTTTGTATATAGATCAAATTGATAGATCAAATAGATCAAAATACATAAAACTTATGTTACGTGTAAAACAAACTTTACAGGAAGACAGAGATGACCAGTCTCTTGACCATTTGGATAATATTGTTATTACAACTGAACTAAATGGAATATTGGTGTCTAACAGAGATATAGCGTTTTATTTTAATCTAGTCAAAACAAAATCAATGTACGAACAACATTTTATGTTATTTCAAGAGGAGTAACCGCATTGGATCTCTTTAAAATTACTCATTAGATGATTCCAAATTAGTGCAGCAAGTCTCCAAAGAAGTTTAGCGATGGAAAAGTTCCTCAAGCTCTTCGACTGTGGATTTTAGTTATGATTTAAGGCTGACGATACATGTTGGAACCATTCCATTTCTCAATTATCTTAAAACGTTTGGCACGCGACGACGAAGTTCATTACGGAAAAGTAAGTACATCTCACAGACGACGTCTTTCTTCCCTCATTTCGATTCCGGACCGGACTATATCTCACTTATCGGACAGTTCCTCGGCGGATCATATAACGTCGAAATATGTCAATCCACCCAAGTCTCGAGTCCTCTCGAGGGAGGAGGTTAAGCGCTCGATTTGTCGCGCGGAGTCATTAAAGTCTCCTTCTCTCTCTCTCTCTCGCCCTTTATGTCTCCCGTCCTCTCCTCCCGGATGAGGAGGAGAGACGGGAGGTCCGCTCCCAGGACGCTCGTCAAACAGATTACCCTCTAAACGTAATCCAATCACCGGGACTACGACTTTATATGTTATGTGTGTGTGTGCGAGAGGGTCACTCCGCTCTCTTTTAGCTTCTCTCGCGTCCGGACACGCACATTTACCATTCGACGGGAAATATACGTTAAAATAGAAAAAGGGCCGAGGGAGAGGCGGAAGTTTGATGATAATTGTCCGAGCTCGTCGAGGTGCCGGGAGTTTCGGGGGGGTGGCGAAATTGCGATAGTCCGTAAGGGGAGGATTTTCTATTCTGTGGACTTCAACTCCACTTCTTCTTCATCTTGTAGCTTTGTTCAATCCATTTTTGGATGTGGGCTTGCTCTTCTTCCTTCCAACCTTCTCTGTTTTGCGCTACTCTCTTCCAGACAATCCGACGTGCCTCTTTATGTCATCTGAGGCCTTCCCCCTTGCTCTTTATCCCAGCCATGGTCTCCAATCTAATATTTGTGAGTTCCACATGTCATCTCGTCATCTGTTTGTCTGGCATTGTGTCTGGTAAATTGCCATTTCAGTCCTGTTATTATCTTTCTGACATCTCTAATCTTTGTCCCGTGTCCGTTCAGAGATTAAGACAAAAGGTGTCATCTGCAAAAAAAGAATACGGTACCTTCAGGCACCTCTTCAAATACATCATTTATATATATCAGAAAGAGTATAGTGGTTCCAGGATGCATCCCTGGGCAACACCCATGTTAACATTATTTCAGTCACTATATCTATTTTCTAATATTACTCTTGGCTTTCTGTTTGTCAAGTATGACTTAATCAAATCAAGACCCACACCTCTTATACCACATCTATAGAGTTTCAGCAATAAGATTTCAAAATTTACGGTGTCCAAAGCTTTAGCCAAATCAATAAAGACAATTAATCTCAAAATAGCTCAGTTATTGACATTTTTTTGGAAATTGGGGCTGCAGTCGTGGCATAGCTGGTTATATTACCTATCATTTGTTATAAGAACAAAAGTGTGGAAAGTTATATTTCCGGAGTTACAGCGTTTTAAGTTGCTCCATTACACATAAACGTGACGATCTGGAAGTCTGAAAATAGCTCAGTTATTGGCATTTTTTGGAAATTTCCCCTATAGTGGTGGCACAGCTAATTGTATTATCTATCTTTTGATATAAGAACCAAAGTGAATAGAGTTATATTTCGGGAGTTACAGCGTTTTAAGTTGCTCCATTACACATAAACGTGACGATTTGGAAATCTGAAAATAGCTCAGTTATTGGCATTTTTTGGAAACTTCCGCTACAGTGGTGGCATGGCTAATTGTATTATCTATCTTTTGACAGAAGAACAAAAGTGTAGAGAGTTATATTTCCGGAGTTATAGCGTTTTAAGTAACTCAGTTACACGCATGGACGTGACGATTTGGAAATCTCAAAATAGCTCAGTTATTGGCATTTTTTTGAAATTGCCGCTACTTTGGTGGCATAGATAATATTGTAGTATCTATTTTTGATATAAGAACAAAAGTACAGAAAGTTATATTTCCAGGCAACAGGCCTACTAGCATACAGATTTCGATATATAAAATCTGTGAACCTAGCAAGAGCCTGCTTACACCTATGAATATATCACCACCACTCACCATATCTTAAAGAACAAATATCTCCCGCAATATCTTATAACCAAAGTATTCAACCAATGTGTACTCCCGATCTTCAGCTAGGGCTTCCCAACATTGACATTCACAAAAGCAAATATAGATAAAATTGCCAAAGCGCAGAGATCGATGGAGAGACAGATGCTGCATGAAACATTAAAAGACAAAAAGAGATAAAATAACTTTTATTCTAATTTATTTTTACAGTTCATAGCACTTTAATTTATTTACTCTTGACGCTAATTTATTAATTCGTAATTTATAGCCCCAATAATGTCGTCGAGAAGCTACTGGATTACTCTTGCTCTAATTGGACGTTCCCGATTATTCGAAAAGATTTTTTATGCCCCCCCCCCTCTTTTGAAATGCGCCGCCTGCGTCAGATAAGGAGCACGCTTCACACTGGTGTTTACATTTCGTGTTACACAAGAAGAACGAGTGGATTAGAAACATAACTCAAGTAACAGACGCTAGGGGAGAAGCAGCACGACAAAAGTGGAAATTTGCAGGACATAACATCAGACCAGTAAGTAATAGTTAAATCACTGGAGACCGTGGGATTATGAAAGAAGAAGAGAAAGACCATAAATGATATGGGCAGATGGGCAGATGGTCTGAAGTAGCATGGCATGTGGGATCTAAACGGATGAACATCGTAAATGATAGGGAAGAATGGAGGCATCATGGAGAGGCCTAAGTCCAATCCAAAAATGGACTTATTAAGGTTATATGTTTTGAGACTACAAAAGTTCAGTCCAGTAGCTTATGTAGCGAGAGGGGGCATAAAAATAAATTGAAACGTCGAGTTGTAGTGCGGACGGGTGTGAGACCGCCCCTGCGCCACAATCAATACACCATAGGATTTCGATCTCTCGCACAATATAAGAAACAAATAGAGCGAACGAAACTCAATAAAACAAATCCCATCTGCGGATCGGCTTTCTGGTCGAGGAGAGAGAGCAGCAGGAGAGCGGGTACGGATGCGAAGGGGTGGACGGGAAGGTTCGGTGGCGGCGGCGGCGGTGGCGGCGTCGTCCCATCCCCCATAATAATAAATGTCCGAAAACGCAAATGTCCACACACACATAGAGCGAGGAGAGAGTAACATTTGCTAGTAACGGCGCCCGGAGGCGAACCTTTTATTAGTATGCGGAAACACTAAAAAAGCAGATGACGGACACGCCGGTCACTTTTATGGCCGACGGCACGCATCTAATTACGACGCTAGACGTCCCTCCTTACGAGCTGATCATTGCCGGGACGACGTCATGTGAACGACGTCGTTTTTTATCTTCCTCCGCCACGGATGCGATATGAGGGGGTGCGAGCCACCCTCGTCCCCCTCCCACATCGCGGGAGGGTGAGTTATATCTCGGGAGATCTTCACGAATACTTCCGGGGGATGTCCGACACACATACAATACTTTAACTTACACTTTTACAAATTATCAACTAGCTGTCGCATGGAAATTAGTCCTAAGATATTAGGTGGAAAATAGAACCTGAAGAAGGATTTCATGGATAACCCCAACACTAACCGCCATTTACACAAATTATTGTACATTTGGACGCAACCTGAGATAAACATTAATAAATCGTAAGGTTTCAGATTATTTGATTGAGTAGTGTTGGGCCCCTTTCCACCAGATAGAAAGAAAGTTAGGTAAAGCCTCAAAATTCGTAAATAACTCCTGCCTGAGAATTATGGAGTATTCAAGGCAACCTGAAAATTTTCAAAAATCCTGCAAAATCTTTCAGGATCTTTTTTATAAACTTTATTAAGTAGGCATCAACTTTAATTTTTACGATTGAGTATTAAAAGCCATTTTTAGAATATAACGATAAAATTAGAGGATTTTCAACCTAATCGGTAGTATTAAAAATGTTAAAACAGTAAATCCATTTAAAATCAAGAAATCAAGGTCTTGAAATTTTATCCTGGAAAATTTCAAAACTTTATTTTCCGGAATTTTCCCCCTTCCTGTAAATTAGTCCTTAGATATTAAGACCCACATCAAGAAGTCTTTCAAGGATAACCCCAACCCTAACCTCCATTTTCATAAATTGTACATACATGAACGTGCTGAAGTCTTTTAAATATTAGAATCAACCTGAGAGAAACGTTAGTAAACCGTTAAGTTTCAGATTATTTGATTTACTAGTGATGGGCCCCTTTCCACCAGATAGAAAGAATGAAGATAGAAAGAATGAAAGGATGAAGCCTCAAAATTCGTAAATAACTCTTGCCTGGAATTATAGACATTATAGAGTATTCAAGGCAACCTGAATAATTTCAAGAAATCCTGCAAAATGTTTCAGGATCTTTTTTATGAACTTTACTAAGTAGACTTCAACTTTAATTTTTACGATTGAGCATTAAAACCCATTTTCATTACACAGAGATAAAATTATAAGATTTTTAACCTGATCGGTAGTGCTAAAAAGTGTTAAAAAGGTAAAGAAGTGAAGGTCTTGAAATCTAATCCTGGAAAATTTTAAAACTGTATTTTCCGGAATTTTCCCCCTTCCTGTTAATTAGTCCTTAGATATTAGGACCCACAATGGAAAATACCAACTTAATCAAGAAGTATTTCAAGAATAACCCCAACACTAACCTCCATTTACATAAATTGTACATACATGAACCTGTTGACGTCTTTTAAATATTAAACGCAACCTGAGAGAAACACTAGTAAACCGTAAGATTTCAGATCATTTGATTTAGTAGTGTTGGGCCCCTTTCCACCAGATAGAAAGAAAGTTAGATAAAGCCTCAAAATTCGTAAATAATTCCTGCCTGGGAATTATGGAGTATTCAAGGCAACCTGAATAATATCAAGAAATCCTGCAAAATGTTTCAGGATCTTTTTTATGAACTTTACTAAGTAGACATCAACTTTAATTTTTACGATTGAGCATTGAAAGCCATTTTCATTACACAGAGATAAAATTAGAGGATTTTCAACCTGAACAGTAGTGTTAAAAAGTGTTAAAAAATTAAATACATTTAAAACAACGAAATCAAGTTATTGAAATTTTATCCTGGAAAATTTCAAAACTGTATTTTCCGGAATTTTCCCCCTTCCTGTATTGTGATTTTCAACTCCAATTACAAAGCAGGTTCTAATTTATGAAGTATATAATAAATTTTCTTTAGGTTGAGTAACTTAAATTGATTCACTCAAATTCGTTTTCCAATATTGTTCCGAAAGCACTCGGCGTAATAATGTTCCAAGTTCCCAAATCAATTAAGCTTACTGGTAGATTTGAGGTACTATCATTTAACCAAAGACAATAAAGGTTATAGACGGCTCGTGGGAGAAAATAGCGTTATTTTGACTGACGGCCACGCGATGGCAGTACCGGTGGTCGAAGAGAAATCAGTTATCGTTATAATATTCTCGCACCACCATCAGACACTTCGAATGTTAAAAAGAGACTGCAGTGTTTCACGATTTACATTTTACGACATGGTGTACCGTCCGCTTTTTTCCATCTTTTCTCCAAACTTTGTCGGCGTCGGTAGCCTAATTAAAGTCAAAGGTTACAGGCGGGCAATAGTCGGGAAACCGGGTTTGTTTTGAAGGCGGAATTTTTGTCATGTGAAAAAAATACAATATTTTTAAGGCAGGATGGCGTTTTCCTTCCTACATATTAAAGAATAAATAAATCAGATGTTTATTAGTTAATAAACTATTTAATCTTAGAATGATATTGGCCGCCTTAGGTTTTAACGCGAAATAATATGTAGGTACCTACTTACTTTTAATTTTAATCTAATTATAATAACTTATTCAAGTAGTGTACCAAATTTTAGCCAGCCAGACCCTTTGAAGTTAAATAAAATCGTTTTTAAAAATAGAAGAATACATCGGAAAAACATCGCAAAAAAATTTCGAAGTTATCTAATAATATCGAATAAATAAACATCGATATAAACATCGAACGTCGAAATTAAAAAAATCGATGTTTTTAAAACATCGATAGGTACATCGTGCGCATCACTTACAAGAGTGGTCCATAGGTATAAGTTTCAATAAATTTTTTCTAGTTCAAGTTCAGGTCTTGATCAATATTATTTTAGCCAAATCCGTTTATTTAGTAACAAACAAACACACACACTTACGGGTGTTTTTCGACGTTATTGTCAATTAATTTGTCGTACGAGTTTCTAATCTTGACAGTTGGAAAGCTAGTATCTTTTCTATAATCTACGGAAAAAAAATGCTCTACAAGCAATAACCGAGTTAGCGTTATAAAAAATAACCCATTTTTTTATATTAAAAATGGGGGTGTTATAAGTTATGGATCCTCCGGAAATTAAAAACCAACAAACTATTGGCTCTTACGTAGGATTTACAATATGATTGGAAACCCTTGAACCCCCCAAATCGTATTCCGGCTATTTAACAAATAAAACCGTTGGGATAAACAAATTAACATAATATCTCAGCAACAAATTAACTTACAGTCTGGCAATTCGCCATTCGTTTTGTTATCGAGAGAGCTACCTTTTAAAACTATATTGACAAGAAAAAAGACTTTTTCCTTATTTATTCTTAATATAATATTCTTATTTATTTATCTTATTTTTCTTTTTATAAATAAATATTTATAATATTCATAACAATGAAATTGTAAGATATACTAATTTTATACAAAATTTAAAAAACAAAGACTGCTGTAAAAAATTAGCATTTAAATTGTAAAAAAAAGAGATCATTGTATGTATTGAATTTATCCGTGATTTTCTAGGACGATGAAAAAATATTAACAAAAGGAGGTTGTCCAAGGACTCAAAGTTGGCCATGATAAGTCAAAGGAAGGAAAATTTCTATGTCTTGCTAACACTTCAACACTAACACTACAAAACGCAACCGGTTTCGACCTACTGTGAGGTCATCTTCAGGCGTACTAAAAACAAACAAGAAACCACACTCAGCCAACACAACCGTAAAGTATCTCAAAATATCTTAAAATAACTTAAAATTTCTTAAAATGAAAAATGAAAATTGAAAAGACTTTACGGTTGTGTTGGCTGAGTGTGGTTTCTTTTGTTTCTTTTTAGTACGCCTGAAGATGACCTCACAGTAGGTCGAAACCGGTTGCGTTTTGTATAATAAAGTGTTGGCAAGACATAGAAGTTTTCCTTCCTTTGAAAAAATATTAATTTTAAAATAATTATAAAACACAAAAATAATTGTATCGAATTTTCCGGGATTTTACAATTTTCCACGGCGATAAAAATAGGTTAGATGTTAATATTTCGTCGAGTTACAACAGAATAAAAAAATGAAGGTTCTAGGTTGCCTAGAAGCCGAGATATCGAAAAAAAATATAGCGCGTCCAACTACGACATCGTGGACCTGGGCGAAAACCTTAACTTTAAAGGGCTACAACTTTTTTCAAGGTGCATGGATATTAAACCTATAAATCCTCTAATAAAATTTAGGTCTTTATTTAAAATTGGTGAAAATTTCGGCTTTTAATATTTATAAATAATAAAGATGATTTTTTAAAAAAATGTTGCTATCTCGGCTTCCATTCGCCGTAGAACCTTTTTTTTAAATGAAAGAGTTTTTTTACCACCTTTTAATGCAATTTATTAAAAACGTGTGTAACAATAGATAAAAAAGTTATTCAATTTGTTTATAAGCAAAAAATTAGACCCTTTTTAAAATGATTTTTTTAACAACAATTTCATTAAAAATAAGTTGTTTTTCAAACTTAACTTATAGTTCGGCATTCAAGGAAACTATTCCACTTTATTAAATATCTCTAGGATTGTAGCCTGGGCCAGCTTAATTGTTTAAATATTGAGTCTCTGGGATAAACAAATAAGATATTTCGTAAACTAATAAACCGATCTGGCTGAAATTTTTCACACTTATAAAGACCCCTAAAGGCTTCATAACTCGTGTATTACATTTCACTTATCACTATTATTGCAAGAGTTATTAGCATTTATAAAATAATAAAAAATTGATGGTTTTTTGCTAATAACTCAATTGTTTATTTATCGATGTTAATTTATAAAGAACCAAATTAACCGTCTGTTTATTCTCTATAACTTTCCTATGGACCACTTTTCTCTAAAATGCAACCGGAAAATTCTTTGAGGAAAAAATCGATTTTCACACCTTACCCCATTGTTTATAAAAAACAGGGAAATTCTAGCTGTATATGGTCATACAGTGCTCTTTCTATAGGTCCGTCCTACCATTTAAAACTTTCCGATATCTGTAGAACAAAACGCAGTGAAAGCTATATGATTTTTCAGTATGTATAGCCTGGGCTAGAAAAACCGCAAACCACTTGAAGAGTCAAAATTATACACACGGTATATCTCTTGATAGACTGTACACTTATATTGAAAATAGATATTGAAGTGAAAAGTCCGCACTTAGAATAATTGTTTAAAATATCATAATGGCCGGAAATAAATTTTGATTCAATGCATTAAACCGTTAAAATCAATTATAGACATTTCTATTATAGCCCTTATTACCTAACTTTATCATCGATCTATTATGAATTAATGCTCATATTTATAGGACAATATTGCAAAGGGGCCTTTGATTTTATCTGACCAATTGTTTTGGATTCTTTATTAATCGATAGGGGGTGACCTACCGTTTGGAACGAGACTATTTTAATGCGATGAAATTGAACGGGCGGCTCCATCTTCTCAAATTGTAAATTGGATGACTCACACTCACCCGGTTACCTCTCTAAACCAGTAGGTCAGAAAAACCGAACAATTCAGTGCATTTTTCCTTATTTACGATATTACGAAAACTCAAGGCAACAGTGCCTTCGGGTCGTGCACCATCTCTTGGTGGATAGCAAAGGCTAACGGTTGAAATCGGTCGTGGAGCCAGGGTTTTGGGAGCCGGGCTCCTTTCCTATTCGCCTCCGTATTGCATTTGACGAGCCGTCTGTAACCTATATTGTCTTTGATTTAACACAACTCACACAACGTTTAACAATAATTTAACAAATTAACATTTAGCTACTTCAAGAAGTTTTCTCTAGATTACGTATATAAAGTTGGCGACCCGCATCTAGCGGCCGGCAAAACGAAATACCAGGTAATTTGTGTCTTTTTTGTGTCTTTTTTGTACCGCAAGAAACAATTTTGTAGCTCTCACCATCGACGAGCTACAAAAAAAAACTGCCAGCTTAAACTTAACCTAGCGGCCATTGCGATAGCGTGCGAGTGGATTGACAAAAAAAAAGATTTTCAGCTAGCAATTTGTGTCTTGAAGAGTACTAAAAGGACATGGGGTCAGAATATTAATTTGGCAAAGTTTTGGCCAAGTTGGCTCAAGTGGGCTAGATGGGGCTGCGAATCGACCAAGATGTGGAAGAAATGTGCTCTTCTGTCTCCGATTCGTTTTGGAATGAAATTTCGAGAACATAGTCCTATTTTCAAATTGGTCAATTTTCGGCCGAATTGACTAATGGACAAAACGTGTCGCCCAGAATTCAAGAACCCGCGACGTTAGTGAAACATGTTGCATCTCGGAATCTTTTGGTGTTCTGGGGCCCTGGTACTGGTCCAGGCCACAAAAGCCGAGGGGACGTCACAAGACCCCTCGATTCACTTCCAGTCAATATACCGACACACCAGTCCCGGCCGCTGTAGTTACAAATTCGAGAACCCTCGACTTTAGTGGAAAATGTTGCATCTTGGAATCTTCTGGTGTTCTGAGGCCTCGGTAATGTCCTGGGACCTGGACACAAAAGCCCAGGGGACGTGCCAAGACCCCTTCGGACACTTCCAGTCAAAATACCGACTCTTCAGTGCCGGCCGCTGTAGTTACAAATTCGAGAACTCCCGACTTTAGTGAAAAATGTTGCATCTTGGAATCTTTTGGTGTTCTGGGGCCTCAATGATGGCCTGGGACCTGGACACAAAAGCTCAGCGGACGTGCAAAGACCACTTCGACCACTTCCAGTCAAAATACCGACACTTCAGTGCCGGACGCTGTAGTTATAAATTCGAGGATTTCCGACATTAGTGGAAAATGTTGCATCTCGGAATCTTTTGGTGTTCTGAGGCCTCGGTAATGGCCTGGGACCTGGATACAAAAGCCCAGAGGACGCGCCAAGACCCCTTTGACCACTTCCAGTCAAAACACCGACTCTTCAGTGCCGGCCGCTGTAGTTACAAATTCGAGAACCCTCGACTTTAGTGGAAAATGTTGCATCTCGGAATCTTTTGGTGTTCTGGGGCCATGGTACTGGCCCAGAACCTGGACACAAAAGCCCAGGGGACGTGCCAAGACACTTTCGGCCACTTCCAGTCAACATACCGATTCTTCAGTGCCGGCCGCTGTAGTTACAAATTCGAGAATTCCCGACATTAGTGGAAAATGTTGCATCTCGGAATCTTTTGGTTATGTCCCAAACACTGGGCACTAAGGCCTAGGGGATGGTCCAAGATACCTCTTGCGACCTGCGGCCAAAATATCGACTCCCGAGTGCCTTCCGCTGTAGCTACAACTTAAAGAACGTTTGACGTTCCTGGAAAACCCATTCATCGGAGTATCGTGGTGTTCGAGTACTTCAAGAATGAGTAAGAACCCGTAAACAAGTTGAAAAAGTACAACTCTTTGCCTCAAGCTCTCGGCGTGCAAATTCAGTTCTGAGACGAACAAAACTGTTCAAGTTTCAGTTCTGCCAACCCGTTTGCACCTATGAAAATTCAGGTCCCAGAGGCCTCAGAACACCAAAAGATTCCGAGATGCAACATTTTCCACTAAAGTCGAGTGTTCTCGAATTTGTAACTACAGCGGCCGGGACTGGAGTGTCGATATATTGACTGGAAGTGAATCGAGGGGTCTTGTGACGTCCCCTCGGCTTTTGTGCCCAGGGCCTGGACCAGTACCAGGGCCCCAGAACACCAAAAGATTCCGAGATGCAACATGTTTCACTAACGTCGCGGGTTCTTGAATTCTGGGCGACACGTTTTGTCCATTAGCCAATTCGGCCGAAAATTGACCAATTTGAAAATAGGACTATGTTCTCGAAATTTCATTCCAAGACGAATCGGAGACAGAAGAGCACATTTCTTCCACATTTTGACCGATTCGCAGCCCCATCTAGCATCTAGCCCACTTGAGCCAACTTGGCCAAAAATTGGCCAAATTAATATTCTGACCCCATGTCCTTTTAGTACTCTTCAAGACACAAATTGCTAGCTGAAAATCTTTTTTTTTGTCAATCCACTCGCACGCTATCGCAATGGCCGCTAGGTTAAGTTTAAGCTGGCAGTTTTTTTGTAGCTCGTTGATGGTGAGAGCTACAAAATTGTTTCTTGCGGTACAAAAAAGACACAAATTACCTGGTATTTCGTTTTGCCGGCCGCTAGATGCGGGTCGCCAACTTTTTATACGTCTCTAGATTACTTTATAGAGGGATCATTGAACGTTCTCATCGTTCAATTTTCTTACTGATCGCTTTGTCTTGTGCATTACGGACTTATCCTCCTCACATCCACTTTTACTGCTTGAAACCGTTTACTTTTTGATCGCTCCCTCCTTCCTTCTTCCTGCGGGTATCCAATACATCATTCTATTTGTGCCGGCATTTTCTCCTGCTCTCTATTTGTATTATTTATATTGTATATTATAGCAATATTTTGTACTTTTTTGGGTTTGTCTCTTCAGGTTTCTTAAGTCATAGCTAATTTGATTTGGTTGTTCTTGTCTTTCCAAAAAACTACTGAAGCTGTAAGTATCCAGCAGTGTACCGCTAGAGCGTCTTAGTTAGTTTGATTTTACATAGAGAGACTTAAGACCAACTTGGAGAAATCAGCATTGCACACATTACACTCTTAACAGGTACTGTCGTTATTATAATATTGTCAGAAGGGATTTTCCTTGGTACTGTAACGCGAAATGTAAACAGCAGCGCGAAATGTGTTTACTCTTAACTGCGGCTTTCCTCAAAGGAACGCCTCTGCGCTTAATTGAGTTCCGGCAACATCTTATTAAGGAAGAATGATTTATGACCTTTCCGGACGTTTCTACATAAAATAGAAGGTTCGAGTTATTTCCGGAACCATCGCGAATACAATTGAGGTGTATATAAGCGGGCTTGCGGTCGGAGAGATTAGATCAGAGGTGAAGCCGCGAGTGAATAAACAAGGCGAAAAACGGACAAGCGAATTGTACAAATAAATTAAAGTTAGGTGTGTTATATAAATTAATTAGCTCAGAATAGTTTAGATAAATTAAGTAGTGTGTAGTGTAAAAGTAGGACAGTGTAAATAAATTAGAAATAACCGTTACAGTACTAAGAAATTTCTCTCAAGTCGTCGTTTCGCTTCACTCTTCCTTAAGACCTGTTGGGTATCTTCCACTAAACACTCTCAGAACTCACATAACTCGATTAAATTTGTCAGACACATTTATAGAAAGTGCGGAGACGGTAATTTAAAATTTCCTGTAAACTAGTGAACCTCAATTCCCATTAATTCCCTATAAATCAAAGGGCCGTTCCACCGTCTCTCCCACCCTCCTCTCTCTCTCTCTCGCTCGCTCTCCTTCGGGAAAAATCCATCCCGACGTAATTAATACGCGTGGTGATATCGGGCGGGCAATAAATCAGAATCCAACAAACCGGAACAACCACAATTACACTAGCGAGATTTATTAGTAATAACTTATAACGGCGGCGTCGCGCCGAATTCGGTCGGTCATAATTAAAACGCGACGTGGAGGTAACCGACGCTTCGGGGGAGGTTTCATCCCCTAAAAAATAAAAATTAATAACAGGGAAGGGGGTGGTTTAAGGGAGAATCTCGGAAATTTTTTCGGAAACCAACTTTTCCTTGAAGTTATCGTCGACGTACGTTCAACCGTAGAGGAGTTGTAAAATTTGAGTTGGTTCAAGATTTGTAAATTTATGTTAAAGTGGGGAAATGTCTTATGGACACCAGATGAGATAAAATAGATAAATTACCTACTACTTCTGGGATAGATCGTTTATCGCATCTGATAGTGTGGGACTCCAAACCCCGCAACGGTTACCAGAACTAACCCCCCCCCCCAATCTATATCCATTGACTTAAGTCCTGCAAACTCTTCATTAGAAGAAGAGTGAAAATTCATATTATTTGAATGACTTAACCGTTGTGAACTAAATTTTTACTACGAATTTTCTATATCCTGAGTATTTCTGTCTAAATTCCACGTGGAGTTTTTAAATTTAATGTGTTATCAGTTGTTGAAGAATATAAATTTATTTTCATTTTTTCTATGTTGAAAAAGGATTCAGTCTAAGTTATTATAGTTATAATTTTAAATATTTAAAGTAAGGGAGAGTAATAGGGGATTTGCATTTATCTCCACCTTAAAACAGAGATATTGCAGGGCACGAATCTACATTGCAATGACAAGACAACGTAATCACACAACCTAGAAACCTAGTCAGCTGCTAAAACTCGAGTTTCTAGTACTTAGTACTTTTAGAGCTATTTTTAAAGTATGATAAAGTCGCCCGAAGTCCATATTGGTACATTAGGAACGCTCTAATCACGACAATCAATAATCAATCGTTAATAGGTCTTCGGGGAAGTTCTGGAAGCAATTAGTTTTGGAGGTGGAAATTATGAGGAGGTAGAATATGGTGACTCATCCTTTTGTCAACCAGATTTCTAATAGAATTTTTTTATAATTGAAAATTAATTAAACTAGTAATTGGATTACAATTTAAAATCGCCTAATACTGTAAACTTAACGTTAGAATTAATGATATTTGGAAACTAGTTGGTGCTTTCAGTTTTCAGATTTACCCCAAATTCTTAACACACAGAGACCTGATCATATTCTTGTAAAATCTGGTTATCTTTAAATTCTCCTCATTAAACGTTACGGCAGATAAGACATCGTTATCGATAACTTCCACAAATCACAAGAATTCTATTTATTACCGCATTTGTTATGAATATTTATGTACTTGCTTATGGTTCATAGTTAAAAACAAAGATCGTTATTTGCGTTCGCGAATTAATTACTTCACCATAACAACTGTATAGGTAATAACAGTTTCTAAATATAAACACCGATCGGTTGATTGAAATGAGAAGTATGCGTTACGTTCCTGACTCACTGTTTACATGGAAACACTTGACGGGATAAAATAATTTTCACACAGTTATATAATAACGCGAGAGGGACATTCTTCCACCAGTAATTCGATACGCGATCCGTTTATATTTGATAAATCTCAGGAAGAGAGGCGGCACACTTTGTGTCAATGGGATACGATTACTGGGGTCGTGTTTAATAGACTTCTTTATTACTGTTTACAATAATGCCTAATACCAGTGCGTTGCGGTAATCAGAGCAGTTTTCGGTTTTAACGCCGTAAGCACTAAGTAGAAGTGTTACAAAAATCGATTTTAATAATCCTCTTTCTTTAAATACAAACTGACTAAGTATACACACTTTAAAAATGGGCCAATTAAGTCTGTTTTGATTAAAATTTAACTCACTCTTAAAAAACTCAATCGAGTTATGTAGTAGGGCAACTTAACTATCACCACTAACTCAAGTTGGGGTTAAATTTATTTCGATCACCTATTGTACCAATAATAATTGTGATCGTGTGTAGATATGACGTCACTTTGAGATCGTAATTGAATCGAAGGTCCTATCGATTTTATATTAAATTTATTGCGTGATTGATAATTACCTAACGGTAGTTTAGAAATCAGACAAGTGCCGTAATACGTGTTGATCTGTCACACGAGGAGAATCCCCCACCCTCGACTTCTATCCGATCGGCAGGTTTAATTTAGAAATAATAATAGTAAAGAAAATTTAATCATTATTTCAAAAAAAAAATTAATCAAAGCACCTATGCCTCCCACACAGCAGTAATCACATTTTAATCGAGGACTGTAAAGTAAAGTAAAAGTAATCTCAAGTTTGAATAGGAAATTTAATTTTCCTGAATTCATAATTCTGAAAATTGATGAGAGGGACAAAAGGAAAATCTGTAGATTTCTGTTGATACGACTTACGTTTTGATATAAGTTTTGGTCCAAACCAATTTTCAGTTAAAATAAACTGATTGCGTAATTAAAGTTAGCCACACGTGTGTTCAAATAAACTTAACCTCAAAATTTGGTTAATTAGTGATAGGGGTAAAAACATGGAGGCTTCAAATCCAAATAAAAAAGTTAGTAGATTGTACAAGAATTTAGTTAAGTTTGCGTGAATTCTATATAACCTTAAAATCTAGATGAAACAGCTTTGTGGTGAAAACTTCTAGATAACTGTCAAAATCTTCTACCCTTCTGTGGTCTTCTGTAAAATAAAGAGCAACGTCTGGATGCGCAATAAAGAGATTTATGGAAACAATATAGATGTCTATAGAACCTTCTGAATCTGAAACGTATCTACGTTTGAAATTCTGGAGCTTCTAGAATTCAGATTTAACAAAAAATTCGAAATTGGTTTAAAGGAAGAAGTTGATAGAATGTAAAAGGGTTTGCATGAACCCAAAATTGCAGAGTTTTGGATAATTCTCAGGATTTCGTCGTGTAAGTTGTTTATAGCTTTTCATAAAATGCAAAATGACATCTGGATAAGAAATAACAAGGTTTGTAGAAGAATTACTGATACATTTGAGGTTCATAAAACAGTTAAGAAATTTAAGAATTCTTTAAGAATTTAAGAATTCTTCATCTTAAGACCTTAGGATCTTAGCAATTAGGACTTTACATAATGAATACTAGCTGCAAGAAAATTAAGTGGGTTTTAAACTTATAAAATTTAACAAGGAATTCAGACCTTAAATTTAGCTATAAAGTACAGAGCATCTATATTTCAGATGTAAAAAAAATGCTAAATTAAAGGGAAGAATTCATATTAAAGTGTTGATTAGATAGCTTAGGGATACAGAATTGTAGATTTGTATGAAAGCCTTAGACTCTAATATGTATATTATTCTAGAGGATCATACAGAAGATTTAAGTAAAAGAGTTTGCATAAATCTAAAATTGCAGAGTTTTGGACAATTCTCAGGATTTTGTCGTGTAAGCTCTTTATAGCTTTCCATAAAATACGAAAACATCATCTGGATAAGAAATAACAATATTTGTAGAAGAATTACTGATACATTTGAGGTTCATAAAACAGTTAAGAAATTTAAGAATTATTTAAGAAGTTAAGAATTCTAGATCTTAAGACCTTATGATCTTAGCACTTAGGATTCTACATGATAAATACTAGCTGCAAGAAAATTAAGTGGGTTTTAAACGTATAAAATTTTACAAGGAATTCAGGACCTTAAATTTAGGTGTAGGTAAATTATAGAGCATCAATAATTCAGAAGGTGTAAAAAATGCTAAATGTTATAAAGGGAAAAATTCATAGATTTTATAATATCCAGTTGTTGTTATCATTACAGTTCTACATGAATTTAAAGTGTTGATTAGATAGCTTAGGGATAAAGAATTGTAGATTTGTATGAAAGCCTTAGACTCTAATATGTATATTATTCTAGAGGATCATACAGAAGGTTTAAGTAAAAGAGTTTGCATAAATCCAGAATTGCAGAGTTTTGGATAATTCTCAGGATTTCGTCGTGTAAGCTGTCTATAGCTTTTCATAAAATGCAAAACGACATCTGGATAAGAAATAACAATATTTGTAAAAGAATTATTGATACATATGAGGTTCATAAAACAGTTAAGAAATTTAAGAATTATTTAAGAAGTTAAGAATTCTAGATCTTAAGACCTTATGATCTTAGCACTTAGGATTCTACATGATAAATACTAGCTGCAAAAAAATTAAGTGGGTTTTAAGCTTATAAAATCTTACAAGGAATTCAGACCTTAAATTTAGCTATAAAATATAGAGCATCTATATTTCACATGTAAAAAAATGCCAAATTAAAGGGAAGAATTCATAGATTTTATAATATTCAGTTGTTGTGACTATATAATTCTAGAGTTGTACATGAATTTAAAGTGTTGATTAGATAGCTTAGCGATAAAGAATTTATAGATTTGTATGAAAGCCTTAGACTATAATATGTATATTATTCTAGAGGATCATACAGAAGGTTAAAGTAAAAGAGTTTGCACAAATCTAAAATTGCAGAGTTTTGGACAATTCTCAGGATTTTGTCGTGTAAGCTGTCTATAGCTTTTCATAAAATGTAAAACAACATCTGGATAAGAAATAACAATATTTGTAGAAGAATTACTGATACATTTGAGGTTCATAAAACCGTTAAGAAATTTAAGAATTCTTTAAGAATTTAAGAATTATAGATCTTAAGACCTTATGATCTTAACCTCTACATGATGAAATACTAGCTGCAAGAAAGTTAAGTACGTTTTAAACTTATAAAATCTCACAAGGAATTCAGACCTTAAATTTAGCTATAAAGTATAGAGCATCTATATTTCAGATGTAAAAAAATGCTAAATGTTATAAAGGGAAGAATTCTTAGATTTTACAATATTCAGTTGTTGTGATTATATAATTCTACAATTCTACATGAATTTAAGGTGTTGATTAGATAGCTTAGCGATAAAGAATTGTAGATTAGCATCAACGCCTATGTATTATTCTAGAGCATCATTCAGAAGGTTTAAAAGAAATACGAAATTGCTATAAGAATAAATTTCACATTGTATAACATTTACATTATTTTCTTAGAAATTCTATATATATGTCAAAACTGATTGGGGTTGCTTTGAAATGACGGGTTTGATATGAAATTCCAAGTAACCATCAACATCTTGCACTATAGCCTTCTACATCGTTCTATAGAATACAAAGCAACGTCTGTATACAAGTTTGGGGAGTACAGAAGATTTAAAGTCATTTATTAGCAACTTATAGTGTTTAGTTTGGGATACCAAAGCTTCTGCTTTCCAAAAAATTGTCAAATTTCTTTCAAAGGAGAAAACATTGTTCAAAAATGTTTCTCTTCCTAGATTTTATTGTCGTCTAGATGACACTTAATAAATTAAGAATATATCATGGCGACTTGACGATATATTAAATGGTAAATACAATTTTGGCGAGGTTCGATCTTAAATTTGAAAAAAAATTCACGCGGCGATGCTTTATCGCGCCATGGGGAAAAACACAGTAAAAGATGAATAAATGTGCGGTGCACAAACCCATAAATATCGTCACCCTCGTGGAGTTTTTGTGCAAATAAATTTTTTTGGAAACAGCGATATGTATGTACGTATATATCGTACAGTTATACAATTCCAGAGTTTTTGCTGGCTCCACATCGGGCGATATCGTGTGTGATGTTTTCGCGAAGCCTCACTTTTTGTTCACGAGACCCTCATCAGGGAGGTGTGGGACGGAGGGTAGGCGAGGGTTTGTGGTAGCGACAAATGTCGGTAGCAACGACACGTATTAGAGCTTGAAAGTTCCATTGATTCGCCTGAACTCAGCTTCAGCTCCTGAGACTTAATGAAAACTCACACTAGATCATCATATTGTAACGTTTATTCTTAATTTATTTACACTGTCCTAATTACTACACTACACACTACTTAATTTACCTTAACTATTTCCTGACTAATTAATTTATATCACTCTTAATGTTAATTTATTTCACTGGTCCGTTTTTCACTTTATTTATTCACTCGCGGCTTCACGTCTAATCTAATCTCCTCTCCGACCGCAAGCCCGCTTATATACATCTCAATTGTGTTCGCGATGGTTCCTGAAATAACTCGATAGTTCTTTTCCTTAATAATGTTTATGTAGAAACGTCCGGAAAGGTCATAAATCATTCTTCCTTAATAAGATGTTGTCGGGACTCAATTAAGCGTAGCGGCGTTCCTTTGAGGAAAACCGCGGTCCGATAAGAGTACTTGCAATCTAGTGAAGCGCAACTCATTCCTAATTAAATCGCAGACTTCTAATTAGTTTAATTAAGGTGACGAATCTTTGAATCAAGAGCAATTTTAATCGGATGAATCTAGTGGCGCAAACGATTCAAGCGAAGCATTCGAAGCTTTGAATCGAGAGAAACAAGTGAAATTCTGAACACTAGAAATGTGTAAAAGTCACTACTAAATTACACTGAGATGGAATTGGAATATTGCTTCTGATTCAAAGATTCAATTTAATACAAGATTGCTGCTATTGATTCAACGATTCGCATCACTCGATTTAACGGTTTAATTGCTTCGATTGACTCAAAGATTCAAAAGTTGCTCTAGATTCAAAAATTGGATTATTGCTCTTGATTCAAAGACTCAATTTAAAACAAGTTTGCTGCTACTGATTCAAGGATTCGCATCACTCGATTTAACGGTTTAATTGCCTCGCTTGACTCAAAGTTTCACACGTTCTTCTCCATCCAAAAATTGGATTATTGCTCTTGATTCAAAGATTCGATTCAAAATGAAATTGCTGCTTTTGGTTCAAGGATTTGCATCATTTGATTTAACGGTTTAATTGTTTGGCTTGACTTAAAGCTTCAAACGTTGCTCTAGATTTAAAAATTGGATTATTGCTCTTGATTCAATGACTCAATTTAAAACAAGTTTGCTGCTACTGATTCAAGGATTCGCATCATTCGATTTAACGGTTTAATTGCCTCGCTTGACTCAACGATTCAAACGTTCTTCTCCATCCAAAAATTGGATTATTGCTCTTGATTCAAAGATTCGATTCAAAATGAAATTGCTGCTTTTGGTTCAAGGATTTGCATCATTTGATTTAACGGTTTAATTGCTCGGCATGACTCAAAGATTCAAAAGTTGCTCTAGATTCAAAAATTGGATTATTGCTCTTGATTCAAAGACTCAATTTAAAACAAGTTGGCTGCTACTGATTCAAGGATTCGCATCACTCGATTTAACGGTTTAATTGCCTCGCTTGACTCAAAGATTCAAACGTTGTTCTCGATCCAAAATTTGGATTATTGCTCTTGATTCAGAGATTCGATTCAAAATGAAATTGCTGCTGTTGATTCAAGGATTCGCATCACTCGATTTAACGGTTTAATAATTGCCTCGCTTGACTCAAAAATTCAAACGTTGCACTCGATTCAAAAAATGGATTATTGCTTTTGATTCAAAGATTCGATGGCATTTTTGAAGATGTATTTTTTGAGCTTTCAATTATTTGAAATACAAGACCTCTTGCACTTGATGCGATACCCAAAATGTATATTTGATCCAGGATCACATCACACTCCCAACGTATTTCAGTGAAGCAATCGAACCTGCTAGTGTAATGAAGCAAATCCAATCTCCAGTTCCGACTGAATTAAATTAATTGCGCTAACGAATCTTTCAAACAAATAAATTAATTGACTGACTTGAAATATTCAGATTTAATATGAACACATTTTGATCACTTAATCCCGTTATATCCAAAATCACTCATATTTTAGCAGATTTGGAAGATTCAAATTTTTGGAACTGTGGGAACATGAAAGACGACCTGAATTTTGGAGATTGTGTCACAGAAGACCTACTACCGTGTTAGTTAGAAGAAAAAGCAATATTTTAGGGTCAATGTAGAAGCTTGGACGTAGATCTGGATCTGATTCAGGTCGTAGTGAGGTAATTTTGAATCTAGAGGATGCACAGTGGCTTTAAACGAAACAATCTTTGGGCACAAAACCTGAATTCTGTGATCCAGGATCACATAAGCTTTCCACTTACAAAGTATATAAGTGAAGCAATCGAATCTTCCAGTTCATTGAAGAAAATCCAATCTCCACTTCAAACTTGAAATCAATTAATCAACACATTTTGATCAATTAATCTCGTTATATCCAAAATAACTCATATTTCAGCAGATTTTGGAAGATTCAAATTTTTGGAACTGTAGGAACATGAAAGACGACCTGAATTTTGGAGACTGTGCCATAGAAGTCCTAATCGCCTGTTAGTTAGAAGAAAAAGCAATATTTTAGGGTTAATGTAGAAGCTTGCACCTGATCTGGATCTGATTCAGGTCGTAGTGAGGTTATTTTGAATCTAGGGAAAGCACCTGAATTCTCCAAATTCAAAAAGGAAAAGGAAGATCAAGTTGTGGTTAGATTGATAATAATCTAAGATAACTAAATCTCTTCAGACTTCAATTCAACTTCACATCTTCCAACGTTATTAAGACGTAAAAAAAGTCGCTCCCCCTGGAAGCGTCCCGGCATCCCTACCGTCGCAGGGAGCCGTCCCTTACCCGAGCGCGACACGATTACAATTAGTGACGTCACGCAGAGGAATATGTGTCAACGAAGACAAAGTTGGCTGGTGTGAGGGGTGGAAATTGGGTTCGTTACCCGGGAGAGGGGGCGGATTGGATTTATCGTGTTATTGGGAACTACTTCAAACAAACATTATGTGATCAGGGAGACTCTCCCTCTCTCTCTCCCGTTCTCTCCCTTAAACGCCGACGGGATCTCCTCTCCTCCCTTGAATGGACGACGGGGACAATGGAGAGTCGGGATTACGACGCCTTGGTGAGTTTTACGGGAGCGATTCCTCGATAGACTCGCGGCACCTGCGACCTTTAAATCTCCCCCCTCCCCTCGGCTCGTCCTGATTTAATGAGGCCCGACATTCCGCTGATTCGGGACTCTGATCCGGGCTGAGCCGAGCGCCGAGTGCACCGCAAACCGCCGAATGAATGTCAGCCATTAACGGGAGAAACGGGAGAGAAAGGGGAAACGGGAATGGTGATGGCTTGTATCGTGTATCAATTATATTAATTAACGAGCCGTCAAGGGCTCGCGACTCGCACACACAGAATCATAGGATTCATTGGACCAATCGTTCTAACTGTGGGTTATTAGTTAATCTATTAGTTATTTATGGTACTGGTGTGTTATGTGGAAAATAAGTCACGCGAGAAGATTTATACCACGAGGCCGTCAGTCTCGTCATAAATTCTCAAGTGACTTAGGAAACATAACACGCGAGTGGCATACAATGTTTTATCCAACAAGTGGAAGAAATCCGTTTTTTATGAGATAATAATTAAGAAGCCTTGTGATTAAATCAAAGCTACTTGCGTCTCAGTACCCTATTGTAACGTTTATTCTTAATTTTTTTACACTGTCCGAATTATACACTCTACACTACTTAATTTATCTCAACTACTTCCTAACTAATTAATTTATATCACTCTTAATGTTAATTTATTCCACTGGTCCGTTTTTCGCTTTGTTTATTCACTCGCGGCTTCACGTCTAATCTTCTTCGTCCGCAATCCTGCTTATACGGAGCTTTCCTATCGAAACGCTTGATGGGAAACCAGCGGGAGCAAGAGAGAAGCCAGCAGTAGTTCGTTGGCGTGACGGAGAGAGAAGTTTTGCAACGTTGCCGGCCGAGCACGCAGTCCAAGTCAGCGCGTGTATCGCTTCACACTTTCGGATGTGTGCGGTACAGTGTGCGCAGCGGATGACTGTAATGTTCCGCGAGCTAGCAACATCGCAGGGGGTCGTTCTCTGTTTCGCTAACGAGAAATATATGGCCTTTCTCTCGCACTTATGTTGATCCCACCGTGCGACTCTTTAGAAACTGTCTGTATACATATCTCCATTGTATTCGCGATGGTTCCAGGTCATTTTTTTCTCAAATAATGTTTGTTCTAGAGAGGTCGGGAAGGTAATAAACCATTCTCCCTTTATGGCCCAATTACGGAGCGATTTAAAGTGGCCGCCGAGGTCCGATAAGAGTAAACAGGTCTCGCGCTGCTGTTTACATTTCGCGTTACACTATAAATATCAGAATGACTTGACAGTGACTTTTTTACATTTTGGTTAAAGTAGCTTAAGCCATAGCTTAAGCCACCTTAAGGTATGGAATTTGGCATGAATTTTGATTACGATATTTGGCAGAACGTTTCAACGAAGTACATCTTAATCACTACAAAGAACTGATGAAAAATTTTGCTCTTATAACGAATTCCGAATATAACACCCATTATAGACACAGAGATCGATATAAAAATACACTTTTCACAATTCTAGGGACCAAAAATCCATCGATTTCATAGTCACCAATAGCAAAATATACCTGACACAAGAAATCGATGTTAGATCATTAAATTCGGCAAATGTATGATGGTATGTGTATCATGTATCATATGTTGAATAAGCACTTTTAGTTTTCCCAGATTTGTAGATTACAGTCATTAGGTACTACAAGATTGTAGATCCTATGAAATTCTTAGAGGAAATCTCAAAAAATTAACTTCTGTTTAAGTTCTTTAACAATTTATTTTTAGATGTTCTGTAGCAATTCCACAAGGTCCACAAGTCTACTGAACATAGCAATGCAATCTATTGGACTCTATCTTAAACTGCTGAACCTTAGATTCTTAGATTGTTTGGAATTTGTGCAGAACGTCATAAAACGTTCATTTTAGATTTCCCAAATTTGTACATTTCTGTTGGAATTGTAGGATTTTACATGCACTGCAGAAACCTCAGAAATAACGAAAGGTATTTCTGAGTTTCTAGACTACAGTTCTAGACTCTGAAGTAGTTTTAAAACATCTTCTGAAGATATTGAAAAACCTTTGGCAAACTGCAAGAATTTAGATCCTTCAGGGTTCTTGCAGAACGTAACGGAATATACATTTGTAGTTTGTAGTTAGTGCTAGATTTTGTAGAATCTCTACAGGAAAGCTCAATAATAACGTTTTAAATTCGCTAACAGTGCATATCAAGTAATTTGTAGAGATTCTAGATTCTGCAGGAATTGTACAGGTCTGCTGAAGATTGTAGCTAACCTATTGGAGTCTGTATGTTTGTCTTCAAATATTAGATTTTTCAAAAATTTTACAGGGCGTAGTGCAACTCTCTTGTATTTCTGAAATTTGTAGATTTCAGTTGTGATTAAAGGGATTTAAATTTGGTAGATTGTAGTTCCTGAAAATATTCTATAAGATGTCCTAGAGATAATGGAGCACTATTGTATCAAACTGTATCAAAATTGAAATTTACTTCAAAGAGCAAGTATTAATCCTTCAGAATAATAGAATCTATCTGAAAGCAGAATTGTGTAGAACTATATACTAGATTTAGTTTCAGTAGAGTTGCTACGAGGTAGCCCAATAATAACGTAACACACATTTGGCTGTCAGAATGAATTTCAATTGGAACTGATCTTGGAGCAGAATCCAAGTAGAAGCGAAACTGCTTAGAAGTTCAAATTTTTGGTTCAGAACCACTTAACCTGGTTTTCAATCTAAGGTCCAAAGTGGATGCAGAAGAACCTTCAAACAAGGCAAAATCAGGCAAATTTCCGGTTCTTACAGAACGTAATGGAATATACCTTAAATTTTTAGTTTGTAGTTAGTGCTAGATTTTGCAGAATCTCTACAGGAAAGCTCAATAATAACGAATTACTCGTTGTAACTTCACTAACAGTGCGTATCAAGTAATTTGTAGAGGTTCTAGATTCTGAAGGAATTTTACAGGTCTGCTGAAGATAGTAGCGCAACCTATTGGAGTCTGTCTGTTTGTATTAAAATATTAGATTTTTCAAAAATTTTACAGGGCGTAGTGCAACCCTCTTGTATTTATGAAATTTGTAAATTTCAGTTATAATTAAAGGGATTTAAATTTGGTAGATTGTAGATCCTGCAAATATTCTATGAGATATCCTGGAGATATTGGGGCACTAGTGTATCAAACTGCAAGAATTTTTGAAAATTTCAGATCAAAGTTTTCTTCAGAAATTGAAATTTACTTCAAAGAGCGAGTATTCATTCTTCAGAATAGTAGAATCTATCTGAAAGCAGAATTGTGTAGAACTAAATAGATTTAGTGTCAGTAGAATTGCTACGAGTTAGCCCAAAAATAACGGAATACACGTTTGGCTTGTTAGAAGGAATTTCTTTGAATTGACTTTGAATTAAAAAATGATAAGAAATATGCAGATTGCAGATTTTATAAAGATTATATGAAGATCGCCTTAAAATTATGGGGTAAACTCAAAGATTTTTTTATTTATTTTCAAAGCAAATTTTATAGTCAGAGAGTCCAATTGAAATTTGGTTAAAAGAGGTTCAAGATCTTTCTAATTATTGAAAATCCAAAAAAGGAAAAAAAAACCTGATTGAACAAATTTTGATTTGAGGAAGACCAGAGTGATATTTTTGTTTTCATCACAAAACAACCAAAATTCTCGAAGATTAATCGGTTAGATTAAAATAGTGTTTTGTGTTGTGATTTTGTTTCAAATTGTCTTTGTATCAAAATTGCAAAAATTTTCAAAACAAGACCCAAAGTACATATTACACATTTAGGAGGAAAAGAACTTCAAACCGACTCCATATCATATCCACCACACTTTTCTAAGACTGCAATTGCTTCGCATGTGCTGGTAATTCAGCTCCGCAATGTCGGTTCGTTCACATTTCAATAGTGCAACTATCGATTCCGGAATTAATGGAATATTGATTGGCGTTACGTGAGAAAGGGGGTCAACAGTAAGAGTTTAAGTACGGAAGCCATCGAGGTGTCACGGAGACCCTTCATGTCGACCGATTAGACGTCTATCCACGAAATTGCCCTATTCGTAAAGAGCAAATAAAATTTTCGAAAAAAAAACGAGCGCATAAGACGAATAAGTGCTCTCGTTATATCCCACGAAACAATTCACAGTACGTAGTAACGACACGCTCGTCTTTATAATTATTTCATTCAACGTGACCTAACCTGTGGCACTCAAGAGATCCTTTCATCGAGATGAAATAATATATCTTTATTCTCCCGTGGCCCGTGTAACATCTACAATGTATAAACGTGCCCTTTGTTAATTATATACGTTAGATTACGGCAAATGTGCTGATGTATTTCCTCCGGTGTACCGTTACTGGGACACCGGATAGTCGACGGTGTCGCCGTATCTGCTGATCGGTGCCGTTGGGCTCTGGTGTCACCTTGCCTCCGCGAATGGTGTTGTTGGTTCACCTTTCGGCGTGCAGTTACTACTATTTTCTTACAAATAAATAAATGTTTTGCGCCCGAGGCGAGCCGGACTTGGTATGAAACTTTCATACTGAGATCTTCCTAAAATACTCAAAGAGGCTACGATCAGAGGAAATTCCGAGCAAGGCAGGCGTCGCCGTTGAGCTGCGGGATCAGTTTAAAGCTTCTTCTGCATCGTTTCACCAGGTTCTGTGGTTCTAAACCCAAAATTGGAACTTCTAAGCAGTTTCGCTTTTACTTGGATTCTGTTCCAAGATTAGTTCCAATTTAGCAAAACTAACCTAACACTAACTTAATGTGACCGGTTAATCCACGAGACCATTTATCTTGTGCAGAAAGCTCCAAAATATGATTCTATTGTTCCTTACTCTGAGATCATTTTCTTCAATCCGGCTCTTTTACTTTTTTGGATCTGCAAGAAATGAAAGGTTGGTGAAGTTTTTTGAAGATGGGAACTTAAGCTTTTTAAAGATATTTTTTGAATCAAATTTCTTTTGGAGTCTCTGACTAAGTTTGCCTTCAGATTTTAGAATTTTTTTGCAATTTGCTATAACAGTGTCTCATAATCTCCAAGTGAGCTTTTAGTATCTTTATATCATCTATAATATGTCAAACTTGATTTCTTTTTTCATATTTTTGATTATTTCTTGATTCATAGTTAATAAACCTAATCTAACACCAACTCATTGTGAATCTTCAAGATCTTGTAAAGAAAGCTTCAAAATATGATTCTATTTTTCCTTACTCTGAGATCAATTTCTTCAATCCGGCTCTTTTACTTTTTTTTGATTAGCAAGAAATAGAAGTTTCTTGAAATTTTGTTGAAGGTGGCAACTTAAGCTACTTAAAGAATTTTCTTCTATATTTTCTAATTCTCGTGTGGGCTCTTTGAACCAAATTTCTTTTGGACCCTATGACTAAGTTTGCTTTTAAATTTTAAAAAATTATCGCAGTTTGCTATAAGAGAGTCCCATAATCCACAGAAGATCTTTTAGAATCTTTATAGAATCTACAATCAGTCAAATTTGCTTTTTTTCATATTCTTGATTCAAAGTTAATAAATCTAACCTTACACTAACTCAATGTGACCGGTTAATCTTCAAGACATCTTGTGAAGAAAGCTCCAAAATATGATTCTACTGTCCTTAATCTGAAATCAATTTCTTCAATCCGGCTCCTTTACTTTTTTTAGATTTTACAAAAATTAGAAGAATTTTAAAAGTTTGTTGAAGATGGTAACTTAGCCTTTTTATATTTTTCTTCTATATTTTCTAATTTTCGTGTGGGCTTTTTGAACCAAATTTCTATTGGACTCTCTGACTAAGTTTGCGTTTAGTAGTTTGCTAAAAGTGTCCCATAATCCCCAAGAGATCGTTTATAATCTTCATAGAATCTACAATATGTCCAATCTATATTTTTTTTTTTTCATATTTTTGATCATTTCTTGATTCAAAGTTAATAAATAATACAACTTAACACTAACTCAATGTGACGGGTTAATCTTCAAGACCCGTTATCTTGTGCAGAAAGCTCAAAAATATGATTCTATTGATCCTTCCTCTGAGATCAATTTCTCCAATTCGGTCTTTTACTATTTTTTTTTTCTATTAGACTCTCTGACTAAGTTTGCATTTAGCAGTTTGCTAAAAGTGTCCCATAATCCCCAAGAGATCGTTTAGAATCTTTATAGAATCTACAATATGTCTAATCTATATTTCTTTCATATCTGTGATCATTTCTTGTCAAAGTTAATAAATCTAACTTAACACTAACTCAATGTGACCGGTTAATCTTCAAGACATCTTGTGAAGAAAGCTCCAAAATATGATTCTACTGTCCTTAATCTGAAATCAATTTCTTCAATCCGGCTCCTTTACTTTTTTTAGATTTTACAAAAATTAGAAGAATTTTGAAAATGTTGAAGATGGTAACTTAAGATTTTTAAAGATTTTTCTTCTATACCTCTTAATTCTCATATGGGCTCTTTGAACCAAATTTCTTTTGGACACTCTGACTAAATTTGCTTTTACGTTTTAAAGTTTTTTTGTAGTTTGCTCTTGGTGTCCCATAAACCCCAGGAGATGCTTTAGAATCTTCATAGAATCTACAATCTCTCAAATTTGATTTTTCTTCATATTTTTGATCATCTCTTGATTTAAAGTTAATAACTCTAACTTCACTAACTCAATGTGACCGGGTAATCTTCAATCTTCATAGACCAGTTCTCTTGTGCAGAAAGCTCAAAAATATGATTCTATTAATCCTTCCTCTGAGATCAATTTCTTCAATTCGGCTCGCTTACTTTTTTGGATATGCAAAAATTTGAAGTTTTTTGAAAATTTGTTGAATATGGTAACTTAACTGCCTTGAAAATTTTAAAAATGCTTGCAATTGGTTACAAGAGCATAATAATAAGCATAATTTCCAGGAGATCTAGATTTTTACAGAATCTACAATCTGTCAAATTTAATTTTCTTTCTATATCTCTGATAATTTCTTGACTCAAAGAGAAATTGAACATAATGTGATGGGCTATTTTTCAAGAATTTGGTTGGTATGTGAAGAAAACTAAAATATCAATCTGGTGTTCCAAAAATCAAAATTTGCTCAATCAGTCTATAATCAGTCTTGTACAGTTCAGAATTTATAAATGTCTAAAGTTACTAGAACAACAGAATTCAGTCAAACTGGACTTTCGTGTAGAAATTTTCCAGGACCTAAAATCCTGCAGATCCCCAATAGTACTTACCTCCGGACCCAATTGCTGCATTCGTGCCAAGTTCATCGTCCAGCGTCCCTTGAAATCCCGGAATCGTTTCTGGATTATACGGTTGAGTCCCCAAATCCCGAAGTAGTCCAGAAAGAGACAGAGAGAAGAAAAGAAAGAGAGGGAAAGAGCTCGTCCGTTTTTTCCCAGTCTCTCTCTCCCTCTCCCACTCTCCTCCCGATCCGCTAATGAAAGTGACGTCACGAGCGTCGCGGCGCCGCCGAGAGCGTCCGGGGAGGAGTATGGGGAAAAGGGGGGAAATCGAGGGGAGAGAGGACGAGGGAGTCGGGTCAAAGCCGCCTGCCGGTGACCAATAAAGCAACGTCAGCGTTCTATTGGCGCGAGGCGTCGCGGCGGCGCACCTTCCCCTTTCGACGCCCAGCGCAATTAAACTCACCTACCTGTGCGGGGGGAGAGCGGAGGAGAGGGCGGGGTGGGGGGTGAGACGTACACGTACAGGTTGCAGGTGTCGAAGTAGGGGTTGGAAACGTCGAAAGTTTAGGGGATCGAGATTGCTTAGGAGTTTTCCGAGCATGCTCGAGGTCGGATTTATTTGATCGCCCCGAGTGTGTAGGTGTAAATCGAAAATTCGTACCATTATAACCAAATCTCTTTTCATAACTTTGATTCGTCCAGGTACATTCATTCTTCCCTTAATCTAACCCTGATTTTCTTTTACCTAACCCACCTGATCATAACAAATTAATATATCGTTGTTATGTTGCAACAAGTCAATTATGTATTTTCAGATAACTTTTCACAACTTTGATTCGTTTAGATACAGTCTTCCCTTAATCCGTCCCTGATTTTCTGTTACTTAACCCACCTGATTAGTACAACATATCAATATGTCGTTGTTATGTTGCAACAAGTCAATTATGTATTTTCAAATCTCTTATCACAACTTAGATTCGTTCAGGTACATTCCTCCCTTAATCCGTCCCTGATTTTCTCTTACCTAACCCACCATTTTATAATGATAATAATTTTTAATATTGATAATTTGATAATCGTTTAATAACATATTAATATTATTGCTATATAATTTAATAATCATTTTATAACGATTGTAACAAATCACTACATTCCGAAATTGATCGAAACGAATCGATAGATAACACCGATTCGGCAAAGGGCGCGAAAGTCATTTCCGTCAATTAAACAACGATAAAGTATCGATCTAACTGAATAAAAATACACGCCATTGATTGCAACTTTATCAAAGGGGAATAATAAGGAAGATAACACTGCCGACCTCAATAATTATAATGTAACGTATCAAACGGTACAACGTGATCACAAAGTTTCCATGTAACATTGGTCGTTAAGCAAAGGTATACTCTGTTCAAAACAAATCCCGATGCACGCCATTTTGATGACGTCAGAATACTACCAACTTAATATAGTCCCAGGACATCGAAATTTATGTGTTCTGTGTCTATTTTAGGTTGGCAATATATATGGTTATGACACAGAACACATAAATTACGATGTCCTGTGACTATATTAAGTTGGTAGTATTGGATGATTCTAACGTCATCAAAATGACGTGCATCGGTATTTATTTTGAAAAGAGTATACCTAACTATTAAAGTAAACTCTTTGATCGCTCAGTCTTAAAGTTACAACTCGGATTACTTCGTACATAACAATCCAGCCGCTAAGGTGGAGTATCGGGTACATAGGAAATTTAAAAAAAATTAACCATAACATCAACAACGAGTTTATAGATGCCAACCTACTTCACCGGTTGCTTTTCGATTCACGTAAAACAAATAACAATAATTTCAAACAATAATAATTACTCCGCATAGGCATATTACCCAATCGAGGTGAACGTACCTTTGGCTCGTAGTTTTCGCTCCATATGGGATATCATATATATGTATAAAAATAATTGGTGTCAGTTTAATGCAAAAAAGAAAGAAAAAAATGCTAACGCGTGTTTGGGTCGTTCGTATGTTTCATTGCACCCAGAGGTTAACGTACTATTAGGAATATTAGTATTGGATGAAAAATTAATCATGTTTTAATTGACTGTGTGCAAGCTGAAATTGGGCACTTTGTTAAGACAAGTTTTTCGGTAAGGGATTAGTTAGTAATGCGACAGATTTGGAAGAATTTCCTTTCTTAGCAACTATTGGACAAGTCTGTAGTACCATTTTGATTTGTGAGACAGAAATAACCAAAAATTAGTTGTGATTTAAAGTTCTGTCCGTTACAAGCTTTTGTTTTAGTTATTTTATGTCTGAAATTATGTCATTTTATTTTATTTATTTTATTTTTATATATTATATTATTCATTATATTTTATTTTATTTATTTTTATGTCTGAATTTAAATCACACTACCCATGAATATTTGCACGTTTCGTTCACATAAGACAATTGAGCAATGAATGACACAAAATTAAAATTTAGAAAGTTGTGTCTGTTGCTGGATTTTATTCAGTTTGAATTTAGGTACTTTGAATCAAAGTACCCACATGAATGTCTGAACGTGTCGAGCACGCAAAAAAAATGAACAAGATTTCCATTTTCCCATGTAAGTGACACAGATTCTAGGAATACATGACACAAAATCAAAATTTAGAAAGTTGTGTGCGTTGCTTGAATTCCTTCAGTTTGAATTTAGGTTCTTTGAGTCATAGTACCCACTTGAATGTCTGAACCTGAACGTGTCGAGCACACCAGAAGAAATTAACAAGATTTCCATTTTCCTATGTAAGTGGCACAGATTCTAGCGATACATGACACAAAATCAAAATTTAGAAAGTTGTGTCCGTTGCTGGAATTCATTCATTTTAATTTTACGTTCTCTGAATCATAGTACCCACTTGAATGTCTGAACCTGAACGTGTCGAGCACACCAGAAGAAATTAACAAGATTTCCATTTTCCTATGTGAGTGGCACAGATTCTAGCGATACCTGACACAAAATCAAAATTTAGAAAGTTGTGTCCGTTGCTGGAATTCATTCATTTTAATTTTACGTTCTGTGAATCATAGTACCCACTTGAATGTCTGAACCTGAACGTGTCGAGCACACCAGAAGAAATTAACAAGATTTCCATTTTCCTATGTAAGTGACACAGATTCTAGGAATACATGACACAAAATCAAAATTTGGAAAGTTGTGTCCGTTGCTTGAATTCCTTCAGTTTGAATTTAGGTTCTTTGAGTCATAGTACCCACTTGAATGTCTGAACCTGAACGTGTCGAGCACACCAGAAGAAATGAACAATATTTCCATTTTCATATGTAAGTGGCACAGATTCTAGCAATACATGACACAAAATCAAAATTTTGAAAGTTGTGTCCGTTGCTTGAATTCCTTCAGTTTGAATTTAGGTTCTTTGAGTCATAGTACCCACTTGAATGTCTGAACCTGAACGTGTCGAGCACACCAAAAGAAATTAACAAGATTTCCATTTTCCTATGTAAGTGACACAGATTCTAGGAATACATGACACAAAATCAAAATTTAGAAAGTTGTGTCCGTTGCTGGAATTCTTTCAGTTTGACTTTACGTTCTTTGAAACATAGTACCCACATGAATGTCTGAACGTGTCGAGCACACAAAAGAAATGAACAAGATTTCCATTTTCCTATGTAAGTGACACAGATTCTAGGAATACATGACACAAAATCAAAATTTAGAAAGTTGTGTCCGTTGCTTGAATTCCTTCAGTTTGAATTTAGGTTCTTTGAGTCATAGTACCCACTTAAATGTCTGAACCTGAACGTGTCGAGCACACCAGAAGAAATTAACAAGATTTACATTTTCCTATGTAAGTGGCACAGATTCTAGCGATACATGACACAAAATCAAAATTTAGAAAGTTGTGTCCGTTGCTGGAATTTCTTCAGTTTGAATTTACGTTCTTTGAATCACAGTACCCACATGAATGTCTGGACGTGTCGAGCACACAAAAGAAATGAACAAGACTTCAATTTTCCTATGTAAGTGACACAGAATCTAGCAATACACGACACAAAATCAAAGTTTAGAAAGTTGTGTCCGTTGCTGGAATTTCTCCAGTTTGAATTTACGTTCTTTGAATCATAGTACCCACATGAATGTCTGAACGTGTCCAGCACACAACAGAACTGAACAAGATTTCCATTTTCCTATGTAAGTGACACAGATTCTAGGAATATATGACACAAAATCAAAATTTAGAAAGTTGTGTCCGTTGCTGGAATTTCTTCAGTTTGAATTTACGTTCTTTGAAACATAGTACCCACATGAATGTCTGAACGTGTCCAGCACACAACAGAACTGAACAAGATTTCCATTTTTCTATGTAAGTGACCAAGATTCTAGCCATGAATGACACAAAATCTAAATTTAGAATGCTGTGTCTGTTCCTGAAATTTCCTCAGTTTGCATTTGGGTCTCTTGAAACATATTATCCCTACAAACGCTTGTAGGTTACAGTTTGCAATCTATTGAAATTCTAGAATACCCAATTAATAGAATCTCCAGTAACATTTACTGGTTAGTTTAAAATCCTAGAATCCAGATCTACTCGTATGCTACTACGAAACACCAGAAATTGACGGTTTTACCGTTTGGAAAATTCAATTTCTAGAATGAGATTTCAAGTCTGGACCTTCTATATTCTCGAATTCCGATTATTATTTCTCAACTAATTGGTAGGTATATATTCTACTGTATGGAATATATCATAGGACAGTTAAACTGTAGATTCTGATTTGAAAGTTGAGGCATCTATATTGGTCTTCCTTAGGGAAGGTCTAGTTTGAAGATCTGATTTGGAGATTAGAGTCTCTTTAGCTTCAGAAATATGCATTAGTCTTCCTTGGGGAGCTTGATACATCCTGTTTTATGGAGCGACCTGGCAGCACCTAATTAGGAGGATCTTTATTAGAGAAGGTTTAGAAGAACAGTATGGAGATTAGAGCTTCTAGGTATAGGAGGATCCTTATTACAGAAGGTTTAGAAGAATAGTAGGATTTGAATTTTGAGATTAGAGCTTCTATATTCTGGAATCTATATTATTCTTCCTTTAAAAGACCACATACAAGTGAGCCTCATGAGAATATGAAGTTTGTAATTATAGGTTCAGATTTAAAGATTTCAGCTTCAATTTTCAGAAATCAACAATTCTTAGCACTGCACTTGCACGGTTTTCCTGTGGGAGATTTGGGACGCCCACACGTTTCACATTGTTCCTGTCAGATTGCATTACTCGACTTATTACGTGTCTCGTACGAAACGAATCGTAAATTAGAATTATTCCCCGTTTATTGGTGTTCGGGAAAATTAAAAATTCTGGACACCGGATGTGCGAGATAGGCCCCCCTAGTTGCGGGCGATAACGGACGGTCGTTCATTGAAGAAGTGGACGTTAACTATCAAAAATGAAGGATCAGTCTCGTCCCACGAACGTGGAACTCGATATACGAAATTCTCGCGTTCGGCACGTACCTACTCCCTTTGAGCGGACGCCGACGCCGCGCCGTTACTCGAAAAATTTTAGATTGCATTCGCTATATTTTAATGTTTGAATGAGATTAGATGTCCGTTACGCATTCCCACGTATAACGGACACAATTTCGAATCGTCTTTAGAAACTTTATGTAAACAAACCGATGAAATAGGCGAGGAGTGTGGGAAGCCCGTCGTTTGTTGGAATTATATTCAAAATTCGAACTTATTCTTTTATGGAAACTAATTTCTTGCTTTTGGGCAAACAAAAGATATTCTAGCACCACATCACCTGAGCATTAAGTGCGTTGTTGAAGTCAATACATAAATAATAATGGAAGCTAATAAATAAGCTTAATGTTTCAGTGAATTTCCCAAAATTTCCTAAAAATTGCTGAATACCTACAGCTTGTACAAAGAAACTGAACTTTTCCTATCTTAATTTTGCCAATTTTCCACATTTCACTAAAATTTTTAGCTTCTATAAATTTCATAAATGTCCTAAAATTTTTTATATTTTTATAGATTTTATAATGAATTTCCGATAAAACATTCAGCGAGTGTGGGGCACCAGTTGGTTGGAGTTATATTCAAAATTCTATCTTATTCTTTAATGGAAACTAATTTAGTGTTTGTGGGCGAACAAAAGATATTTTGGCACCACATCACCTGACCATTAAGTGCGTTGAAGTTAATACATAAATAATAATGGAAGCTAATACAGAAGCTTAATGTTTCAGTGAATTTCCCAAAATTTCCTAAAAATTGCTTAATACCTACAGCTTGTACAAAGAAACTGAACTTTTCCTATCTTAATTTTGCCTATTTTCCACATTTCACAAGAATTTTTAGCTTCTATTAATTTCATAAATTTCCTAAAATTTTTTATATTTTTATAGATTATATAATGAATTTCCGATGAAACATTCAGCGAGTGTGGGGCACCTGTTGGTTGGAGTTATATTCAAAATTCTATCTTATTCTTTAATGGAAACTAATTTAGTGTTTGTGGGCGAACAAAAGATATTCTGGCACCACATCACCTGAGCATTAAGTGCGTTGTTGAAGTTAATACATAAATAATAATGGAAGTTAATAAAGAAGCTTAATGTTTCAGTGAATTTCCCAAAATTTCCTAAAAATTGCTTAATACCTACAGCTTGTACAAAGAAACTGAACTTTTCCTATCTTAATTTTGCCAATTTTCCACATTTCACTAAAATTTTTAGCTTCTATAAATTTCATAAATTTCCTAAAATTTTTTATATTTTTATAGATTTTATAATGAATTTCCGATGAAACATTCAGCGAGTGTGGGGCACTTGTTGGTTGGAATTATATTTAAAATTCTATCTTATTCTTTAATGGAAACTAATTTAGTGTTTGTGGGCGAACAAAAGATATTCTGGCACCACATCACCTGAGCATTAAGTGCGTTGTTGAAGTTAATACATAAATAATAATGGAAGCTAATACAGAAGCTGTTTCAGTAAAATTCCCAAAATTTCCTAAAAATTTCTGAATACCTACTAGTCCAGGACCCATCTGTTCTGATGGGGATGTAAGAGGTGACCGCAATGTTTTTCCATGAATACCTCGGGAATAATGTCTACAATAAGATTTGACTTATCCTCCATAGCACAGAGGTCGGGAACATTCTTTAAAATGCAACAATTTAAAAAAAAATGGAAAAACGCGGTTTCCCGACTTATTTTACTTATAACTTTTTAACTATTGAATTTAGAAGAAAGTTTAAGAAAGAAAAAAGTTGCAGAATTGCATTTTACATAATACGACATAGGTTAAAAATTCTAAAATTTATTAGCCGTTTTGCAAAATTGCAATCAACAAAAAAATCTGCCCAAAAGAGTGGTTTCTTGATTTATTATTTTAGGCACTTTAAAATAGAGTTTGGACTTCCATATCACAGCAAGAAAATCTTGAAGTTATAATAAAAGAATCCTGTAAATTTCGTTTCAATCGGTTTATTAAATTTTGCACAATAATTTTGCAATCCAGAAAAATCGAAAAATATTGAAAATTTTCAAAATTGATTAAAAATTTTTTCCACAATTCGATTTTAACAAAACTGGCTGAACATTTATAAAAGAGAACAAGCTTTCATGTGCTTTTTTCATAATTAAAAGATATTTATTAGAACGGTCACAGTCATTGCTCAAAATTGGTGTCAAATTTATAAATTTGTCAAAATTTGAAACGAGAATTTTTTTAAATGTAAATTTCAATCTTTTTAATGTAAATTTCAACAAAAATACTGGTTACTGTGAGAAACAATTATTTCTTAAGATATGAGAAAAAATAGTAATTTTATTAACCATTATTAACCATTTTACCAAACATTAATCAACTTTGAGGAGGTATATCTCAGAAACTAATAAACAAAATAGCAACTTATTGTGTATAAAAAGATGCGTCTTTCCGAGTACTTTCCGGCTATGTTTTCAAAATTTCATTTAACAAAAAATTCGCCGACATACTCTATATGTTTTTAAGAAAAAAAAAACACCAAACTTAAACAATGACTGTCACCGTTCTAATAAATATTTTTTAATTCTGAGAAAAGCACATCAAAGCTTGTTCCCTCTTATATACGCTCAGCCAGTTTTGTTAAAATCGAATTGTGGAAAAAAATTTAAACAATTTTGAGAATTTTTAATATTTTTCGATTTTTCTGGATTGCAAAATTTTTGTACAAAATCTAATAAACCGATCGAAACGAAATTTACAGAATTCCTTTATTGTAACTTCAAGATTTTCTTCTTGTGATATGGAAGTCCTAACTCTATTTTAAAGTGCCTAAAATAATAAATTAAAAATCAGTTTTTTAGGAAGATTTTTTTTGTTTATTGCTACTTTGCAAAATCCCTAATGAACTTTTGAATTTCTAAGTTATGCCATATTATGTAAAAAGCGGTTTTGCCACTTTTTTCTTTCATCAACTTTCTTCTAAATTCAATACTTAAAAAGTTAGAAGCAAAACAAATCGGGAAAATACGCGCTTTTTTCATTTTTTTTTTTAATTAGTTTCATGGTTAAAATGGTTAATAATGGTTAATAAAATTTCAATTTTCTCTCATATCTTTAAAAATAATTGTTTCTCACAGTAACCAGTATAATATTTTAGTTGAAATTTACATTTAAAAGGTCTAAATTTACATTAAAAAAATGTCGCTTCGAATTTTGACAAATTTAGAAATTTGACACCAATTTAAACAATGACTGTGACCGTTCTAAAAATATTGATTAATTCTGAGGAAAGCACATCAAAGCTTGTTCCCTCTTGTATGCGCTCAGCCAGTTTTGTTAAAATCGAATTGTGGAAAAAAATTTAAACAATTTTGAAAATTTTTAATATTTTTCGATTTTTCTGGAAAATTTTTGTACAAAATCTAATAAACCGAACGAAACGAAATTTACAGCATTCCTTTATTGTAACTTCAAGAGCTTCTTCTTGTGATATGGAAGTATTAACTCTATTTTAAAGTGCCTAAAATAATAAATTAAATAACCACTTTGTTGGATAGATTTTTTTTTGGTTTATTGCTATTTTGCAAAACCGCTAAAAATTTTTGGATTTCTAACCTATGTCATATTATGTAAAAATTAATTCTGAGACTTTTTTCTCTCTTCAACTTTCTTCTAAATTGAATACTTAAAAAGTTAGAAGTAAAACAAATCGGAAAAAACGCGTTTTTTAATTATTTTTTTAAAATTGTCGCATTTTAAGAAATTGAACTTTTTCTATGATAATTTTGACATTCCACTAAAATTTTTAGCTTTTATAAATTTCATAAATTTCCAAAATTATGTTTTTATAGGTTATATAATGAATTTCCGATGAAATAGCCTGCGAGTGTGGGAAACCTGTTGGTTAGAATTTATATTCAAAATTCTAAGTTATTCTTTGATGGAAACTAATTTATTGTTTGTGGGCGAACAAAGATATTTTGGCACCATATCCCCTGATTATTAATGGTGATAATAATACACAAATACTAATGGAAGCTAATAAAGAAGCTTAACGTTTCAGTGAATTTCCCAAAAATTTTCTAAAAATTGCTGAATACCTGCAGCTTGTACAAAAAACTTGAACTTTTCCTATCTTAATTTTCGAATTTTCCACGTTCCAATAAATTTTTTAGCTTTTATAAATTCCTTCAAATACCAGAATTTTTGTTTTGTTTTTCTAGGTTATCTAATCATTTCCCAATGACATAGTCAACGAGTGTGGGAATCCTGTTGATTGGAATTATATTCAAAATTTGAACTTTTCAATGTTGGAAACTAATTTCTTGCTTTTGGGTGAACAAAGGATATTTTGGCATCACATCCCCTGACCATTAATGGCGTTGTTAAAGCTAAGACAAATAATAATGGAAGCTAATAAGGAAGGTTAACGTTTCAGTAAATTTCCTAAAAATTGCTGAATACCTGCACTTGTACAAAGAAATGAAACTTTTCTTCATAATTCACCAATTTTCCACATTCCAATAAAAATTTTCAGGTGTATAAATTTCTTCAATTTCCCTAAGACGTCTTTATGTTTTTATTGAGTATGTAATCAATTCTCCATAAAATACTCAATGAGTGTGGAGTGTGGGAAACCTGTTGATTTTAATTATGGAAGTTTTTCTTTGATTGAAACTAATTTCTTGATTTTGAGGAACAAAATATTTTTTGGCACCTCTTGAACACTAATGGCGTTGTTAAAGCTACTACATAAATAATGGTGAAAGCTAATAACTCACCTTAATGTTTCAGGGAATTTTCTAAAATTTACTAATGTTATGCTCACGATTCTCGTTTATGGTTATTAACTTCCTTTTTCAAACCGTGTCCCTCTATTCAACTAACTCACGATTTCTTGTTATAGTTATTACTTTCCGCTACCAAACTTTATTATTTTATTCTATTAACCACGTATCAAAGATTGTCATTTACTTCCTCTAGAAGCCAGATTTATTTAACAAACACTATTTTCAACAATGCATGTTACTTCGTCCACGTTTTGTCTTTATTATCCAAAACCAATTAACTCTTTCTTTTATAACCTAAGATTTATTAACTATATGATATCTGAACAATACATATTCGTTTATACACGTTTCTTCGTTATTACTATTGTCTTCCGTTCTAATCCTAATATTCTTTTCTCAAATAATCACGTCTTCTACATCCTCGATCCAAGGAACCACGGCACTCGTACCTATCCCTTCTATTCGACTAGTAATGATATTAACGAAAGTCTATAAATACTGTTCACGTCAGGGTACAAAGGACCATTGTTTTATAATCTTCCTTCGACACACGTCTTTGTCAGTTGGCGTAAATATATTTTAAACGTAAAAACTTGTAACTAAACATTTTTCTTCGTATCAATAAATAAGTTAGTAAGTGAAATCAGTGTTCTCTTTTCGTGACCCGAAGGGTCCCAACATAAATTGGCGCAGTCACTGCAGGATTTTGCAGAAATCGCGAATTTGTTACGGGAAGACTTTTTCTTCGGAAAACTTCGATAACTACGACAAGTTCAGTGATACCTGCAGCCGGTCACGATTTGTCAACCAAATCGGTGAGATTCATCTCTTCAGACTTCCGGACCAATCCGCTCATCCTCCAAGAAAGAAGATCAACACCTTCATCTCTTCGATCATCTAGATCAATCCGCTCATCCTCCAAGAAAGAAGATCAACACCTTCATCTCTTCGATCATCTAGATCAACTAGCTCATCCCTCGACAAAGGAGATCTAAACCAATCCAGTTACTCTCCGACGGAGATCAACAAACAATACGAGGTAGGTCGTACTTAAATCCTTACGCCCCTCAATTCCCACTCTCTTTGTCATTTTTTTTAAAAATAGTTGATAAAGTTCTATTAAAGTTTTACGTTAGTCGCAATGGTCCCGCCACTGACACAAACTATCGAACAAACGATAAACAACCCAGATTCAGTTAACGATACCGACAATAATGACGAAATTCGTAACGAACAACCTCACAAGTTATCCTTTTTATGTTCACTAATAGCCACATCTTTTAGCGGCGATAGAGCCGAACTACATGAATTTATTTCAAATTGTAATAACGCGTTTCGATTTGCAAACACACAACAAAATGATGCGTTATTGGCTTTTGTGATATCTAAAATTACTGGTAGTGCTAAAGCACAACTTAGAGATAAATCTATTAAAGATTGGAAACAATTAGAAAAACTTTTACGCGAATTGTATGCTGATAGGAAACATTACACTCAGTTAATGGAAGAACTAAACACTATCAAACAACATAATACAGAGACTATTAGATCTTTTTATAATAGAGTAGATAAAATTTACACAAGACCCCTAAACTCCCTAGTTTGCAAAGACGAAAAGGAACGGTTAGGTAGAATCGAAACAATTAAGGAAATCTCATTGCAGAGATTTATTTTGCATTGCCTGCCAGAGATTTCCCGGTTTTTAAGAGGTAAGGAACCGAAAACATTGTCAGACGCATTTAATGCAGCCATTGAAGAAGAACGCGCATTACAAGTTTCCAAATCGAATTTTGCAAGAAATAATAATTCTTCTAATAATAATAGGTATTGTCAATATTGCAAAACGAAGACGCATTATACTAGAGATTGTTTCAAGAAAAATAAAAGTAACGGACAATTTAAAGAAGCCACCGTAAACATAAATAAACCTCTTTTTAATAATCCAAATAATAATCAGCAACGTAAAGAAAACCAAAATCAACAGAAAATCTGTAACTATTGTAAAAAACCAGGTCATTTAATTGCTGATTGTTTCAAGAGGAAGAGAAATAATGAAAGAAATAGTTATAACAATCACGCTACGAATAACTCTGTTCATTTAAACGAAAACACCCCCGCGAACAACGTCGTTTCTGCGGAATGGGAATAAACAAAACCGACGTTAATTATAAAAATAAATATAGTTTTGTAGATCGTTATCCGGCTCAAAATAAAAATTTAGGTCATAGTAACCTTTGCCGTAGATCTCAGAGTCCTTCTATCTCAAACCCATCAGGTTCATCAAAATTAATTCGCGATAAAGATACTGTTGATTGCTATCCGGTTCAAGATAAAAATTTAGGTCATAGTAACCTTTGCCGTAGATCACAGAATATCTCTATTTCACACCCATCGGGTTCATCAAAATTAATTCGCGATAAAGATACTGTCGATTGCTATCCGGTTCAAGATAAAAATTTAGGTCATAGTAACCTTTGCCGTAGATCACAGAATATCTCTATTTCGCACCCATCGGGTTCATCGCAATTAATTCCTCACAAGGACACTGTAGATTGTTATCCGGTTCAGAATAAAATTTTAGGTCATAGTAACCTTTGCCGTAGATCACAGAGTCCCTCTATTTCAAACCTATCAGGTTCATCAAAATTAATTCGAAATAAGGACAATGTAGATTGCCATCCGGTTCAGAATAAAATCTTTGGTCGTAGTAACCGTTGCCGTAGATCTCAAAATTATCCTAATCCAATCTTAGAAGAAAATGGATCAAGTTCAAATAAACGTAAACAATATAGGGTACTATTAGACAATCTAGATAAAAACCCTTATCTACAATGTTCATTTCAAAATAAAAAATTTACGTTTCTTATAGATACTGGCGCTTCGGTATCTTTATTAAAATTTCAAGAAAAATTAGATATTTCTGAAATAAATCTTTGTTCCAACGATCAAATTACCTTAACAGGTCTGAGCGCAAACTCTCCAGTAATTACATCTGGTAGTTGCATTCTAAAATTACGGATCAATTCTCAAGAGATTCCCGTAAAATTCCATTTGGTGAAGGATAACCATAATCTGCCACACGACGGCATAATAGGAAATGATTTCCTATCCTCTCATGGAGCAATTATTAATCTAAACAAATCTGAATTATTTCTTAAATCGTTAGAAAACCCTATAAAAATAGTATGTCATTCAACGAAAAATAATCCATTCTTTCTAGAACCTCGGTCAGAGACCGTTGTCGAGATCGATATAATAAATAAAGAAATTTCAGAAGGAATCTGTCCCGAAATTATTATAGCTGATGGCGTATTTCTCGCGAAATCGATTGTAACTGTCAAAAATGGAAAGGCAATTACGACAATTCTAAATACTCAAGACAGGAAATTAAAAATTAATAAAATTAAACTTTATCTAGAACCTTTCGCAAGTTCAAATGCAAAAATATTCTATTCTAGTCCATCTGAAAATAACTCGAGTAACGCGCGAGATAGATTAAAATTATTACATGAAAATTTACGAGTAAATCACTTAAATCCTGAAGAAAAGTACTCAGTTTTAAAAATTTGCGACGAATACAACGATATATTTTATCTTCCTAACGATAAGTTGACTTGCACGGACCTTCTTAAACACGAGATCAGGGTATCAGATGAGACACCAGTAGTTTCCAAAATTTACAGGTTTCCCGAAATACACAAACGAGAGTTAGATAAACAAATCGAAAAAATGCTAAAACAAGAAATAATCCGACCTTCTGTCTCTCCTTATAATAGTCCACTTTGGATAGTTCCGAAGAAGAAAGATGCTTCCGGAGAACAAAAATGGCGAATAGTCGTAGATTTTCGAAAATTAAATGATGTAACGATAGGAGAATTTTTCCCCCTACCAAACATCGAAGAAATCCTAGATCAGTTAGGTCATTCTAAATATTTTACTACTTTAGATTTAGCTTCCGGATTCCATCAAATCCGAATGAAGGAAACAGACATTTGTAAAACAGCTTTCAGTACACCATCCGGTCACTACGAATACCTTCGTATGCCTTTCGGATTGAAAAATGCCCCTAGGACTTTCCAAAGGTTAATGACCACTGCTCTTGCAGGTCTCCAAGGATTACAATGTTTTGTATATCTTGACGATGTTGTTGTATTTGCAAATTCTATATCAGAACATTCAGAAAAACTTCGCAATATTTTTAATCGATTACGATCAAATAATTTACTCTTGCAACCCGACAAATGTGAATTTATGCGCAAGGAAGTCGCTTATTTAGGTCACATTATCAGCGATAAAGGAATTTCACCTAACCCAGACAAGATATCTGCTATAAAAAATTACCCTACTCCGAAAAATCCAAAACAAATTAAACAATTCTTAGGATTGATTGGCTATTATCGTAGATTTATCAAAGATTTCTCTAAACATTCGAAGCCACTTACCTTTCTATTGAGGAAAGACACACCATTTCGATGGATTGCTGAACATGATGATGCTCTAGATTACTTTAAAAACGTGTTAACCAAAGAACCCATTTTACAATATCCCGATTTTTCGAAAGAATTCTTAGTAACAACTGATGCTTCTGACTATGCAATTGGTGCAATTTTATCCCAAGGAGAAATTGGCAAAGATCTTCCGATAGCGTACGCCTCACGCACTTTAAATAAAGCAGAATGTAATTATTCTACAATTGAAAAGGAATTGTTAGCAATCGTTTGGGCCGTTCAACATTTTCGACCGTATGTCTATGGAAGAAAATTCACAATTCTGACAGATCATCGTCCACTAACATGGCTTTCAAATTGTAAAACTGCCAGTAGTCGTTTATTTAGGTGGAGATTGAAACTCGAAGAATATTCTTACGAGATAAAATACAAGCCAGGTAGAATCAATTCAAACGTAGATGCCCTCTCCAGAAATCCTGTTCTATTAAATTGTCGTATAAAATCACAAGAAGAAAACTTTAGCGAATTTATAAGATATCACTACGAAACTCTAGAAATTCCAGATATGAAAACGATTAAAGAAAATCTATTTACTAAATTTCCTAATGCTCTTGCGTATTCTAAAGATTTCGATGAAAATAATATTTATTCTGAAAATTTAGCAACAACTTACGATCTTACAAAAATTAATCATGAAAGTATAAATCAATACGATTCTGTCCTATTGGAGACACAAAATAATAAGAAATCATTCCTAATGATAACCAAATTAAATCATTTTGACAAATTAACATACAATGATCTATTTTATTCACTACAAAATCTTAGAAGATCTTTAATAGACTCTAAAATAAAGAATATTTTTATCAAAAATCCAATCGAAGATAATGCTCACTTAAAACAGGAAATATTCAATAAATTAATAAAGTTCCTATTTTCAAAAACGAATATTACCGTTTCATTAATAAATAAACCGTATATTACCCCAGAAACTAAAGAGGAAATAAAAAATATTTTTAAGGAAAACCACGAATCATCTATTGCGGGTCATGCCGGATTTCTAAGAACCTATAAACGCATAAAGGAAAATTATAAATGGTTACATATGAAAAGCGATATTAAATATCTTATAAAGCATTGTGAATCTTGTCAAATTAACAAACATGAAAATCAAACAAGAAAAGCACCTATGGAAATTACGACGACTAGCGAACGTCCATTCCAAAGATTAGCTATCGATGTAGTAGGACCCCTAGATTTAACCGAAAACGGAAATAAATTTATCATAACGATGCAAGACGATTTAACCAAATATTCTTTTGCCGTTGCTACACAAAATCATGAGGCTAAAACCATAGCTGATGTAATTCTTAGATTTATTACAATCTTCGGAATTCCCGAATGTATACTTTCTGATCAAGGTACGGACTTTACTTCCAAAATAATTAGCGAATTAAATAAACTTTTTAAAATAAAGCATATATTCTCAAGTCCATATCACCCACAAACAAACGGAGCTCTAGAAAGGTCACACCTCACATTGAAAGAGTATTTAAAACATTACATAAACGAAAAACATACCGATTGGGACGAATACGTTCCATTAGCAATGTTTACCTACAATACTCACTATCACAAAGCCACTAACTTTACGCCTTACGAATTATTATTCGGACACAAAGCAATCATTCCAACATCATTAACCTCAAAACCAGAATTTAAATACACTTATGATGATTACCATTCAAACTTAAAGTTAAAACTGCAAAAATCTTTCGAGATCACTAGAGAAAACATCCAAAAATCTAAAGAAAATTCGAAAATAAATTATGACAAAAAGGCTAATAATATAACGTATAAAGTAGGCGATCAAGTACTCATACAAAATAAAAATTTTAAACCAGGAATTAGCAGAAAATTGCAACCTAATTATAAAGGACCTTACGAGATTATTGAAATTCATCCAAATCAAACTGTCAAAGTAAAAATAAAAAGAAATAAAACCGTAACATACCATCATAATTTATTGAAGCCATTCTTTTCAGATGAAAAGGACGACCGACCTGATAGCCCTTACGGCACTTCTTAGTTTTTTCCTGACACCTGTCCTATCCAATGAAAAACCCTATCACACCGAGAAAATCGACATTAGCTCAGGTATATTCTTCCATCAAATAGGTCAAGCAAAGATTTCTCATGATCACTTTACTCTTTTATCATACCGAAACATTAGTATCTATGAACAAAAACTTAATCTGATCCACATAATCTATCAAAAAACGGCACCACTTTGTCAAACTCGAGGTAAAGACTTATATTTAAGTACATCCCACGAGGAGTTCTTATGTAGCGAACGTATAGAGTTATTAAAAAATCATATTAATGGTCTTAACGAAAAATTCGATTCCCTTTCTCATTTGACTGGTCACGAACCAGATGATCTCATTAACAAACGAACAAAAAGAGGATTATTTGACGGTGTTTCGTACGCATTCAAATGGCTTTTTGGCACACCCGATGCCGAAGATGCAAAATATTACACGGAAGCTATTGAAGCAGTCGTTAAACAAAACGACGACATGAAAATTCTAATGAGACAACAAATTCATATTATAACGGATGCTATAACCGATTATAATAAAACTGCACAGCTTCTTCACGCAAATGAAGAACAATTAAATAAAAACATTGAAAAATTTAATATATTTTCAACACAAACGATTCAAAAACTAAACTCTTTAAACTACCACCAGACAATGACTGATCACCTAAACCTATTGACACAAATTGCAAGTGAACTCGACGAAGAACTAGACGTAATAATATCCGCAATTTTATTTTCTAAACAAAATGTCTTACATCCCTCAGTAATAACCCCTAAACGTCTTCATAATGAACTCATGAAAATTAAGACTAACACCAATTTCGAACTTCCAATCAGTAATGATAACATGAATAACATTCACAAATATTTTCAAATTTGTGATCTATCGGTGATATATTCCAATAAAAATCTAATTTATGCTTTAAAAATCCCCTTAGTTACAAAGGAACTTTATCAATTATTCAATCTCGTACCACTACCTGCATCCTTAAATTCTACGTCCGTATACTCATTCATAAATCCCTCGTATCCCTACCTATTGTTAAGTACGACACGTACCTTTTATGGAGAACTAAGAGACCTATCGAGTTGTAAATGGTCGCCACCCACTGACTATTTATGTACACACGCCACCATCCACCTCGTAAAGGAAAGACCTACATGCGAGACAGATTTGAAATTGCGACGATCACAAATCATCCCGAAGAGCTGCAACACTAGAACAATCAAGTCAGAAATAGAAACATGGCACCCTCTCTCTCCGAACCAATGGTTGTATATCCTAACGCAACCAGTCGCTGGCACCATTAGCTGCGATGAAACAAGTGCTCCAGTTTTCGACTTCACACTACAAGGCACCGGTATCTTCACACTGAAGCCCAGATGCAAGTGCTACACCCTATCCACCTTACTGGTAGCTACCACAAACATGACAACCAATTTTACAAACTTCGTCCCTTCCGTCGACATCACGAACGACGATTGCTGCCAAAAGGAACAAGAATTCCTTACAAATGAGGAAATGAATCCTATCAAGTTAAACAATTTGAATTTAAACGAGTTGCGACACGCGCAACATAAGCTTCAGCAGTTCGACGAAGAACTTAAAGAAAACATGAACCGCCCGTTCATCCTTCATGGTACAAAGTGGTACAATACCTTATTAGGAAGTGTGACAATCATGATAATTGTCATTGTTGCCTGTTGTGGATGCTGCAGATGCTGCAGATGGAGACCACTCACCTGGCTGAGACGCCTCTTCACCACCGACAACTGCAAATACCTAATTTGCGTCAACAGCCACAACGTTATCCATCGCAACCGACTCAACACATCCAGCTGGGAGCCCCAGAGAAATTCCCGCAGTCTTCGATCCCTCACAGCCTCCTCCACGGAAGGTGCTGGAGAAGGAATACCCCTGCGACAAGTAGAACCAGAGTACGTCGTCATCGAACCAAGAAGCCGGGCAAAGGAAGAGAGACTTTTCAAGATATAAAGTGTAGTGAAGTGTCGTGATCGCAAAAATATTACGCTGAGGTGGAATAGCTGAAAAAAAGGTCTGTAAAAAGTTAAACTGTCTCGAAATTTTAAAGCGAATTGTCCCCTAAAGGTTACTAACTGAATAATATTTTATAAATTCTCTTAATTTTTATATTCATGATTGGTTATCTTAGATCGGTACCTATCTTAAATTAATTTATATATAATAATAATTTTCTTATTGGCTTAAAATGCAAGTAACTTGTAGGCAATTCTATTAAAGGAAATATGTATTCTAATCTTTAAGTATAATGTTTAATAACATATTTAAACTCTAACAACCTAAATAATCAAATATTCATTTATTATTTCTATTTACTCATTTATTCATTTATTATTACTTAATATTTTAATATTATTGTCTACCTTTATATATATCTAAGAAGATGGTTTAATAATACTATTTAAATTTAAATTTAATTATCTTACTAAATTACACTAATAAAAAAAAAAAAAATCTTGACTAATTTAAAGTATTTACAACAGTATTATTAAACTTTCTTTATGTTTTATCAACGTTTTAATTTTTGTACTCTTACGTACCAGACTTGAACAGATTCTTTTGTTTTGACAAGCCAATTAGAGCCTTATCAAAACACTTAATCGGGGAGGATTGTTATGCTCACGATTCTCGTTTATGGTTATTAACTTCCTTTTTCAAACCGTGTCCCTCTATTCAACTAACTCACGATTTCTTGTTATAGTTATTACTTTCCGCTACCAAACTTTATTATTTTATTCTATTAACCACGTATCAAAGATTGTCATTTACTTCCTCTAGAAGCCAGATTTATTTAACAAACACTATTTTCAACAATGCATGTTACTTCGTCCACGTTTTGTCTTTATTATCCAAAACCAATTAACTCTTTCTTTTATAACCTAAGATTTATTAACTATATGATATCTGAACAATACATATTCGTTTATACACGTTTCTTCGTTATTACTATTGTCTTCCGTTCTAATCCTAATATTCTTTTCTCAAATAATCACGTCTTCTACATCCTCGATCCAAGGAACCACGGCACTCGTACCTATCCCTTCTATTCGACTAGTAATGATATTAACGAAAGTCTATAAATACTGTTCACGTCAGGGTACAAAGGACCATTGTTTTATAATCTTCCTTCGACACACGTCTTTGTCAGTTGGCGTAAATATATTTTAAACGTAAAAACTTGTAACTAAACATTTTTCTTCGTATCAATAAATAAGTTAGTAAGTGAAATCAGTGTTCTCTTTTCGTGACCCGAAGGGTCCCAACACTAAATATCTGCAGTTTCTACAAAGAAATTGAATTTTCCTGTCCAAATTTTGTGAATTTTTCACATTCCAATAAAATTTTTAGCATGCACAATTTTCATCAATTTCCTTAAAAAGTTTTTTAAAAGTTCAAAGGTATTGGAGGTTGGATACTTTTCTGTGCAATTCCCATTTTATGGTGTACTAATGGTACTAATGACAAAATCATGTGTACTAGCGAATTCACCAGATCTAGATGCTCTCTAAAGAAGGATCCATCTTACATCCAAAAGTAGAATAATCTATATTCCGGTACATAGATACTTAAAATTCAAATTTGAATCTACAATTCTACCTAGAAAGCAGAATCTGTTTAAATCCCAAAAGATGAATAACAATTATTCTGGATCGTAGATTTTGAAACAACCACATTTAAATCAACAACGACAACTTCTTATTGTCTTAATTTTCCATTTATTTCCACACTTTCTAAACAAAAATATTTATACAGCAAATATTTCCAAATGTAAACGTTCCTTAAGGAATATGCTACCAAATTCCCAAAAGGAGAATAATATAGATTTCGGAATATAGATGCCTAAGTTTCAAAATTTGAATATAACTCCGCTATGTATTCCCTAAAGAAAAATATCCATTTACATCAAATTAGTTGAGAAATACCTAATAATCTAAATTCTGTGATATAGAAGGATTAATCTTATTTTATAAATTTAATCTTCCCGACGGTAAAACTTTCAAATTCTGGAGTCTCGCGTGGATGTAGAAGCAAATGAGATTCTATTGAGAGAGGATTCCAGAATTTCCTTAGAATTCCAAAAAGTAAATGCATGGATAAACTCAAAAAATTTTACAACTTTGTTGTAACTCTATTAACAAAATCTTGCAAGAACGTCTCTTAAATTCTGGAATCGAAAATATATAGAATATCAGATCTTTCTGAAATCTAGATTTTCCTTTATGAAGTATCTTTTAAATTTTGCCATTAGAAAGTTCTCGAATTAGGAATTCCCTCGGGAAAATCTTTCCATATTTTAGAATTGATAAATTTTTAAAGAAACAAATTTAGATGGTCGATAGGTTTGCATCTGGCTGAGAAATCCAGGAAACATAAGAACATCGGATATTAAAAGAGTAATAAATGACGTCATATTGCTGGTTTTGGTGTACTTCCCATGCACACACGTTCGGTAATCACATTTAATGTAACTCTTTATACACCGCCGAGCAGTATTTCTCTCCGGTCATATCATAACTTTTTACGTTATTACCTCCATCTATTTTAAGATCTTAATATCAAATTCCGAGCGTCACGTGTTCATAAAGAGTTCATTAGTATAGTGCCACGAAAACAATAATATTACGCCTGTGACCGACGGTTTGGTAAATATTTCCTTACGATGCCATCGACGGTGTCAATTCTAACCTAATTTAAAATTATACATTATGCGTTTGACGATAGCGGTAAGGTAATATACACACAAAACCGTAATTGAGGTTCGTTAAAATGCGAAGTTAAGAAAAATGTGTATAGAGTTTCGTTTTTTGTTTAGAATAAAAGAAGGAATAAAATAAAAGTGGTAATATCGTAAATTTTGGTTTGCTTTGTATGTTTTGAGTTTCGATCAATCAGATAAGTGTAACTAAAGTAAGTAATGAACGCAGTTTACTAATTTGTGAGCTACTTAATAAGTAATTAAATTAAATTAAATTTATTCAGTGCCTGAATTTTAGAATAAATTACTGAAATTGGAAACAATACAAATTTATGAATGAGTTAATTGTTTGGTGTATAATTAATTACCTGGAAAATTAGTTAGTATTACCAAATTCCTGCGGATTTCTGAATCGATAACTCTAAAATAACAAAAATCTAAAATACATAATGATCTAATATAATCTAATAAAACAATATTACCAAACTTTTAACTATTAAGTTAGAGACGAAAATCACAATTTTAGTAAAAACAGAAATTAATTTCAGATTAGTTTGACCATCGTTGATTAGGTGGAAAATGTTCTGAATTTAGTTCAAAAGATCAGTTCATTGATATGAAAAATTGCAAAGAATTTGCCAGACTTTCCGGAAAACTATTGAAATTATGTAAAATATTAGTTTTTTCAACAAAACTCATATGAATTTTTCTGAATAATTAACTCGATTTTTGAAATTGGGGATTGGGTATTGAAGTCTGGTAAAAATGTTATTTGTGGATCACTTGCTTTGCTAAGAATTTAGTTTCCAGAATATTATACTTTCTAGGAATGTTGATTGGAACATTAGTTAATGTGACGAGAGTTATGTGGATTTTTAAGCAAACTGATTAGAGTACAATAGATTTTTCAAAAAACTTTTGAGTTAGATACAAAAGTCACAATTTAGTTTAAAAGTTAAGTACCTAACTGCAGAATAACTGACCACTGTGGAAGATATTTTTAGAAAATCTGTCAAATTTGATTCAATACACATTTTTGTAGAATTTTAGCACATTGTTTACATTTTTGTTGTAGTTTACAATGTTTACATGAAATTGACCAAAATTTACCAAATTTTCCAGAAAACTGCTCAAACTAGAAATTCATGAATCAGTTGCTCGAATCAAATTTTGGTTTCTGGAATTTTACTAGAATTTGTCCATGGAATATTTGACTTAATTTTATGTAATTTTTTGGAAAAAACACTTAAGACAGAAAAAGTTGTTTTTTGAATCAGTTCCTTTTTCAAAATTTTAGTTTCAAAGAATTAAGAGTTATGTGGATTTTTGAGTAGGCTGATCAGAGTATATTAGAATTTTCAAAAAACCTTTGAGTTAGATACAACAGTCACGATTTCGTTTACAAGTTAAATAACTGCAGAATGGCTGACCACAGTCGAGGAGATTTTTAGAAAATCTGTCAAATTTGATTCAATACACATATTTGTAGAATTTTAGCACATTGTTCACATTTTTGTTGTCGTTTACATGAAATTCACCAAAATTTACCAAATTTTCCACAAAACTGCTCAAATTAGAAATTCATGAATCAGTTGCTCAAATCAAATTTGGTTTCTGGAATTTTACTAGAATTTCGCCATGGGACAGTTGACTTGATTTAATGTATTTTTTTTTTTGGAAAAACACTTAAAACAGAAATAAATAGTTTTTTGGATCAGTTCCTTTGCCAAAATTTTAGTTTCAAAGAATTAAGAGTTATGTGGATTTTTGAGTAGGCTGATCAGAGTATATTAAATTTTTCAACAAAATTTTGAGTTAGATACAAAAGTCACAATTTCGTTAAAAATTTAAATAACTGCAGAATAACTGACCACAGTCGAGGAGATTTTTAGAAAATATGTCAAATTTGATTAATTACACATTTTTGTGGAATTTTTGCACATTGTTTACATTTTTGTTGTCGTTTACATGAAATTCACCAAAATCTACCAAATTTTCCAGAAAACTGCTCAAACTAGAAATTCATGAATCAGCTGCTCATATCAAATTTTGGTTTCTGGAATTTTACTAGAATTTGTCCATGGAATAGTTCACTTAATTTTATGTAATTTTTTGGAAAAAACACTTAAGACAGAAAAAGTTGTTTTTTGAATCAGTTCCTTTTTCAAAATTTTAGTTTCAAAGAATTAAGAGTTATGTGAATTTTTGAGTAGGCTGATCAGAGTATATTAGAATTTTCAAAAAACCTTTGAGTTAGATACAACAGTCACGATTTCGTTTACAAGTTAAATAACTGCAGAATGGCTGACCACAGTCGAGGAGATTTTTAGAAAATCTGTCAAATTTGATTCAATACACATATTTGTAGAATTTTAGCACATTGTTCACATTTTTGTTGTCGTTTACATAAAATTGACCAAAATTTAACTAGAAATTCATAAATCAGTTGCTCAAATCAAATTTTGGTTTCTGCAATTTGACTAGAATTTGGCCATGGGACAGTTGACTTGATTTAATGTAATTTTTTTGGAATAACACTTAAGACAGAAATAAATAGTTTTTTGGATCAGTTCCTTTGCCAAAATTTTAGTTTCAAAGAATTAAGAGTTATGTGGATTTTTGAGTAGGCTGATCAGAGTATATTAGATTTTTCAACAAAATTTTGAGTTAGATACAAAAGTCACAATTTCTTTAAAAATTTAAATAACTGCAGAATAACTGACCACAGTCGAGGAGATTTTTAGAAAATCTGTCAAATTTGATTCATTACACACTTTTGTGGAATTTTTGCACATTGGTCACATTTTTGTTGACGTTTACATGAAATTGACCAAAATTTACCAAATTTTCCAGAAAACAGCTGAAACTAAAAATTCATGAATCAGTTGCTCAAATCAAATTTGGTTTCTGGAATTTTATTAGAATTTGTCCATGGAATAGTTCACTTAATTTTATGTAATTTTTTGGAACAAACAGTTAAGACAGAAAAAATTGTTTTTTGGATCAGTTCCTTTTTCAAAATTTTAGTTTCAAAGAATTAAGAGTTTTGTGGATTTTTGAGTAGGCTGATCAGAGTATATTAGATTTTTCAACAAAATTTTGAGTTAGATACAAAAGTCACAATTTCGTTAAAAATTTAAATAACTGCAGAATAACTGACCACAGTCGAGGAGATTTTTAGAAAATATGTCAAATTTGATTAATTACACATTTTTGTGGAATTTTTGCACATTGTTCACAATTTTGTTGTCGTTTACATGAAATTGACCAAAATTTACCAAATTTTCCAGAAAACTGCTCAAACTAGAAATTCATGAATCAGCTGCTCAAATCAAATTTTGGTTGCTGCAATTGACTAGAATTTGGCAATTGGATAGTAGACCTAATTTTGTGTAATTTTTTGGAAAAAAACACTTAAGACAAAAAAAACATTTTGTGTATCATTTGCTTTGTAATTTTAATTTCAAAGAATATTGATTGGAACATTAATTAATGTGACAAGAGTTATGTGGATTTAGGAGCAGAATACATCAGATTTTTCTGAAATCTTTTGAGCTAGGTATGAAAATCACAATTTTGTCGAGTCAAAAGTCAAAATAATTCCACATATTTGGAACATCTGCTGAATGTATTTTACAAAATAAATTTATGGATCAATTATTTGAGTTGGTTTATGGAAACTTTTCTGAATTTCTGGAAAATTGAAAACCTTTTTAATTAGGTGAAAGTCATAGGGATGTCTCTCTTTTATTTTTAATTTATTGATTTTCATCTGAGTTTTGGGAAATGTACTAAAATTGGTTTAAAGCCCAGATCAGAAGTGGATCAGACGCTTGATTAATTTTGCGTAGCAAAACTATTAAAACGACAATAGTTAAGTCGATTTCTGAAAAAAATATAATCTAAAGTGAGAAAAAATAGGAAACTGTGTAACAAAATTGCTATCAACCGTCACTGAGTATTAAATTTAATTAAAAAATTTGGTATTAAATTTGTTTCAGCTAGAAACATTATCAATTTCTGTTAAAAACCCACTTCTGATGTCATTCACCAAATTCCGCGATTTATGAGTATTCGCCAAAAACTATTTCGGGAGGTTATCCGAGTTGTTTTCCAAACAAACCATTCCAACATTAACATTGTTACTATTTTGATTCTAATTGTATAAACACCAGTTTCGTATATTAAATAGTTCGTTGTTACTTCATTTCTTGTTCCTAAAGGCGAACGCACTTACAACCATTATCACACTTAATATAAACTTTCGAAATTTATTTAAAAGAAACAGAATTTCTCCACATCATTAGCCTTATCTTAATTACTAATTATCAATTAAATAGAATACATTGTAGTGCAGTTGGTGTATACGGTCAAATGTTTGTTGATTAAATACGCCCGATTTTTCTCGATAGAAAGTAATAACATTAGATATGTTGTTGGATATCTGACGTACAACACGTGTTGTTTCGATACCAATCCGACTCGGTTTAATTATAACTGACCTAACCGGCTTACCTTTTTTCGATTTTGAATTTTTGAAAAATGAAGGAGAATGAGACTAGCTTGTGTAAAACAGAGTGTACCTATCCTCACTAAGGGAATGTTGTTGATTACAAAAGAGGTTGATAACAAAAGAGGTTGTTGGGTTTCTGACGTACAACACGTATTGTTTAGATACTTTGGGTTAGTTATAACTGACCTAACCGACTTACCTTTTTTCGATTTTTAATTATTGAAAAGTATAAGTGAGTGTAGAAGAATGAAACTAGTTTGTCTAAAACTGAGTTTGGTGATCCTCACTAAGAGAATGTTGTTGTTTGCAAGAATAAGAGGTTGTTGGGTTTCTGACGTACAACACGTATTGTTTAGATACTAATTTGAATTGGGTTAGTTATAACTGACCTAACTGACTTACCTTTTTTCGATTTTGTATTTTTGAAAAATGAAGGTGAGTGTAGAAGAATGAAACTAGCTTGTTTGTTAGAGTTTATCAATCCTCACTAAGAGAATGTTGTTGTTTACAAGAATTAGAAGTTTTTGGGTTTCTGACGTACAACACGTGTTGTTTAGATACCAATTTGAATTGGGTTAGTTATAACTGATCTAACCGACTTACTTTTTTTCGATTTAGAATTTTTGAAAAATAAAGGTGAGTGTATAAGAATGAAATTAGTTATCTAAAACAGAGTTTACCTATCCTCACTAAGGGAATGTTGTTGTTTACAAGAATAAGAGGTTTTTGGATTTCTGACATACAACACGTGTTGTTTAGATACCAATTTGAATTAGGTAAGTTATAACTGACCTAACCGACTTACCATTTTTTATTTTAAATATTTGAAAAATGAAGGTGAGTGTATAAGAATGAAACTAGATTGTCTAAAACAGAGTTTACTAAGGGAATGTTGTTGTTTACAAGATTGAGAGGTTGTTGGGTTTCTGACGTACAACACGTGTTGTTTAGATACCAATATGACTCGGTTTAATTATAACCGACTTACCTTTTTTGATTTAATTTTTTGAATAACGTAGGTGAGTGTAGAATGAATGAAACTAGCTTGTCTAAAACAGAGTTTACTTATCCTCACTAAGGGAATGTTGTTATTTACAAGAATAAGAGGTAACATATTTTATATATATATATCATCTAAACACAACCGCTCAGGCCGAAAACCGCCCGACTGATATAAAAATAGTTTATAAAAATGAAAAAAACGAATAATAGTAATAAAAGATATGCAAGTCACCCTTTCCAGTGATTCGTTAACAAATAGTAATAAAAGGGCGGCGAGTAACCATAAGAGATTGCCGTGGTACTGATGGAAGAAGCTCGGTTCAGTCGTTATGAGATCAGCAAGCAATCGGAGTCGATGAGATCAAGTAAATTAGTATTTCTGAGGCAAAGTGTGTAGAATGAGATTGAGGAATGCGTGATCATCGCCCATGATTACCCGCCTGAAACGAGTAACGTATATAAACATAGTAATACCTGTCAGTGTTGAACAGTCGTTCTTAAGAGAATACAAACAGAAAACTTAAAACCTAATTGTGCACTTCTCGTATCAAATATGTAGTCACTTTCTCAACTTTTGAGACGGGGCACGCACGCACCGCGCCGCCGGGGTCGAAAAGCGTTAAATCCTCCGACCCGGAAAATGGTGTCATAGGTAGAACTCCGGCGAGCTCTGGCCGTCGGAGTTGAGGCCGTTGCTGTTGTTGTTGTTGTGGCTGTTGGGCGGCCTGCCGAGCTGCAGCCGCTGCTTGAGCACGTCCCTCTCCTGCGTGACCCTCGCGAGCTCCGACTTGACGCGGTGCAGCTCGTGCTGCAGGTTCCTGTTGGTCTGCTCGAGGTCCTGCCGCTGCTGCAGCCTCTTCGACCTGCAGTTCTGCGCGTAGCCGCGGTTCTTCAGCGTGCGTCGCTTCTGCTTGAGCTTGACGATCTCCTCCCTGGGGCAGCCGTGGAGGCGCTTGTTGAGCTCGCGCACGGAGAGCGTCATCAGGAGTTGGTCGTCGAGGCCGATGTCCTCGGAGCAGGTGGAGTAGCCGCTGTTGGTGTTGTTGTTGTTGTTGTTGGTGCTGCCGACGCTCGTGAGCCTGGGGGAGAGGGCGCTCGCCCCCGAGCACACGGACTGCGGCCTGAGGTGGTGGTGGTGGTGGTGGTGATGGTGATGGCCGGGCACGTCGACGATGAGCCCCGAGGGGATGTACTCCCTGCGCTCCCAGTCCGGCTCGCCGCCCATGCAGTGCAGGGGCCGCAGGTCGAGCGGCTGCGGCTGCTCGTTGCGTAGGCCCTGGGAGAGGCACATCTCGTCCATCATGCCGGCGAGCCTGTAGGAGAGCGGCGAATTGTTGGGCGGCGTCTCCGGCGGCGTCGCGGGGTCGCTCATCATCGCCATGTTCACGAGGAGCGGCTGCTGCTGGACGTACAGCGACTCGGAGCTCGGCGACGGCAGCCTCCTCTCGTCCCACTGCGACCTGCAGTACCTGGAGTCGGGCGGCGGCCAGCCCGCCGGGTCCGTCTCGAGCATGTGATGCTTGTCTTCGCGCTTGACGGTCACGTCCTCCAGGTGGTCGAGGACGAAATCCTGCACGTACTCTTCGGCGAGGTGTTGGTTATCTTCCATCACGTAACGACGCACTTTCGGCACACGCGACCGCGTTTTACACCACGACGACGACGACGGCGGCGGCGTCTCGACGCGTCCACGTTCGGAATGGGATTGCGTGCCGCGAGCGAGCGCGTGTGCCTGTCTGGAAACCCTCTCCTCTCTTTCCCTCTTTCTCGCACTCCTCCAGCTTTTCCTGGCGGGAGGGTGGGGCCCGGCGGAGACGCCGCCCCCGTGCCTCCGTCGGATAGGTGCCCGGACTATTCCGCTACGGAAATTTGTTTATACCTCAATGGCCAGTCAACACCGAGGATATTTGTACCATATTGTTGTAAAAGTGAGCTTTATTGCGGAGACGGTTATATATACGGCAGGCTTTAAGGGGGGCATCCCACGGGCTCTTCCCTTTTATTAAGATCATATATTCGGGTTCGGTTCTCGAGCGATATCCGCTTTATCGCGTTTCGTTTATTCCCGTTTTATCAGATTTATATCTGTTTATGATTCATCGCGGGCCGGGATGGCAGCTTTCCACCTTCGATCGTACCCTTTCCGCCCTTTACCTTTTAAACTGCTAATTTTAATTAATTTCGACTAATCGCCCTATTTTTGGCATAATATTAAAATTATAAAATCACACACTACAAACTTATCGTTATTGACATACAGTGATCGACGCACTAAATCACCATAAAAATTTATTACATCTTTTTGGATATACATCTTACATCATTGGATGTGTTGGAACTGTCGACTGTAAATTATTTCAGTGACTGCAGGCCTTATTCAGGCGCATTCACCAGAATAACTGATCACAGTTATGTGGATTTTTAGAAAATCTATTCAAATTTATTTTAACAGACGTATTCATAGATTGGATCAAATGTTTATATAAAATTGATCAGAATTTAAATCAGAAATTAGAGATTCATGAATCAATTCTTTCAATCAAATTTTAGTTGCTGGACTTAGAATAGAATAGTAAACAAAATAATGTATTCGACTGTATGTAATTTTTGGGAAAACTACCGAAATGAGGAAAAAATAGTTTTTGGGATTAGTTGCTTTGTCAAAAGTTCAACAAAAATCTTAAATGTCACCTTCTTGGATTTACCTCTAGATCGATGAAAACATACCTGTCAAATACAGGCTCATATTCATATTCTTAATATTTAAGTGACTTCAGGATGATTGATCAAAGTTAAGTGGATTTTTATAAAATGTGTTCAATTTAATTGAAAAGACGTATTCATGGATTGGTTCAAGAGTTGACATAAAATTGATCAGAATTTATTACACTTTCCAGAAAACTAAGAAAATTAGTGGTTCATGAACAGATTGTTTTAATGAAATTTTAGTTTCTGGAAATTGACTAAATTACAAGAATGTTACTGCATAATGTATTCGACTTTATTGTAATTTTTTGGGAAAACTACTGAAGTCAGAAAAAAATAGTTTTTTGAATCAGTTGCTCTGTTAAAAGTTTAGTTTCTAAATCACAACAAAAAATTTATTTGAAATTTCACCTTTTTGGATTTACCTCTAGCTCGATGACAACATAGGCACCTGTCACATCAGTTTCATATTCATATTCATAGACAGTCATAAAATATGATATTTTTTTATAGTTAGGTGAAAGTTAGAATGATTGATCCCAGTTATAAGTGGATTTTAATAAAATGTGATCAATTTAATTGAAGAGACGTATTCATGGATTGGATCAAGAGTTCACATAAAATTGATCAGGATTTATCAACTTTCCAGAAAACTACGGACATTAGAAGTTCATAAACAGATTGTTTAAATAATTTTAGTTTCTGGAATTGGACTTAAATCGTCTAAATCGCGAGAAAGTTACTGCATAATGTATTCGACTTTATTGTAATTTTTTTGGGAAAACAAATGAAGTCAGAAAAAAATTGTTTTTGTATCAATTGCTTTGTCAAAAGTTTAGTTTCTAAATCACAACAAAAATTTGCTTTGAAATTTCACCTTTTTGGTATAATTTTGTACTTATTAGGAACAATCGAAGTAAACTTTTTTTCTTCCAAAATCCCAACATTCCTCTAACATTTGTCAATTACCTAAACTGATGATTTTAATTAATTTTAACAAATCTGACTATTTGTTGAATAATATCTATTGTCATTATCATAGTGTCATTGAAACAAAAATCCTCTTTTACTGGGCGTACCAAGAAATTTACTAAGAAATTTACATTACATTTCTAAGAAATTTTGAAAATGTAACAATTTTTGTTTATAACTTTTACATACAATTTTATTCATTTTACCACATTTATTGCCAAATGTGGTAAAAGTTTTAAATGTTTATTTTACAGGTGGTTTCATTTACAATTATTTAAAATATATCCGTATTACATTACTTCACGTAGAAAACAGATTCTCTACATATATTTTAAGTAATACAAGACAATATTTTTCAATGGAAAATTTGGAAAATCGCGTCATTATTTCTTATAATTTTTCTGTTAATAATTAATAATTCATTTCTTAACATCGAAGGTAGTAGGTATCTAATACCACCTATATTAAAATACACGTGTAAGCATATTATATAACAAAATGATAGTCTTATCTTATGTTTATGTCGTCCATTATATTTACATCAGAATTAAGTGCATATTTGCTCAAAGTATTAATTACGTTCAAATGTTGAACTTTAATACTCCGATAGATGAAAAATCAATGCATAATTTTAGCAAGGTGGACATGTAAAAGATGAGGTTTGTAAGTAACTTAGAGCTAAGAAAATTGCAAACGAATATTTCCAAAGATTTCTCGCGAATACTGACGACATTCCAAAAAATATAGATAACTCCAGAAGCTCCCAGAAGCTCTTGAATCTTCTAGAGGCATTACTAATGACTTTAAAAAAGTGATATATGTAGCTTTTAAACAATAGTTACAATAGAATATCTGAAATGCTTTTTTAAAGACTCTTGGAGCATTTTAATATTCTAATCAAGTTTTTAAAGCTTGTAGATTACTTCATAGGGTTCCAAAAGCACTAGAATTTAATAGAGACATTCCTAATGGAGATACAAGATGAGGCTTGTAGGTAGAGCTACGAAGATTGCAAGGGAATATTTTCAACGATTTTTGGTAGCTCCCAAAAGCTCTTAAATTCTATAGAGGCATTCCTGATAACGTTAAAAAATAGTGATTATATGTAGCACTTAAACAATAATTGCAATAGAATATCTGAAATGCTTTTTAAAGACTCTTGGAATATTTTAATTTCCCAATCAAGTTTTTCAAGGATATAGACCACTTCATAGGGTTCCAAAAGCACTAGAATTCAATAGAGACATTCCTAATGGAGATACAAGATGAGGATGGTAGGTAGAGCTACGAAGATCGCAAGTGAATATTTCCAAAGATTTTTAGTAGCTCCCAAAAGCTCTTAAATTCTATAGAGGCGTTCCTAATAACGTTAAAAAAATTGTGATTATATGTAGCACTTCAACAATAATTGCAATAGAATATCTTAAATGCTTTTTAAAGACTCTTGGAGCATTTTAATTTCCCAATCAAGTTTTTCAAGCATATAGACTACTTCATAGGGTTCCAAAAGCACTAGAATTTAATAGAGACATTCCTAATGGAGATACAAGATGAGGCTTGTAGGTAGAGCTACGAAGATTGCCAAAGATTTTTAGTAGCTCCCAATAGCTCTTAAATTCTATAGAGGCGTTCCTAATAACGTTAAAAAAATTGTGATTATATGTAGCACTTCAACAATAATTGCAATAGAATATCTTAAATGCTTTTTAAAGACTCTTGGAGCATTTTAATTTCCCAATCAAGTTTTTCAAGGATATAGACCACTTCATAGGGTTCCAAAAGCACTAGAATTCAATAGAGACATTCCTAATGGAGATACAAGATGAGGATGGTAGGTAGAGCTACGAAGATCGCAAGGGAATATTTCCAAAGATTTTTAGTAGCTCCCAAAAGCTCTTAAATTCTATAGAGGCGTTCCTAATAACGTTAAAAAAATTGTGATTATATGTAGCACTTCAACAATAATTGCAATAGAATATCTTAAATGCTTTTTAAAGACTCTTGGAGCATTTTAATTTCCCAATCAAGTTTTTCAAGCATATAGACTACTTCATAGGGTTCCAAAAGCACTAGAATTTAATAGAGACATTCCTAATGGAGATACAAGATGAGGCTTGTAGGTAGAGCTACGAAGATTGCCAAAGATTTTTAGTAGCTCCCAATAGCTCTTAAATTCTATAGAGGCGTTCCTAATAACGTTAAAAAAATTGTGATTATATGTAGCACTTCAACAATAATTGCAATAGAATATCTTAAATGCTTTTTAAAGACTCTTGGAGCATTTTAATTTCCCAATCAAGTTTTTCAAGGATATAGACCACTTCATAGGGTTCCAAAAGCACTAGAATTCAATAGAGACATTCCTAATGGAGATACAAGATGAGGATGGTAGGTAGAGCTACGAAGATCGCAAGGGAATATTTCCAAAGATTTTTAGTAGCTCCCAAAAGCTCTTAAATTCTATAGAGGCGTTCCTAATAACGTTAAAAAAATTGTGATTATATGTAGCACTTCAACAATAATTGCAATAGAATATCTTAAATGCTTTTTAAAGACTCTTGGAGCATTTTAATTTCCCAATCAAGTTTTTCAAGCATATAGACTACTTCATAGGGTTCCAAAAGCACTAGAATTTAATAGAGACATTCCTAATGGAGATACAAGATGAGGCTTGTAGGTAGAGCTACGAAGATTGCCAAAGATTTTTAGTAGCTCCCAATAGCTCTTAAATTCTATAGAGGCGTTCCTAATAACGTTAAAAAAATTGTGATTATATGTAGCACTTCAACAATAATTGCAATAGAATATCTTAAATGCTTTTTAAAGACTCTTGGAGCATTTTAATTTCCCAATCAAGTTTTTCAATCATATAGACTACTTCATAGGGTTCCAAAAGCACTAGAATTTAATAGAGACATTCCTAATGGAGATACAAGATGAGGCTTGTAGGTAGAGCTACGAAGATTGCAACGGAATATTTCCAAAGATTTTTAGTAGCTCCCAAAAGCTCTTAAATTCTATAGAGGCGTTCCTAATGACGTTAAGAAAATAGTGATTGTATGTAGCACTTAAACAATAATTGCAATAGAATATCTGAAATGCTTTTTAAAGACTCTTGGAACATTTTAATTTCCGAATCAAGTTTTTCAAGCATATAGACTACTTCATAGGGTTCCAAAAGCACTAGAATTTAATAGAGACATTCCTAATGGAGATACAAGATGAGGCTTGTAGGTAGAGCTACGAAGATTGCAACGGAATATTTCCAAAGATTTTTAGTAGCTCCCGAAAGCTCTTAAATTCTATAGAGACGTTCCTAATAACGTTAAAAAAATAGTGATTATATGTAGCTTTTAAACAATAATTGTAAGAGAATATCTGAATTGCTTTTTAAAGACTCTTGGAGCATTTTAATATTTTGATCAAGTTTTTCAAGCATGTAGACTACTTCATAGGGTTCCAAAAGCACTAGAATTTAATAGAGACATTCCTAATGGAGATACAAGATGAGGCTTGTAGGTAGAGCTACGAAGATTGCAAGGGAATATTTCCAAAGATTTTTAGTAGCTCCCAAAAGCTCTTAAATTCTATAGAGGCGTTCCTAATGACGTTAAAAAAATAGTGATTGTATGTTCCACTTAAACAATAATTGCAATAGAATATCTGAATTGCTTTTTAAAGACTCTTGAAGCATTTTAATATTTTAATCAAGTTTTTCAAGCATGTAGACTATTTCATAGGGTTCCAAAAGCACTAGAATTTAATAGAGACATTCCTAATGGAGATACAAGATGAGGCTTGTAGGTAGAGCTACGAAGATTACAAGGGAATATTTCCAAAGATTTTTAGTAGCTCCCAATAACTCTTAAATTCGATAGAGGCGTTCCTAATAACGTTAAAAAAATAGTGATTTTATGTAGCTTTTAAACAATAGTTGCAATAGAATATCTGAAATGCTTTTTTAAAGACTCTTGGAGCATTTTAATTTCCCAATCAAGTTTTTCAAGGATATAGACTACTTCATAGGGTTCCAAAAGCACTAGAATTCAATAGAGACATTCCTAATGGAGATACAAGATGAGGATGGTAGGTAGAGCTACGAAGATCGCAAGGGAATATTTCCAAAGATTTTTAGTAGCTCCCAATAGCTCTTAAATTCTATAGAGGCGTTCCTAATAACGTTAAAAAAATAGTGATTATATGTAGCACTTAAACAATAATTGCAATAGAATATCTGAAATGCTTATTAAAGACTCTTGGAGCATTTTAATTTCCCAATCAAGTTTTTCAATCATATAGACTATTTCATAGGGTTCCAAAAGCACTAGAATTTAATAGAGACATTCCTAATGGAGATACAAGATGAGGCTTGTAGGTAGAGCTACGAAGATTGCAAGGAAATATTTCCAAAGATTTTTAGTAGCTCCCAAAAGCTCTTAAATTCTATAGAGGCGTTCCTAATGACGTTACAAAAATAGTGATTATATGTAGCACTTAAACAATACTTGCAATAAAATATCTGTAATGCTTTTTAAAGACTCTTGGAGCATTTTAATTTCCCAATCAAGTTTTTCAAGCATATAGACTACTTCACAGGGTTCCAAAAGCACTAGAATTTAATAGAGACATTCGTAATGAATATACAAGATGAGGCTTGTAGGTAGAGCTACGAAGATTACAAGGGAATATTTCCAAAGATTTTTAGTAGCTCCCAATAACTCTTAAATTCGATAGAGGCGTTCCTAATAACGTTAAAAAAATAGTGATTTTATGTAGCTTTTAAACAATAATTGCAATAGAATATCTGAAATGTTTTTTAAAGACTATTGGAGCATTTTAATTTTCCAATCAAGTTTTTCAAGCATATAGACTACTTCATAGGGTTCCAAAAGTACTAGAATTTAATAGAGACATTCCTAATGGAGATACAAGATGAGGCTTGTAGGTAGAGCTACGAAGATTGCAAGGGAATATTTCCAAAGATTTTTAGTAGCTCCCAAAAGCTCTTAAATTCTATAGAGGCGTTCCTAATGACGTTAAAAAATAGTGATTGTATGTACCACTTAAACAATAATTGCAATAGAATATCTAAATTGCTTTTTAAAGACTCTTGGAGCATTTTAATTTCCCAATCAAGTTTTTCAATCATATAGACTACTTCATAGGGTTCCAAAAGCACTAGAATTTAATAGAGACATTCCTAATGGAGATACAAGATGAGGCTTGTAGGTAGAGCTACGAAGATTGCAAGGGAATATTTCCAAAGATTTTTAGTAGCTCCCAAAAACTCTTAAATTCTATAGAGGCGTTCCTAATAACGTTAAAAAAAATTGTGATTATATGTAGCACTTAAACAATAATTGCAATAGAATATCTTAAATGCTTTTTAAAGACTCTTGGAGCATTTTAATTTCCCAATCAAGTTTTTCAATCATATAGACTACTTCATAGGGTTCCAAAAGCACTAGAATTTAATAGAGACATTCGTAATGAAGATACAAGATGAGGCTTGTAGGTAGAGCTACGAAGATTGCAAGGGAATATTTCCAAAGATTTTTAGTAGCTCCCAATAGCTCTTAAATTCTATAGAGGCGTTCCTAATAACGTTAAAAAAATAGTGATTATATGTTGCTTTTAAACAATGATTGTAAGAGAATATCTGAAATGCTTTTTAAAGACTCTTGGAGCATTTTAATTTCCCAATCAAGTTTTTCAAGGATATAGACTACTTCATAGGGTTCCAAAAGCACTAGAATTCAATAGAGACATTCCTAATGGAGATACAAGATGAGGATGGTAGGTAGAGCTACGAAGATCGCAAGGGAATATTTCCAAAGATTTTTAGTAGCTCCCAATAGCTCTTAAATTCTATAGAGGCGTTCCTAATAACGTTAAAAAAATTGTGATTATATGTTGCTTTTAAACAATGATTGTAAGAGAATATCTGAAATGCTTTTTAAAGACTCTTGGAACATTTTAATTTCCCAATCAAGTTTTTCAAGCATATAGACTACTTCATAGGGTTCCAAAAGCACTAGAATTCAATAGAGACATTCCTAATGAAGATACATGATGAGGCTTGTAGGTAGAGCTACGAAGATTGCAAGATTTTTAGTAGCTCCCAAAAGCTCTTAAATTCTATAGAGGCATTCCTAATGACGTTAAAAAATAGTGATTCTATGTAGCACTTAAACAATAATTGCAAGGGAATATCAGAACTTTTTTTAAAGACTCTTTGAGTATTTTACCACATTCCAATCGATTTTTCAAAGCATGTAGACAACTTAAGGGTTTCCAAAAGCAGTGGAATTTAATGGAGACTATTAGTGCTGGTATGTATAGTAGTAAAAAACTTACAAGAAAATGTTCCCAAAGATTTTTTTCGAATACTGACTACACGCCAAAAAATATAGATAACTGGAGGATCTCCCAAACGCTCTTAAGTTTTAAAGAGGCATTCCTAATGAAATAGTGATCGTATATAGCCCTTGACAATTATTATAGGTATTCGAGAAATCAAACCACCCCCATTCACTTCGACAGTTCGTGAAAACACCCTTCCGTCCGCATCGCTGCGTACTTATTATTTGTCGAACCGCACGACAAATTCCGCGATATTAAAAGGACGATTTGCCTGCCTCCTCGCAACAGGTCCTCGTCTCGTAAAATAAATAGCGAAATAATAGGGCATTAAAACCGGGAGAGAGAGAGAGAAAGAGAGAGAGAGTCCCGTCATCCGTCCCCCGGGTGCCACTATAAATAATCGTTGTCATTTCGACGAGATTAGCTAATAAGTCAACATACATACATTCTGTCATTTCGTTCTGCCTTAATAACAATCGGGGCATTCATTGTTCGGTCGACGGGGGTGGTGGCGTGGGGGTCGCACGCTCGGCGGATGTACATTAGCGCGTTCGAAACCCGCCACCGGATCCAGGATGACAATTCTATTTAATTGGGGAGGGGGAGCGCGATTTAATGAACCGGGCGGATTTACAATGTTGAATTGACATTTTCAACGTGAGCTCTATGGAAAATCGTGGAATGATCGATGGGGTTTCTGGGTGGAATCGCACTTTCCTTTTTACTCACATTGAACTACCCTTAGGACTTAAAATTCCAGGTTAATAGAACTGTCCAGGCAGTTTGGTTGATAACCCTTCTAGGGAAATCCTTCAGAAATTTCAGAAACTCTTAATACCAATAAATATGTTACTCTAAAAACTTCAGTTCACCTGAAGTTCCAAAATATGTTAAACTCTGTGGAAAATTCTGGAATTTTCTAGTAAAATCACACTTTCCTTTTACTCATATAAAACTACCCTTAGGACGTAAAATTCCAGATTAATAGAGCTGTCCAGATAATTTCGTTGATAACTCCAACCCTTCCAAGGAAATCCTTCAAAAACTTCAAAAACTCTTAAGACCGATAAATATGTTACTCTGAAAACTTCAGTCCATCTCAGGCAATTCTATTAACTTTGATTGCACCTGAAGTTCCCAAAATATGTTAAATTCTGTTGAAAATCCTGGAACAATCAATAGGGGTTCTGGTGAAATAATAAAAAAAACTACCCTTAGAACGTAAAATTTCAGGTTAATAGAACTGTCCAGAAAGTTTCATTGATAACTTCAACCCTTCTAGGGAAATCCTTCAGAAACTCTTGTGATCAATAAATATGTTACTCTAAAAACTTCAGATGATCTCAAGCCATTCTATTAACTATGAGTTCACCTGAAGTTCCCAAAATGTTTGACACTTTCAACGTGAACTCTATGGAAACTTCTGGGATGATCAATTGGGTTTCTGATGGAATCACACTTTCCTTTGCTCATATAAAACTGTTCTTAGGACTTAAACTTCCAGGTTAATAGAACTGTCCAGGAAGTTTGGTTAATAACTCCAACCCTTCTAGGGAAATCCTTCTGAAACTCTTAATACCAATAAATATGTTACTCTAAAAACTTCAGTTGATCTCAGGCCATTCTATTAACTCTGAGTTCACCTGAAGCTCCGAAATATGTTCAACTCTGTGAAAAATCCAGGAATAAGGTTTCCGGTAAAATCACACTTTCTTTTTGCTCATATAAAACTACCCTTAGGACGTAAAATTCCAGGTTAATAGAACTGTTAATAGAAACCAGGAAGTTTGATTGATAATTCCAACCCTTCTAAGGAAATACTTCAGAATCTTCAGAAACTCTTAAGACCGATAACTATATTACTCTAAAAATTCAGTTTATCTCATGTCATTCTGTGAACTCTGAATTCACCTGAAGTTTCCACAATATTTTCAATACCAAAACGTAGGTACTACAAAAGTCCTTCATTATACCATCTTCCCATACAATGGAGCAAAAGTGTTAAAAGTTCGTTCAACACTGCTTTATCTATTTTCTAAAAGCTTCTAGGAGTAAAAGCAAGTCTTCAGAATGTTTGAAAGTTCTGATTAAGCACTTAGATGACAGATAACTCCCCAGAAAGTTTTACCCAAAAAAGGAAAAGAGGTTATTAATAAATTTTTTGAACTTCACAACCTCCTAGAAAATCTTCTAGAAAGCAAAGCCACCTAATATTCTAGGATTATCTATTTTACCAACATTCATGATAGCAATGCCAGCTTGAGGTTCTGTATAATCGAAAACTCTTAAAAGAATTTTTTAGTAACTCCACGCTTCTAGAAAACTAGTGATACAGAAATTTCCTGGATTTTTTCAAAACTTTACAATCTCTTGGGAAGGTAGTGGCATTGTTGAACCAAAAATACCCTGGAAACTTCGATTGATCTCACTCAACACATTCTATTAATTCTATGAAGTTTTAAAAAAATCACCTGAAGTTGCAATAATATTTTTCTCAAATTATTGGCCCACAAGATGTTAATTGTACCTATATATCATCTCATGTAGTACAATGGAATTTCGGCATTCAAGCTTCCTCTAGATCTCTAAAAGCTTCTAGGAGTACATACAAGAAAGTTTTCAGGATGTTTGAAAGTTTTGAGAAAGAGGATTTCTCAGAAAGTTTGAATAATAACTCAAAGAAGATAACAAGCTACTAGGATTTTTAACACAAATTCATCTCAAAAAATTTTTGGATGTATTCTATAGACATTAATCTGGAATTTCCACAACGTTTTCTGAACTCTGTGGACACTCAATTAAGTACTACAAGAGGTTTAATTTACTCTCGTTCTAAAAGTTACTGGAAAGTGCTGAAAACGTTTTCAAAGCGTTCACAATCCAGGTTATGTTTCTAGATAACTGAGAACCCCTCAGAAACTTTGTTGTTAACTGTAAGTAACACAAGGAATCGGAAATCCTATAGCAAGTTCCTACATTCCTTGCATTCCTGCAATCCTGCATTGCAAGTCGAGACCATATTCCAGAATTTCCTGAGGTGCCATGAAATCACTTCCTGATCATTTCAAGGCACCTCAATTGATTTCACTAGATCCTAGAATATAGTAGTAGTTTTCCAGATTTTTCCAGGTCGTTTCTAGAAGCCTCTGGACATGCAAGAAGAGCTCTTAAACAAATTTTGATATTGGAATGCCAACTTAAGTTTCTGGTTCATCGAAAATGCTTCAAAAAGTTTTTTAGAAACTCCAAGTCACAGGAAGGTGGTCTCTTAAAGCTAGAAATCTTATGGATAAAAGAACTTTACGTTATGTTCAACCATGCGCTTTGTGAGTACTCAAAAATTATTCCAGTTATTTGTTCAAGTTTCCAATTTACTCTCTTCCCATAAAATGCAGGTTCCACTGTGAATCAAGTCGTTTAGAAAAGCTTAAAGCAACTCCTGTTAACAAGAAAGTTGCCAGGACATTCATTTTCAGGAATTTCCTGAAGGCAAATTGACTGAAGTTCCCAGGTCGTCTTCCAAAATGGAACACATTTCCGTTGGTGACAGTGGCTCAAATTAAACAGAAACTCCAGACATTGTCGAAATGGCATTGTGCGAACGGAGTAAATCTCGATTCTGCAATAAATATCGAAGCGTCGATACCACAATATTCTCGGTGATCGATAAATAACGGCAGTGTGTTGATCGAGGTTGAAATGCACTCGCGTTTTCGGGAAGTAAGGGAGAGAGAACCGACAAATAAACACTAGTTGCGCCAAAATGCAAAGTCAGGCCTTTTGCTTTATTTCCCGTTCGGTTGTTCCGTGGAAGTTTATTGCAGAGTCAGGAAAAACTGCAGTCCGCAGTGGCGTGCGGGGATCGATTTTTCGCTCGCGTTTCTGTCACAAAAATGCCATTGACCTCCATTTTTTCGCGGTAGGCGGGAAACCTTTTACTTTTCCGGGCTGCGCGACGCGACCCACTGTCGCTTCGCGCTAACCAAAGGGACAGTTTTGTGGACATTGGAGAGTTAATGGAAGGGAAGTTCCACGGCAGTTATGCTGGGTTCACTCACACCTTCCATTCGGTTTTGAAGGCTTTTCTATTGTATTTTAAGAGAGATTTGGAAGTTTGGAATATTTTAAGGTCTAGGTGAACTTTAAGGTTTTGTCGATAACTCCTAACACTTCCAAAACTACTATTACTACAAAAAATGTGTTGAGATTTCCTCAAGATGTCAGATGGCTGTGCTTCCAAGAAATTTCGCTAATTACTTCAAGAAACTTTACCTCAAAAGTGACGTGTCCTAAAATTATTGTTCCTACTGAACTCCAGGCGACTAGGGAGTTTCTAAGAAGTTTCCAAAATATCATAGAAAGGTAAAGGCATCGTAATACCGTTATGCATCCAGAACTGTACTGTACATTACGATATATTACAGTACCTACATTATAGAACAGTACTGTACTGTAACTGCTCGATGGGGAATTGCAAATATCTCCTTTTCCAAAACTTTGTACTGTTTTGTACTGAATTCTTTTCTAAAAATACAAGGCGTGAATTGGGGCCTGGAAAGTTTTGCCAGTAACTCCAAACGCCCCTACTGAGCTCTCAACGAGAAAGGAGTTTCCGAGAAGTTCACAAATTCTCCTGGAAAGTTGAAGGCATTTTGATCCCGTTTTGTATCCAAACACGTATTGCAATGGCACTCCAAAAGCATAAAGAGTTGAAAATATGTAAGTAACCTCCTTCTTTTCCAAAACTTTAGACTGGATTATTTTCCAGAAAATTGATACATTTCCTCTTCGCCAATTGCAGGGCGTGATTTGGTGTCCGCAAAGTTTTGCCAGTAACTCGAGACGCCACTACTGAGCTCCTAGCGACAATGGAGTTTTCAGGAGTTCCGGAAATTTCCTACGAAGTTGAGGGCATTGTAATCTCCTTTTGTATCCAGGTAAGTAATGTCGTGGCATGTCAATAGTATAAAGAGCTGCAAACATGAAGTCTCCTTCTTTTCCAAAATTTTAAATTGGATTATTTTCCAAAAAATTGAGATATTCTCTCTTCTCAAATTGCAGGACGTGAATTGGTGTTCGTAAAGTTTTGCTAGTAACTTCGAACGCCCCTACTGAACTCCCACTAATAAGGGAGTTTTCGAGAAGTTTTTAAAATCTCCTGGAAAGGTGAGAGCATCGTAATCATGTTTTGGGCCCAGATATGTGCTGTCATGGCGAGCTAATAGTATAAGGAGTTGCTAATAGAGAATCTCCTTCTTCTCCAAAATTTTAAACTGTATTATTTTCCAGGAAATTGACATTGTCTCTTCACAAATGGTAGGGCGTGAATTAGTGCCCTCAAAGTATAGCCAGTAACTCCTAACGCCACTACTGAACTCCTAGCGACAATGGAGTTTTTGAGAAGTTCCCAAAATCTCCTGGAATGTTGAAAGCACTGTATTCAGAGGTAAGTATTGCAGTGGCATGTCAATAGTATAAAGAGCTGCAAAAATCTTCTTTTTCAAAATTTTAAACTGGATTATTTTCCAAAAAATGGACATATACTTTCTTCTCCAAAGGCAGGACGTGAAATGGTGTTCGTAAAGTTTTGGTAGTAACTCTGAACACTTCTACAGAACCCCCAGCAACAAGGGAGTTTTCGAGAAGTTCCTCAAATCTCCTGGAAAGGTGAAAGCATCGTAATCATGTTCTGAGCACAGATATGTGCCGTAATGGCGAGCTAATAGTATAAGGAGTTGCAAATATAGAATCACCTTCTTCTCCAAAATTTTAAACTGTATTATTTTCCAGAAAATGACATTGTCTCTTTACCAATGGTAGGGCGTAAATTAGTGCCCTCAAAGTTTAGCCAGTAACTCCTAACGCATCTACTGAACTCCTAACGACAATGGAGTTTTTTGGAAGTTTCCAAAATCTCCTGGAATGTTGAAGGCATTGTATTCAGGTAAGTATTGCAGTGGCATGTCAATAGTATAAAGAGCTGCAAAAATCTCCTTCTTTTTCAAAATTTTAAACTGGATTATTTTCCAAAAAAATTACATAGGTATCTCTCTTCTCCAATTATTGCAGGACGTGAATTGGTGTTCGCAAAGTTTTGCTAGTAACTCCGAACACTCCTACTGAACTCCCAGCAACAAGGGAGTTTTCCAGAAGATCCTTAAATCTCCTGGAAAGGTGAAAGCATCGTAATTATGTTTTGGGCTCAGATATGTGATGTGATGGCGAGCTAATAGCTAATAGTATTATAAGGAGTTGCAAATATAGAGTCTCCTTCTTCTCCAAAATTTTAAAATGTATTATTTTCCAGGAAATTGACATTGTCTCTTCACCAATGGTAGGGTGTGAATTGGTGCCCTCAAAGTTTAGCCAGTAACACCAAACGCCACTACTGAACTCCTAGCGACAATGGAGTTTTCGGGAAGTTCCCAAAATCTCCTGGAATGTTAAAGGCATTGTAGGTATACTGGATTATTTTCCAAAAAATGAACATATACACTCCCTTCTCCAATTGCAGGACGTGAATTGGTGTTCGTAAAGATTTGCTAGTAACTCCATACACTCCTACTGAACTCCCAGCAACAAGGGAGTTTCCGAGAAGTTCCCCAAATCTCCTGGAAAGGTGAAAGCATCGTAATCATGTTTTGGGCCCAGATATGTGCTGTCATGGCGAGCTAATAATATAAGGAGTTGCTAATAGAGAATCTCCTTTTTCTCCAAAATTTTAAACTGTATTATTTTCCAGGAAATTGACATTGTCTCTTCACCAATGGTAGGGCGTGAATTGGTGCATTCAGAGTTTAGCCAGTAACTCTAAACGCCACTACTGAACTCCTAGCGACAATGGAGTTTTCGGGAAGTTCCCGAAATCTCCTGGAAAGTTGAAAGCATTATATCCAGGTAAGTATTGCAATGGCACGCCAATAGTATAAAGAGTTGCAAATATGAAATCTCCATCTTTTCCAAAATTTTAAACTGGATTTTTTCCAAGAAATTGACATATACTCTCTTCTCCAATTGCAGGACGTGAATTGGTGTCAGCAAAGTTTTACTAGTAACTTCTAACGCCCCTACTGAACTCCCAGTAATAAGGGAGTTTTCGAGAAGTTCCTCAAATCTCCTGGAAAGCTGAAAGCATCGTAATCATGTTTTGGGCCGAGATATGTGATTTGATGGCGAGCTACAAGTATTATAAGGAGTTGCAAATTTAGAATCTCCTTCTTTTCCAAAATTTTAAATTGTATTGACATCTTGTCTCTTCCCCAATTGCAGGGCGTGAATTTGCTGCCCTCAAAGTTTTGCCAGTAACTTCAAACGCCATTTCTGAACTCCGAGCGACAATAGAGTGTTCGGGAAGTTCCCAAAATCTCCTGGAAAGTTGAAGGCATTATATCTAGGTAAGTATTGCAATGGCACGGCAATAGTAAAAAGAGTTGTAAATATGAAACCTCCTTCTTTTCCAAAATTCCAAAGTCCAAAAACTGATGTATTATTTCCCAGAAAACTGATATATTCTCTCTTCACCAATGGCACCAAGGAGTTTCCCAGAAGTTCTGATAATCCCCTAAAACGGCAATGTAGTGCCGTTCTAGGTAGTAACATTCATTATTCACTTTTGACTTCCACATCAATTGCTTAAAAATAACATTACCGCTTCAATACTGCTTCAACAACGATAATACTCTTTCACATGCACTTCCAGACAATATCAAATACCCCAGCCTTTCCAGGCGGCTTCCCTATATCCGGAGTTTACTAATTGTTATTGACCCTCTCAATTATTTGTTCACAATTAAAATTTCAGGCATATTAACCCTTTAACCGCGGGCCCTCCTCTTCTATTTGCACAAATCCGCAACCATAGAGAGAGAGATATGTATACGCACGCTAATTATAGCAGTAGTTTCGGTCTGTGGGGCGGTTAATTGCACACCCCCGCTGCACCGATTGTTAACGCTCATCAACAACTAACGAGAGACGTGGAACGGAGGATTTACGTTAGATAGGTCAGTGGATGATGTAAAAACGTCGCTGGTAATTGTTGAAATCGGGGATGGACAGAACATATTGTAGGTTAAGTGTAGTCTTTCCAAAGTCAATTTAAGATATACGGAAAATGGAGTGTTACTGAGAAATTACAGGAACTGTAACTTCAACTCATTACATTACTGCCACAAGGTGCATCCTTAAAAAAACGATAAGAGTCTTGAAAGTGACTGCAACGCAGTTACCTACACAGTTGTAATATAACACAGTTAATCAATTTAGCATATCTCTCATCACTTGGTCCCACTGTTTTGGCTTACTAAATTCGAACAGGAAATACTGTACATATCCAACTAAATTAACCTTTCAACAATCAAACCTCATAAACGATATAAATAAGTATCTCATTATTTGTCTGAATGGATATTTCATATCGACTTCCTTATAATCCGTTCCAGTCATTCGATACAGGTATGTCTGAACGTTGATGTCAACAATCTAATTGGTATAATATACCCTTCATTCATTTCCATAAAATTTTACGACCGGAGATTACCCGCGTATTACGTAAGGTGCGATTACTGTACTGCAAAGGTTGCGGCTTTCATTCATCGGGCGTGTTTCATATCTTCGTCGATAGCGATTAAATTACTTGTATGTGTAACGGATCAATTAAGGTTTTATCACGGCCACATGCCTCCGATCGGGCGGCGGGAACAAAAATTCGCGAATGGTCATTAGGTCAGGAATGAGTGTACTTCTCGCGAGATAAAGCGTTTCGCAACTGGAATCGTAGAAATGAGAGGAAAGTACTCTTAAAGATATTGAATTTCTAATGCTCTTTTGGGGGAATTTAATGACAACAATTGGATATCTAAAGATCCTACAAAAGTCTAGAATTTTCTCGAAAATCTGATGACTTTTTAGGACTGCACTACAGCACAATCGCGTGGACAAAAATACAAGAATAATCAATAATAATAATAACACATGTTATATTAGTACAGGATAGAATAACACACAATAAAATTATTTCAATTAATTCACAGTTAATTCCTCCTTACCTCTGTGTTGTTTTCCTTCTAAAGAATTTAGACAGTACAAGTCAGTGCCTGTTCTATGGTCACCATATAAGAAAACTCAAAAAGGTTTAAAAAATCATTAAGTGCTCCCAGTTGCATTTCAAATTCACTCTCGCGGGTCCAACGTTTCTTCAGAAAAATCTATGAAAGTTCAACAACGTCAGGTTTTAAATACCTACTTCTTCAGTACTGTGGATGCTCAAAAATCCTTACGGGGCAAGTAGTTCAAGGCGTTTCAATGGAGTTTTCCAGATTTTAAATTCTTCCAATCCTCTTCCATTTAGTAGAGTTTTGGCTTCAAATGTTTCAAAAAAGCGAAAATGCAAGGGAACTTTCCAACGTTTCGAGATTTCTGGTTATGTTTCTGCATAACAGAAAAGTCCTCAGGAAGTTTTATAGCAACTTAAAGTTCTTGTAGAGAATTCTTAAAATGGTGACGTTGTCAAGAAGTTTCTTAGACTCGTAAAGATAATAACATCATAAAGTACCTATTCTGTAACGTCCAAATGAACTTAATGGAATTAGATCATGCAAACTTATCCATTGATCTGAGTATTTTCATCCACTGAACTCTATAGAAAAACAATTCATCTTTTATTATTTTTAGTTCATTTAAATGACAGTTGTTGAATTTCTAGATTCTACAAATATCTGGAATGATTTTGCAAATCTAATGACTTGCAGCAATTTTTTAAAACTCTGAAACACCCAATTTGAAAACTTTCTGATTAAGTGAGTAGAATATTGATAACAACATATGAGTTACTCTTATTCTATATTATCTTCTAAGATTCTCATTCATTTGTTACTTATTTTAGTATATTTCCAGATTTATAAATTATACAAAAATCTAGAAAGTAGCTCACAAATTTAATTCCTTATGTAGTAACAAACTCTGCTGAAATCACCCTTATATAATTACAATTAACCGATTCATTCGTCGTACTTTCATCCTTGCCCATTTGGCACTTGAATACACTTGTATAAATATAGGGGATAGGTTTACATTAGATACACTGTAGATTGGAAATTTTTACTCATCAAATTCTCACTGTACTCTTAAGTATAAAATCCTGGCAACCAGTTACAAAAACTACCAGTTTTGTTACATTATTAAATTAATATTAAATTGTATTTAAATTCTCAGTCCCTGGTTTCACCCTCTTCGTCCTCGTCTTCAGCGCCTCGAATGAACAAGACATTATTGCATCGGACTAGCACTTCGCCTAGGTTACCTGTAAATTGAAAACAAGCATTGTACGTGTAAATCAAACTGTATGAACTATGTGGCCTTCCAGTTGAAGCAATGAAGTAGATTTCCAGACTGTTAGGCAGTGGTCTAAACAGGTTTTTTGATCCAGTTTGGACCAAAATTAAGGCTCAAAAACCTGTTCTACATAATCCAGAATTTGTTTAGTGGTAGCGTAATTGTCAGCACTTACCAGTAGAACTTCCCCCGATGTATTCCTCTGTGTTAGCAAGCTGTAAGTTCATGTAGCCGTCCACCGAGACCAAGTAGCCTTTGTACTCGTGGCCCCACTTCAGTTTCACCATCACGGCCTTACCTGTGAGGCTGTTCAGGAAGGGTTTGGGGTTAATGGGCATAGCAGCCGACATCTTCGGTTGATTTTTATCTGGGTAGTCAACAAAATATGTAAATACGCTTCGAAAACGCAAAGGCGGCTAATTTGAGGTTAGTAAGGTTATGTTTACTGTCAAAAGTCAAGCATGGAAGCATGTAACATTGCTACCAACCACGTGAAAAGAATTTGTGATGTGTGATGGAGGTTCAGCCTTAAACATTCAGAAATCTTTAACGATAAGGATAAGTTTAAATGAAGTCTCGGTATACTTCCACTTTAGCACCCTGAACTGTCACAAGCACAGAACGTAAATTAAAGAATGGGGCGGAACGTATACTTTGACAGTTTTGTTGCCAGATCAATTTTATTTCACATAAACTAATTGTACAGACTTGTTTAATTTATGCAACCAACTACGCGAGAACTTGTGTGTTTGAAATAAGATCTTTCCTTAAATTTTATGGAAGTTCTTCCAGCTTTTTACGTATGTGCGCTGTGTTCGCGAAATTTATCTCGGATTGGTTTACCCTCTAGTTGCTTCCCATTTGCACACCGAGTATTGATACATTACAGACTATATTTAAAGATAAGTTTGTCCAATTTTAGCATAACACTTAAAAATGGTAACAAACAGTCAAACAGTTAACGGTACAAAGTACAGCTAGTATTAATATGCAAAAATTGAAAGCAATAGAACCCAATAAATATATCACGCTTTTAGACAGTCGAAACACAACCTCGCCACGAGAATCTTCAAAGAGCAATGCACAGGAGCAATGGACGAATTAGGCTAATAAAGCACTTATAACCCCATTTTAGGCTCTCTCTTCGCGGCTTTATTTCTCTGACCGTTATTATCCGTTCCATTATGAATTTACAAAACCGTTTGTTTTTCCAATAGAAATATGTGGCAACATTGTGTAGTAATGTTTACCTGTCAAAAGTTCAGGGTGCTAAAGTGGAATTATACCGAAGTCTCCTTTGAAAGCTTTATTTAAATTTGGTGGTGGGTCGACGTCTGCTAAGTTACGTAACATCCTCAAAGGTCCTTGAAACGGTTGACCTTGTCGCTTCTTTGCATTCCATGCTGTCCACATGTGACACATTAATGTCAACAAAATGAAAATATCGTCAAAAATCAAATGCGAATGTGACACAAAAATGACTTGATTTATAATTTATTTATCTTCGCAAAATTTTAGGGTTCAAATATGCACGGCCATTCGATCCGGCAGCTCTAATCATGCGATTAACCACGCACGGATCGACGTTTCAGGACTGCTCCAGGTTTCCCCTATTCTCAGATTGAATAATGGAGTTTTACACCTTAGTGGAGAAGCAGAAGAGCAAGGTGGAGACGCCCGATCAACCCTTCATCAGGACGATCGAGTGGGAGATGATGGACAAGGCCAAGTTCTTCCCGTTGTCAATGCTCAGCTCCTTTACCGTACGGTGTGCGTTGTATCCTTTAACGCTGATCAAGACCAGGTTACAGATACAGAAGCGTAATGACTTGTACACGGGTAAGGCGACTTATATAACGCGCCGGTCTCCTAATCGATACTCATTTATTAATTCCAGAATGTGTGTATGATGATCTGAGGAAATTGCTTGATTTTCAAGTGCATTCACAATTATTACGCAATGTTGTAAATTACAACATTTGTGAATTAGTTGTAGATGGATAAATTTTGATAAGGCTGGAGATAGTTTATGGTTATTTACAAACATTATCTGTAATCAGTTTTTTGGTTCCGAACGTTGTACCTAATTTGAAGTTTACTGCACTAAACAATTGAACTTCCATTTTCTCTCTACTTTTATTGCAACAACCACATATACTTCTACAAGTTACTAGACAAATCTTACTGAAAGTTGCATCTAGCTAATATGTTTCCTGTCTCTTAGAAGTTGCTTGACTTACTACTTCTGTTATTAGTTAAAAATTGATTGAAAAAGTTCAATAAACAATATGTTCTCTGTCGAGTAATTCAGAAATGTCTAATTTTCAATTTAGGCAGCATGTACTATGGACTTTCTAGTGGTTGATAGTTCAAGAATTTGGTAAAATGTTCAATCTAGAATGCTATTCTTCACATAAATCTAAGAGAAGGTAAAGCACATAAGTAGTGAAGCTTCTCGAAAGAAATTTTAAAGCTGCTAGATTTAAATTCTATTAACTTAACTCTTAGTCTTTCACTGGAATCTCTTGAACTTCATAAAATCTATCAAAGCAGCTATCTAGCAACATACTTTTGTACTTCTCTATTGGGCTACGCCTATCAGTATATTTTATTGGTGCTATAATTACTCTACAATAACAAAACCGAGTATCAAAAAATCACTAAACTAATCCTTCTTTTCCAGGTATGTTCGATGCTTACGGTAAAATCTACCGCTACGAAGGTTTCACGGGACTCTACCGAGGCTTCTGGGTTTCATCGGTACAAATAATTAGCGGTAATGTGCCTAGTTGGTGATTAAGTAAAAGTTGAAAGAGGGACTTGTTCCAGGTGTGTTTTACATATCCACTTACGAAGGCGTTAGGCACATTTTAAGTAAAAGACAAATCCATTCGAATGTCAGGGCGTTGATAGCGGGCGGCGCCGCTTCGCTGGTTGGACAGACGATCATTGTACCGTTCGACGTCCTCAGCCAGCACTTGATGATGATGGGAGTCCACGGGAAGGGGCAAGAGAAGGTCAGTTCTGAGATCAGGAAAGACTTGTCACTCAAAGGCTTTTTGTTTCAGGCATTTAATACTTTAGGAATACATTTGAAACCTGGTAGAAGTAAATTAGCTATAACGTTAGAAGTCACAAGGCATATCTTTAAAGTGGACGGAATCTCGGGTTTCTATCGTGGTTATTGGGCTAGCCTTTGCGCTTATGTTCCTAACTCTGCTCTGTGGTGGGGATTTTACCATTTTTATCAAGGTAGGTTAGGAAATTCTTGTCGTAATGCTGTATATTTGAACTTTTTTGTTCAGATGAGCTAGTGGCGATAGTTCCTTCGTGGGTCTCCCACCTGTTCATCCAGAGCATAGCGGGTACCCTGGGCGGGTTCACGACCACAATCCTGACCAATCCGCTGGACATAGTGAGGGCCAGGCTGCAGGTGCAAAGGCTGGGCTCGATGCGTTGCGCCTTCAGGGACCTGTGGGTGGAGGAGGGCCTCAGGATGTTCTCGAAGGGGCTGAGCGCCCGGCTCATCCAATCGGCCACCTTCAGTTTTAGCATAATCCTCGGTTACGAGACCATCAAGAGGTTGTCTGTTAACGATGAGTACAAGAAGTACGTGCACTGGTGATACTTTTTATTGTACAGTTAGTGATCTTGTTGATTTGTTAAATTTTGTTACCGTTATTTTTTTGAGATTAATATTTATTGAACAGAGTTTATGTGAAATGTTAAATCAGGAAGCTGCGAGGGGATGCAATAAAAGGACGCGTTAGAAGGGCCAGTTGTGTGTTAGGTAAATTATTTAGTGTTTCGTTAACTGGTGCTATATTACATATGGAACTAGGCAGAGGTTACCAGTTGGAACCCACCAAATCTCGACTCACCCGTGACTGCCATTGGATATCTATCGGTGCCTATGAAACTTGTGAAGTACAGCTGTCAATAATAACAAACTGTTTGCCGGCTCGGAACTGTACTTCATAATGAAACCAGGGAAGCATTATAATTAGTGCAAATGTTCATTTCTTCTTTAAGTAAATAAGTCCAGACTTTGGGGACAATAATACTATTTCAATCTTTCAAATAGAGGTACGTCAAAGTACAAATATGGAAAGGGTGAAAATGGATTGCAAGTTTTCACAAACAAAAGTTGATCAACCTATTAAACAAAGAATGAGTACAGGGTATTTATTTTGATGAATTTCAATAAAACATAATGTTCCAATCGTTTTTACAGCCTGAAGCCGCAGGACGTTTATTTTATCTCTTTATTAAATAGGTCGATTAACTTTTGAACCAAAAGAAGCTACTATGTTCCAGTATCGTGATAGAATGTAAAGTTGTTAGATTCAATGTTTTTAATAGTTCTATCTATATTTAAGGGATGATGAAACATTGATGTTAATAAAAAGGCTCATAATTAGTTTCATTTTAATTTAACCATAAACAAACATATCGTACATTTCCTTCCGAATAAAGCCCATGTTACTTTTAAGTTTACTTTTCACAGACATTTGATTTACTCCATGAACTAGTAGACAGTAGCAAGAGATATGAGGTGCACAATATGTTATGCAAGTAAAATTCATCTAGGAAACACTTTAAAGTTTATGTGCACGTCAGGTACCTATATTGCTTACAACATAAAACTTAATATCTTATCAATACCAATCACATCGATCAATATTTCTGATAATTATAATTACGTTGTGTTAAATGCTTAAAAAATATACCTAGGTATGTAGGACACTTTAACAATAGTGATTAATTTTTGATTGCAAGTAACTCTCAATATTGTGGTAACAAAACACTCAATGATTTCCATTAACTTTTGCTTCCATCAATAAAATCTTGTAAAACGTCTCTAAAAACTATCACAAGGCTATTCTAAAACATGTTCAAAAAGGTATCACATCTACAGGTCGAATAAAGGGGAGGCACGTACTAGAGGCAGGAGTGAATAAATTTAATCTCCTATTAACAGTGTAACACGACCAGGGAGTAAAGTGCGTGATTATTGTCGTAAAATAAAGTTTACACTCCCTTGTTATTAAGAAATTATTTAAATGTGCCAGTTACATGCAATATGTTGGGAGAACAGTCTTCACTAAAATCTACAAGAGGTTGAGGGTAGTTATTGATTAGTCGTTAGATCGATTCCACATAGTTTTTCAATAATCGTTGCAAACTTCATAAAAGCATGAATATGCCTATCTCGCAAAGACAAAATACAAACATAAATCAACAAGAAAGCTGATCACTTTCATTAACTTCACTTTTTTTTTAAAAGCACCACAATAGTATAAAATACTAACTCAAACAAATAAAATTAATATTCCTTCAGCTCGGTACATAAACAAAAATTAGTATAGTATGTAGTACAAGTGAGTTCTTTCCAAAATATTTTAAAACAAATATTTAAAACTTAAAGAAAACAACACTGGAAATTAGGGAGCGATAAATGTTCCTACTCGCAATTAATTATAATTTCAATAACTTACACACTAGTCACAACACAAAACAACAAAAGTAATAGATTCACTCGAACATTTACCCTACCCGCTAAAGCTTTATCGAATTTAATAAGAAAATATGGCCACTAAACTTCTTAAACCTTATAAGACAAAAGCGATTGAAGTGCTTGATGAAATTGAATTTAGTGTTATTACCTACGTCAAATCAGTCCAAAGTTGTCTCCAGTAATTCGAGCGAGTCTAAAAACAATTCGACTGCCTCAATATGTATATTTTGGGTTTTCCTGTTACTATTTCTTAAACAACGTGATGTTTACGGGACACAACCCCGGACCGCTCCGCACAACTAAAAATCACCTAAATGTAATATTGCTTGCCTAATTAAACGTAACGTAACCATACTTACAGGGGAAGCGCCCGACCGCTCTCACTGCTTATACCCCATCAGCTCCTGCAGGTTGACGAGGCCCATGTCGATGTTGTAATCGTCCAGCTGGTCCAGGTAGTCTATGCTGGGCGTCGAGTTGCCCATCATGGAGTTCGTCGTCGCCATCGAGCTGACGCAACTGCACAGACATAACCAGACATCACATACTGCAACACAGACAACCAATAACAAGCGTAATGACTGGGTGTGCGGTTAAAGACGAAATTCAGTGTACGTTGTATATAAGTGAGGAGGTCCAAAGTACGGTACCGAGAAGTAAATGTTGCAATGTGTCTGGTTAGGTCTGTTTGCAGCATGCAAGTCTCATGGGGGGGTTTTTCGTTTTTTATGTGGTAAGGGTGATTGGTGACTGTGATAACACTTAAAATCGAGTAACAACTACAAGTATGGGCTTTAACGATCCTTAGAACTGACTGAAACTGCTAATAAGACTAACTTTTTTTTCAAATATCTACACTTCTCATGTGGATCATTCTATCATGAGACGTGCCTAGTATAACAAACCCTGTTCTCAAAAAAAATTTATTGGCATAATTGTATAATACAACTTAACTCACGAATATAAAAACATCTAAAAAAGAATGTATACAACAAGCTATTAAAATCGCAAGCAAATTCAATCTTTACATTTTTGGTGACGAAAAATGAACGAATCTAGCTCGAAACAAATAATCTTTTAGCATTAGCTAGGAATACTAATAATAAAAAATAATACTTGATCCTAAATGGTAAATTATCACATTTATTCTGAACTTCTTTTTTGGAATTTCGATATGTTACCTTTTTTAAAAATACACTTCGATGTTCATCAATACTGTGTAAACTTGTTATAAAAATATTTCAATTTAAACCTATCCCCGATTGAACTAAAATGGAAATTTCTTCTAACTGTGAGTACTAAATAAAACATTAAGCATTATGGCATATACAATTTAAAAAAATTTAAAGTTATTTCTATATCACTAAATATAAAGCACATAGGTTCACAGATAGACATTTTCATCAATGTGTAAATTGGTCCATTAGCATACATCTTTGTATGTCTTATAAATCGAGCATACTCTGAAAGCTAAAGATGTATATGTTAAAAATGCTATCACAAAACGCCCATATCATTTTCAATGTACAAGCTATTTACCTGCCAACCGACGGCGTGTCTCTGGACGGGTCCGGGGACTGCATGAAGGTGTGCGGCGTGTTCGGGAAAGACGTGTGTCCAGAGATACCCGGCACATAGGTCACCAAATGGGGTTTCACGTAACCATTATTTGAAGTCGGGGTATTCTCTGCAAGAAATTAACAAGACATGTAATTTAAAAGAATTAACATAAATTTATGAAATCAGTCTCACATTAACAAACAGTTTAAAAAACAAACATGTTTAGGCATTTCTACAGATATTAATTAAATAAGAGGCTTACCGTGATATGGAGTGTAATATTTTCCAAAAGGTATATCTTTGGATATATCGGGATATAAAAATACAAGATGATTTAAATCAGCAATCCGATCTGCCAGCGTTCGTATTGCGAAATCTTTAGAAGTGAAAGGTTGTAAGCTGAAAACTTCCCCGGAATCTACAACAAACGATGTACAACGAATTTACAGGTACCATCGGGTGACTCACAATTAAACTCACCAGAAACCCAAGCGATCGTAATGCCTCCTAACTCACTATCAGAGAACCTTAACAAAAATGTACCACATGGACATGTCAACAGCATTTCCTCCGCCTGCCTCTTCCTTACAAAACCCATGATAGCCCTGAAATACAGACATACAGAAAACCATTTCGATTCGAAATGGAGTTCTCTCACCCGTCGACCCAAGGAGCCCTTAGGTGTTCCCTCGTAAGTTTCATGATGGCGTAAAACCATTCCCAGAAAGTGAAATTTCTGTCGTTCAACGGTTCCTTACAGAATTGAGCCCAGCTCAACATCTGATTGGTCGTCTCGTTGTAATTGCCTCTGAACGCTTTCTCGGCCAGGAATTTCAGATTGTCGTCCGTCAACGGTCTACCGGTCGCCGCCCTGAACTTCATAGATAACGTCTCTGCTACCTTATTCCAAGGAACCTGTTAAAACAGGATGTAAATTGTTTGTAAAAAATAGTTGAACAGTATTTATACCACAAATTTTTATGATTGTTAACCATATACATATAAAGGTATATACTGAGCATAAGTGGGAATTACATGTCCCAACAATATCAAATAGATATATAAATCTCTCATAAGTCTGTCTTTGTTTGCATGTGTCTACTTATGCGCAAGTGCAAGCGCCGACGAATGAACTGCAATAACCATTTAGGCGCGCAATTAAAACTATTTTGATACCCAGTACCGCCTTTACATGTCGTATTGAATCCAGTTAGTCTTTAATTTGTAAAGAAACCGTTTACAAACGTAAGCTGACATTCAACACATTCAAACAAGCAAATAAATGGCGAGATTGGTGAGGCGAAATGAGCAAACGAGGTTAAAGCAGGTTAAAGTAAAGACACAGGACCACGATACAAATCCGACCAATCGAACACGAAGGCGCATGCGCCTGACACTGAAGTGCAACTAGGAGAAATGGACTTATGAGCATATCGCTATTTCTATCTCATATTGTTGGAACCTAAATCCACTTATTGTCTTATGGGCTAGGCTCAGTATAGACCTTTATATGTATATGGTGTTAACTGATCAAAATAAGTGAATAACACATTATTTACAAATTTGAACTTCAATAATACAAATGTGAAAAGGGCATGACTCCACTTCACTCATTTCCCATATTTAGAATACCTTATCAGGTACGTGGAAAGGCATTCTTCCAGGCTCTGCAAAGGCGTTGTCCCACGTTACGGTCGCCCAGGCGTGCGGTTCCTGGTTCCCATGTACGATCACCACCACTGGTAAACTCAAAGTCCACACCTAAAACATAAATTTTTTTGAAATACAGAATTGGTGTAAATTGACATCTGGTGTAATGAACGTTATTATGGGTGAAACCTCTTACCTGGAACATGAGTTCACCGCCCCCCACGTTGAACTGTGACTGGAAAAACAACGAGAACTTCTCGTCCATCACGCTCTCGGTTCCCTTCTTCTCGGCCCTCTTGATTTTCTTCAATTGCATGTTCCTGAAGCTCACCGACAACTGCCTCGTCGCCTGCTGGTATTCCATCGTGCCGGTATTGTTGAGGATTTCTCCAGAGCTCTCACCGCTTTTACCCAGCTTATCGTTCTTCAGGAGCATGTTCGCCTGCGCCTCAGAGATGATCGTCACCTTCACCTGAGGCGGGGTCATGTACACGTTGAGTTTGCCGCCGACGAGCAGCCGGACCGTCGCAGTAAACCTACGAGAACAAATCATTGTTGACAAGGTTCTCTCACTGTTTGAGACCCTGCTGAAATATGTATGTATGCCATGTATGTATCGAGTGGTTTTTTAAATTTCACCTCATAATAGGCTGTGGATAGTGTTTGTGAATGCGCCTTACTAAAAAATGTCAAAATTGACATAACCTCACTTTTTTAATAAAAATTTAAATTGCTCCAATCGGTTAAGTGTCTTGAAAAAGACAGCTCACTCATCTACGCCTAATTAATAGAGCCAAGCTGTCTTTTTCAAGACACTAGTAACTGATTGGAGCAGTTTCAATTTTTATTAAAAAAGTGAGGTTCTGTCAATTTTGACATTTTTAGTAAGGCGCATTCACAAACACTATCCACAGCCTACTATGAGATGAAATTTAAAAAAACACCCGATATAATATTACATTTTGTATGTTTTGTCGTGATCCTTACTTTGTATTTCGTTCAACGGGTTCACCTGAATCCACTTACCTCGTGTTCGTTTTCATGACTTGCGGTGGTTGTTTCTCGATTATGAAAGTCGACGTGACTAAGGTGGACAGGAGCTGGGTGATCTCTTGCAACAATTGCGGCAAAACATCTGCAACCCCAGGCGGGTCCAAAGCCAGCTTCTGCTTCAGCCGATCCACCTCTTTTATTTGTTGCCTGTTCAGCCATATCAGCTCGGCTAGACTCTCGCACCTGTCGAAAACATTATTACACGCCTTCAAAACCGAGGTCGATAGATCTCACCATTCCTGTATTGTGTCTAGGTTGTTATTGAATATGGCACCGTTTCCTGCTAACGCCTGTTCCCTTTTCCACTTGATGAGTTCCTCGTCGAGGACGTGTGTCTGTAACTGCATCAGAAGCTGACAGGTCTCTTTGAGTTTCTCGCTCAGGGCCAGCCTCAGCTGCATCACGCTAGCCACTTTCTGATTCAAGACCTGCTCCAGGATCTCTTTTTGCCTTTGGAGTTTCTGGATGTGCTCAGTTGGCTGAGTGCCTGGTTGACTAGTGATCTGCTGAAGGAGAGCTAAGGGGCAGAATTTCATTAGAATTAAATCGAGGACAGTATCTCGAACATACCGTTTACTTTTGTACACTCGTGATACTGCAAAGCAAAGGATTCCTGCTCCTGTTCCATCTTCCTCAAGTCCTCGGCAGTGGTCTAAACGTCACGCAAAACATAAATTACTTCGAACGACTTTCTAGAAGATTTTACTACCTGAGTTCTCCCTCTCAGCACCTCAATTTTGTGCATCACTTCCGCACTAGTGTTAGGAACCATCAGATTTGGCAGGCCGCTCAAATTCTCTCCGGCGGCTCGGATAAGCTTCATTTCCGTGGACAAACACTGTCGGATGTAGTTGAATAGCTGCATTGGATTACCACTGGAATATATTTGTTATCGGCTCATTGTCCATGCCAAACTGATTCAGAATGTGCATTTATAGCAGGTTCGGGAGTGCAAATATTGTGATTCATTTCCTGACTTTATGTAGTAAGATGTTCTTACCGTTTATCAGATAAGTGTTGAGTAAACAAGAAATGTGAATAGGGCGATTGCAACAATAAATTGATTAAGTTGTTTATCTTGTTTAAAATGGAATGTAATGCTGAGTTATTAAAAAATTATGCACCACTATTTAATTTTTCACCAGAACACTATTTTTAACAAGAATCACTCTTTGTGATATATTTTGTTAACATCGACAGTATTTTACTTGTTGTTATTTACTTATTTCGAGAATGCATTATTTTTAAACAGAGTTCAGTGGTCTCAAATCCGAGAACTAAACATTACATTTCTTAAGAATCGGAAGTAATTTAAAAAAAGTTCCTTCACCCTCACCCATATCTCTGACGTATTGTTTTTGCAGCTTCCGCGAGCCTCAACTTCGTGAAGATGAACTCTGCGTCCGTCACGACGGCGGCTTTGTTCTCGATCTCGTTAATTAACGAATTGACCAGTCCGGCCACATACTGCTCGTGCTGTGGATTGTCGGGGACAGGTTCGATCTCCGACCTGTAAAAAAACATATATACAGTCGACGTGGTTCGTGATGGATGCTCCGTGGGCCCTAGTTGGAAGAGTCCATTCAATCCGAAATTGGTTTTTTGAAGTAGTAAAAAAATTTAGCGATACTGAGCTGGTTACAAGTCCAATCTTGAGACAGCACCACTAACATTATTTCTTATGATGTCTTAAAAACCAGCGGAAATAATTGATTTGTTTTAGGGTCATCAGGAGCACCCAAAAAGAATTTTCATAAAAACGGCTCGGCCAAGTTCATAGACATTGTAAATCTGTTATGGAGACATTAAAAGCCTATGGGGCCCATCTTTTGGGTACTGATCGTTTATGTGAATCTCTGTTTTAAGTAATGCAATTTTAAAATGAACCTGTGGGAAAAATTGACTCTAATTTTACCCACGGTCATCGCTACAATACTTTCCGCAGCGTGACAGTCTGTTACTACTTGATTGACCAATATTAATGAAGATCTCATGGTACGATATTAAAAAACGGATTGATATGAGGCAGATAACGGGCTTTCCGATGTTGGTTTATTAATCGGAGCCATAGAAACGAGATAAAGCGCCCGTTCAAAAAATTCCTCGCCCATGGTGAGATAAGTGCAAAGGATGAACTTCTTATCAATCAGCCACCGCTAATCTTACCAAAACTTCTCCTCGATGAACTGTGCGAGGTAATGCCTGACTTCGATGGGGAAGTACTGCCCGTAGATCGCCCGGATCTGCTCGAGGCTCTCCTGCGGGAGCTGCTGAGCCTTGGCCCAAAGCGCCATCCTCCTGTGAACGTTTCCCGGTCGCTCTCTTACTAAATGCGAAACGCACGCTCGCACTCATATACAAAATAAATACTTGAAAGGTCCCAAGGTCACTCGATCGCGGGAGCTGCCCCCGAGAGACCACTCATGCCACACCACACGCTCGGGAGTGCGAACTGAACAGGGGGCCTCTCTCTAATCTTCCTCCTCGGGCATTTAAAACGCGGGAGACCGTTTTCGATTCGAGAAACAAAGCTGGCGGTGCTCGGGCAGCGGATTTTACTCGACGACCGTCACAACATCCGCGACGACCATCTCGGATGATTCGAGGAAAACCGGTCACGTGACCGGCAACGAGACGATTTTTCGCGACGCGCCAGTCCGACCGATCGCCGTCGGGACCCGGAGTAGATTTAAACGCGTGGAATTTCGAGGAGTGAAACCTCTGAAAATTGAACGTCTTTCTACGAAAGTCTGTAATGGTCGGTGAAAGTGAAAGCACGAAACACTTTTAGGTTTTAAACCCGAAATCTCTCGACCACGTGACTGAATCCGAGCGCTCGATTGGTTCGGTTAGATTTCGCCGGGATACCAACATAACCGCACTAAACAATGACTAATAATAAAGTCCCCAGGACGAAGTAAAGTGTGTTTTTTCAGTGCATTTACATAATTTTATTTTCGCTTATAATCCATTCTATAAAATAATGTCAGTTACATTTGAAGACGGACGCCCCTCGAGGTCCCCGTGAACCACCCAGCCCTACTGCGTAAGGTGAGGAACAATAAGTTAAACATGTGACAATCAAACAACAAATAACAATCATTACACAACCCGGGACCCATTCAATAATAATCCGGGATGGGGGCGCAGGCGATCTTGGCGAAGTCCTCGTACTTGACGGTGCCGTTCGGGCCGACGTTCGCCTCCCGGAAGATCCTGTCCACCTCCTTGGCGGACAGACGTTCGCCCCAGTTCTGGAGAAGGTGCCGGAGCTGCTTGGCCGGGATCACGCCCCTGCCGTCCGCGTCGGCCGCCTTGAACGCGTCCACGACCTCCTTCGGGAGGTTCTCGATCCTCGAATGGATGTGCATTATCTCCAGGAAGTCCGGGAAGGACATTTTACCCCCCTGGAACAGGTCCACCGGGTCACCAGTCAAACACTGGACATCACAATGATTGGCATGGCAACAGAGATATATATGTGATGATGTGATCAAGTGCTGATAACATTTTAAATCTGTGTTTCAGTGAAGGGAACGTTCAAACTGATTTATTAGTCGAAACGTCATTTGTAGAAAGGAAAATTACAGAAATTTCATTATTTGTTGTTTCAAGACATCATATTTATTGCACTGCACGATCACGTAGACATCTCTGATGTGGATGCTGATCTACGATGCTGAGTTGACTCAGTCATATACACAATTATATGAGAAATTTAATTTTATTAATGAGGATCTTTCCTATACATAATAATCACTGATGTTTCCTCTAAATCTGGCATAATGGCCAAATTGTTGATTTGAAGTGAAAATTGCAGGACACAAGTTTCCCAAAATTTTCCACTTGTTACTACAAGGTTTTAAATTTCTCCCAGATTTGTGTCACTACTTCCAAAGAGGTTCTTTGGTTTTTAAAGTTGCCAAACTTCAAGAAACTTCCCAAAGAATTATCTTAAATTGAGTCCTTTATGTATATTATAATTATATTTGAATACAATCCATAAAGCCTTTATACTGATCCCTAGGCCCTTGAGACCTTTACAGGGGAGTATGTTCTTTGTCCGAAATGGCTTGTTTGAAACCTTGCAGGTTGTTGGAATATTAACTAGTATTTCTATAACTACAGGCAATAAACATCCAATTTCCCCAATATTGAACTTATTTCCTGCAGCAAGTCTATTTCAAATCCGAGTTCCTACCATCGATTAATACACATGGAGTCCCCGTTAAGTCTGAATTACCTTCTGTTTCAAATAACCTTTCAGTTCTGATGTCGTAGGGGACAACCCCAAGCTCCTCATGATAACGGTGAGCTCTTCCAGGCTTTTGATCTGGTCCGATCTCGCGAACAGGTAGAAACATTCCCTGAATTCTGTAATAGAAATCGGAGGGTTTATGGTCGGTTTATCATTGTTTAAAAATAGGTGATTGATATCATTGATTGTAAATCGGTATTAATAGATTTGTGTGTCGTGAAGCAAAGTTGGAAATATTTAATTGGGAATTGGTGTCAAGGGAGAATGAAGTTCAAGGTGCGCTTTGGCCGAAATATGAAATTGAGTTAACGTTTGTGGTGATTTAATGTTCAGAACCTGGCAATGAACTGTTTGTTTCCTAATTCCTTCTTATCAGTTCTATAACTGACTACAAACAAGATAGGTTATACTGTATTTGCTTAAATATCTCCTAAACTTACCATCTATGTCCTTTTCTTTAAAGTATCGCGCCTGAAACGAAAGTAATTTAGTAAGATTAAAGGCTTAATCGCTTGATTTTCTCACCATAACGAGCCGAGAATGGTTTGTTTAACTTTTATGGCTGGTGGGGTCGGATGACACGTCAATAGAACTTGATAAAGGAAGTGGAATACCTGTACAGGTGGGAGTACAGTCATAGAGTACAGTCGAGCGCGATAACAAAGTACACTCGGAGAGGAAAGTACCTGTGTTTATCGCTCGTCGGCTCGAGTGGAGTAGGCAGGCCTCGCATTATTAATTATTTATTCGGCTCTTATAAAATTCCGGCGGCGATTATTAATACATTCGCATGTTATCTTCGGTAGAACTCTCTGGTATGAACTTTGCTCCGATCCAATATGCGCAAATAGTGCTGCAGAAAAACATTAAACTGCATGTTATTGCCATTTCAGGATTGGGTAATTAAATAATTGTGCTCGGCCTGTCGTCATGGCTAGAGCTTACGATAGCGACAGGAAAGGTCTCAGGACTCTCAGCAACTCGGAGATTGTCGTTACGAGTTTGGCCGCGGGGGCGATCGCGGGGGCCCTCGCCAAGACCACCATAGCGCCCTTCGACAGGACGAAAATAATTTTCCAGATTGGGTGAGTTTCCAATCCTGCAAAAATGTCCCGTCCTTGTGGAGGTGATCCTTGGTAGTTGTAATAACCGTATTTGTTTATGTTTTTGTTTACGTTTGCATATAGTTGCGTTAATTGATTAGTTTAACATAATAATACTCAGAAGCGGATCCAAGGATAAAAGCAATATTTTGAATAATAAAAAAACGGGATTGATAACGAAGTTGTGAATCAGGATAAAGGACTAAAATTATTTTTATGTAATATTTGATTATATAAGTAATTATGTGATGACTAGTAATTTTTAAAGGATATTAAATATATTTCTCATGGCATAACAAGCTTGTTTATATATGATTAAGTTCGCATGTGGTAGGGCACTAAAGGGTATTGTTATTCACATTATTTGTTTGTTTGTGTTTATAGATTATTCCTATTTATGACGCGGTCTGTTTGCCCACCCACCTTAATTCATTACAACTTTTCTGGATATTTTGGACCATACTATATCCCCTTTTAGCAATATGTGAGCAATATTATTATATTTGTTATACTCATTTTATCATTTCTGGACCAGTGACAGATCTGTTGTGGTTCCATTTCGGGACCAATCGTAAATGAACTCATTTATGTTTCCCATTTATAGGTAAACCCAACTCTCAGAATCGGTCCCTAAGTGGGGAATTCAAATTATCCTTACCGGCATCTGTGAAGTTACGAAATGGAATTACTACTTTTGCCATCGATCCCGAAGTGACAATAAATCCATTTTTTGGGCAGCCAGGTAAAAGGAATAGTGAGGGAAATATAAGAGGTTTATTCCAGGCAGCACCAAATAAACTCCTGGACAAAATTAACGCACCACCACATATATTTTGTGTTATTCCAAAATAATGATGATTTTCAGTTGTTTAGCAATCTTACAAGTAGGCTCTGGGTATACTTCGACAGTTCAAGTAAATGTTGTCAACATGGGTTTTCATTTAAAATTGTAATAGCAAAGAAAAGCATTTTTGATGAAATTTGATTTAAAATCTGATCAGAAATTGTTGCTTATTAAGACTAATTGTTTTGAGCCACCAAAGTTTTTTGTTGTTGATAGTGTAAGTGCGAGTGTTCTCCAGTTTAATAATGAATCGCAGAACAAATTTGTCAGTGGAAGAAGCAGTAAGAGCATCAACTTTGCTGAATGAGGGATATTCGATGCGTCATGTTTGCTAATGTGATAATGTGATTCTTCTTTCGAACGATTAGAAGGCGCTTAAATGAAGCTGGATTAGATAGCAGAAAACCGGCCAAGAAACTCCTGCTCACCACAGAGCACAAAATTCAAAGGTTGCGTTTTGCGAGACAACATCAGGATTGGACTCATAATGATTGGAAGAGGGTTTTATTCTCAGATGAAACGAGAATCAACCTTAAATCTTCTGATGGACGTGAGCGTGTCTGGAGAAGGCCAGGAGAGAGATTTGCAAGTTGCAATATCTCTCCAAGAGTTCCGTTTGGTGGTGGCTCTGTAATGTTTTGTCAGAATTGGTCCCCATACGTGGTAGGTCAATGAATGCAGATTATTATCTGGAACATATTGTTGTTGACCATGTAATGCCATTTGCTTCTATTGTGGGAGCGAATTTCTTGTTTATGCAGGACAATGCTTGTCCTCATGTGGCTGGGCAGGTTATTCGCTACTTAAATGCTATAGCTATTCCGTTCATGGAATGGCCAGCGAAGAGTCCTGACATGAACCCAATAGAGCATCTATGGGACGATATTAAAAAAAGGATTCGACGTCGTACACTTCCACCTGCCAACCGCAATCAACTGGTAGATGCAGCAATGCAGGAATGGGAAAATAGTCCTCAAGAAGTCGTTCAAAATTTGATTTCCAGTATGCCAAGACGCATGGAAGCAGTAATTAGGAGTGGAGGAGGACATACACGATATTAGAACAGCTCTAAGTCTGAAAATTCTATTGTTTTCGTTTGTTTTCTGTTTGCAAGTTTGCATTGTTTCCAAGAAAAAAATTTCTTTAATAAAAAATTATTAGAGATAACGCCCTGATTTGCTAATTTCATTTACTAGCTACTAGACAGTACCTAACTATAAGCTTTTATAAAAATGTTATTGTAATATTAATTTCGGTATTGTAATTATACAAGTTTAATTGTGTGGCGCGTTAATTTTGTCCAGGAGTTTATGTTGTAAACGTGTTGTTTCTAATTATTAACGCATTTTTCTTTTGTCTTTAACATCAGCGTCACAACATAAATGACTGACTAGAAATAACACATTTGTGACATGCTTGCTGGAATGAACCAAAAAATAAATTTACTTCGAACACCCTTCGACGATTTGAAAATCCATTTACAAACTGACTGGGTGGGTTCGTTAGAAATCACTGGAGGATTTAATTATACAACTGTGGAGTGTGGTGTCCTTGTGTCCATGAGCTTTGGTAATACATACTAATCTTATTTATATTTTTGTTGTTTATGTTTGTAGTTGTTGTGCTGAAATTAACATATCATGACACTCAGATGCGGATTCAGGAGGAAACACTGAGTATTAATTACATACACAGACAAATGAAGTGAAGGGAAATGCAAAACCTAATTAAAATAATAAGTGGTAATTAATCTAAGATTAATACAAAAGTTTCTAAAAGAATCTGTTTACTCCATAAGACATGTTTTGAGTATATCTAGTACTTTTCCTCAGTAAAGCTCTGTGTAATGAAAGAGAACACTGGCTGAATGACACCATATTTAAGATTGGTTTCCTTATCTCCATGTAAAAATTATATTACTGTGCGCTTCATAACAACTGAATGAAATTTCAATTGCTCGATATTTTTTCGTCAAAGGTTGTTCACAGCAATCTCCCCTAATTTGTGTTGGTTCCTGTAAAACTTCCCTGCCAGCACATCACATTGTAATGTTGCAAGACATGTTACTGCATTATGCGAGCAATGTGGATTTGTCTAGGGTTCTAGATTGCTTTGCAGGATTCAGATCGCTCTTAAATCTAAGAAAGAAAAAAATAGAATCAAGGAACTAAGAAGGAGGTGCAGTTTCCAAAATTTTACAAAATCACAAGTTTAGATATGTTTTAACGTTTCATAACTCAGTTTGGAAAATTATTATGTCTTGAATGCTACTAACTGCAAAAAGTCATAATTCCATTCATCCCTGTTCATACAAAGATCATATGGTTTACATTTGTTCCTTGTACGTCATTGCTACCACTTCATTATCATCACAGGTGAACCACATACTCTGGCCCAACATTCCGTTAGTAAAACATGTTTGGAACTCCTTACCGAATAGTTATGTTATGTTAAACATGTTTGGAACTATTTACTGTGTAGTTATGTGTTATGTTATATTTGTTTGGTAAAAATGAATACCAATTAACAATTTTTTTGTTTTGCAGGCAGAAGCCGTATTCGACTAGGAAAGCATTGAGGTTTATCGTAGAGACTTTCAGGAAAGAGGGGTTGTTAGCGTTATGGAGGGGGAACAGCGCCACGATGGCACGCATCGTACCGCACGCCGCGATCCAATTCACTGCTCACGAGCAGTGGAAAAGGGTGCTGAGGGTGGATCAGAAAGGAGGGTGAGTTGAGAGATAATACAACAGTCGTAATGGCAACTCCTCGTTACAAAACTTCATTTTTCTTTCAGTTCAACGCCATGGAAGTTGTTCCTGGCCGGATCTCTGGCGGGGGCGACATCACAATCACTCACTTACCCCCTCGACTTAGCCAGGGCGAGAATGGCCGTCACGCCGAAACACGAATATGCCACATTACGACAAGTACGTCCACAGCATTTGCGTTTTGTTAGCTCTTACAGAAAGTTTGTTAACTTCAGGTATTCGTCAAAATTTACAACAAAGAGGGCCTCGCGAAGTTCTACAGGGGGTACATACCGACCGTGGCCGGCGTGCTGCCCTACGCGGGCGTGTCATTTTTCACGTACGACACCCTCAAGAGGTTGTACCGACGTAAGTATACGATTTCAATTTTCTAGCGTTGTTACTACGGTTTAGCAATTTCAGAACACTTCGACGGAGGTAACACTCCTCCGCCGGCGGCGTCGTTGGCGTTCGGCGCTGTTGCCGGCTTGTTGGGCCAAACCAGCAGTTACCCCCTTGATATCGTTCGAAGGAGAATGCAGACTGACACCGTGGGGAAGTATAAAGGGGTTTTCAGTACACTCGCCTATGTCTACAGGTAATTATGAAAGTTACTTTCATCCAAATGTATGGTAAGTATGGTGAGTGTGTGGTTGGAGGTTCACTTATATTGGAAAGTATAGTGTGTCGGTTGGTATTAACATTTTATTTTTGATTACGCCGATAGGAAATTGTGATACTGGATATTTTCCATTTTGTTTGTTACATTTAACTATTAAATAACGACTAGTGTTATCTTAACCTCTGTTTTACTTTTGATCAAAGTCGCAAGACCCAAAAGTGTTTTGTGTTATTGATTATTCACAATAAACCATCCCTTGAACCTTCACCTAATTACTCTTCCTACACGTCAGTTCATTTCAGCACACTTTTAATTACTTTCTTTTGTACAAGGGTGAAAGGGGATGTATAATTATTGAATCCAAACTTTTCTGTCACATTTATATTGATTTCACTTTATCTTTATTTTTTTAGGACTGAGGGTATAAAGGGTGGTCTCTATAAGGGTCTCTCCATGAACTGGATAAAGGGTCCAATAGCGGTCGGCATAAGCTACGCGACGTACGATAACTGCAAGGACTTCCTGCGTAGCCTCGTCGTGAGGTACCGAGGTAGACTGTTTGGTATGAACTTTAAGGACATTTAGGTATTTAACGTGGACCGTCGTCAATTAGGTTCTGTATAGAAATATTTTTATATCCGCGAGTGTAAATTGAATCTGTATTTGGGCTTCGTCGCCGAGAAACGTGCCGCACGATATTTATTATATATAATATGTACGTGTTATGTTGTTGTCGGATTGTTGAAAAATATATATATTCAGTTATTTGTTTATATGATGGAGCGTTTCTTTTCCGAACCGGTCTGATGTAGTGGTGAAGTAAATGGAGAGGATTGTTCGTTAAGTTTACAATGAGACACTAATCGTAGTTACTCTCCAACCTCTTTAGAATGAGGAAGCTCACTCATTTAGGGCTGTATCCGTGTCCTGAAAGTATTTTAAGTAGTTAACATTCTTGTTCGATGATCTAAAAACAACTTGTTTGCGAGCCTGAAGATAGCTTCCATGAAGCCGAAACCAGTCGCTCATCTCTAAATAAAGCAGTTGGTTAAGACTTGGTCTTTTCCTTTGGTTTATAGAGACACTAATCGATTGTTTTACTTTTGTTTTCATTATTTTTCGTACACACTCGAAACTACAGGTATTGCAACCTAATATCCAGATGTCTTTCTTATTCACTCCAGGATTGGTGCAGCAGCATTCAAGGAATCATTCCAATAACACACCTGGGCACACAGCCATGGTGTAAGGTTCGGTTTGGGGCTCTGCAAGGTATGGACATTTTGGAGACTCGGGAATGCCGTTGCCTGCACGGACACGGTTTATGGATGACCAAGAACATTGGGTATGGACGGTAAGAGGATTGCGAAAATAGAGCGACACTTCGGCAAGAACCTTTTCGTTCAGTAAAGTTGGGATGAAAATCTGGTCACATGTTTCGAACGACAGAGTTATCGGGTCAGCAACAAGTTTATTGTAGTTACTTTTTGAGCAGGGCTTAACTTTATGCATGCTAGAACACACGCAGCCAGAGGTCTGATAGTTCTAGGTATGTAGTTCAGTTGTGTGTCTGCATGCCTGACATCAGAGCCGTTAAGCCCAATCAAGGTAAACGCTTGAAATTGAGACACCTCAGGAAGGGCAACCGAGTGTATATGAATATAGAAGTATGATAGTACTTGACAGTAAAGTAGAAGCACCTCTATGAGAGTCAAATATGACGTCTTTGTTATTTGCTTTTTGGGTGTTTTGGATTCAGTTTTGAATAAGAATTTTCCAAAGAAACTATAGCGCGTTTTTCAGTCAGACATTCAAAATTGATGTTGGATTCTATCCATTGTGTTTCCAAATTTATTGGAGTTTCCAAAAATAGGGGATGAACAACATTGCAAAAAGGCGATTCAATTGGTTCTAATGAATTTAATTGTTGTTATTTCTCATTTATTGTAATTGTATAAAATGGCGACAGTGGTAGGGCATTTCAGGGTAAATATTTACAATTTCTATTAATTAATTTATAATTTTTATCTCATATCTATTGAAATAGGTAATTGAGCTCCCTCACAATCGTATGGGACTCTGTGATGTGCATTTAGAGAATCGCACTAAAAATTCTGGAACGAAGAGATTGCTTTGGATAATCCAGTATTCAATAAATTAGAAAAAGGAGGTGCCATAAGAATTAAAGCGTGTCTGAAATTATGGATCTAAAAAATTCGAGAATGTTGCATTGTCGTTCAATGAGATAAATCTTAGACTTGTCATTAGAACACACTTTAACACACTCAAGATAATGATAGATATCTATAACAAACGTAAGTTAATTCATATGTAACGTTTTAAACTTCCTTTATTTCATAATATGCCCAGTAGGGGAATTAATTAATACTAATCAATAAACGTTTTGTTTTAAGTTTCGTCTATATATTGTACTGAATATTGCATATTGTAAATGAAGCAATCCAAGATAAGTTTATAGAACCTAAAATTGCGAAAGACCCTGACATTTTATCTGTTTATTTTTATGTTATTCTTAAGCAGTACAGCTATAATTTCAACTTTGTTACAAAAAGGAGTTTTAGAGTTACATTATTTGACGCATTACCACGATAATTTATGTTCGAAAAATTGGCGGGAGTCTAATTTCTTTAACTGTGGCCATAATTTCTGATATTGAGTTTCAAACATAAAAAAGTTACTAAAACTATCCAGGAACGTTTCATATTACTATTGTGTACTGGAGGGGAGGCATCAATGGATACACCTGATGAGTAAGCTAGATATAATCTGAAAGATAAATTTAAAAATTAGACATAACTGAGAACAAATGATGTGAAGAAAAGAACCCAAAATATAAAAGTGCCTTTGAGCTCAAAGGATAAATATACATTTGCTACCTACATGTAGGACCTTACATTGTATGTTTCCTCTAGTAAAATTTGAATATTTCCGGTTAGGTTCTATGTGACAAGTAATATAATTTTAAAAAAATGTGGGTTTCCCAGGGACGTCCCGTCCGGGTGGTATTCCCCCCCAGGACGGTACGCACGAATGCAGGAATCGTCTGCGTTCGGCCTTACGATATCTTAAAATAGGAAAGCGCGCTCGGACGAGAACAACCGATCAAATCGCATTAATTCATTTATTAATCGGCCACCTATAGCCGATTAATTTATTCCGAATTCACTGATTTTAATACGAAACGAGTTTTCTGGAAAACGCGAGCCTTAACAGCAAATATGACATATGCATTGTAGAACGAAAAGAACGCTCGCTCGGGTGTCGTAGGTAAAATTTCGTTTCCACATCTTGGATGATGGTATACCAGTACGAAATTGCATCATTTTTCGTGTGAACTTGCGGTCCGGTACCTAAAGTACAAATTCTTTAGTATTATTAGTTAGGTCCATGAACTTACACAGCTTTCAAGAAGCGACTCCGGTGGTGATAACGTCTACGAGGCGACTATTCTATTTATTCTACGATATACGATAAGGTATGGCTCCTTTTTTTCTATTTACTTATTCGTTTCCCGATCGTTCAGTTATTTTTACATCGAATGCACACCTCGTTCAATCGGTCGCCCGAATCTAGGACACGTTAAAATGTTAATCATACAGATTACATACTAATTACTATACTAGTTCTGTAGTATTTACATATACCGGACGTGTATGATTTTGTGGCTTTACAACATCGCGTTTACTACGGTTTATTAATATCCACACGTGAATTTCGATCTTGTGCCAGGAATACCTACACCGCAAGTTAATGTGATAATCTTTGAATCAAAATTTGATATGTAATCACATGTTCTAAAAGGTAAAAGCGGTGCAATACAATAATCTTCTCGAACCCTAATTCAAGATTGTCGATTTTATTATCAAGGTACTTCCAGGTTCCAGAGGTGATATCATAATCAAAATAAGGTAACTTCGATTCATTAAACGCTTTTACCTGTAATAGTACTTTGCCTAAGAACTGTATTTAAGATGTATTGTTTTTTAATACACCAAATACATTGATACCTAGTCGTGGTTCTAACATTTTTCACAAGAAATGAAAGAATTTTAATTCAGTGGCTTACCTCGTCCAGTAAGTTTCTGAAAAGAAGCACTTGTGAGACTAATTTGCCCAGAAAACTCCGTATTATCTTAATGACTTTATGGGGCTTTCAGTGACTTATTTTGTTATAAACCTAGAAGACTTTTAGTAGCTTTAGTGACAGAAAAATGCTGCATGGAATACATTCTTGAACACGTTTGAACCAATAGCTCTTCTAATACATTTCTACCAATTTACCCAGAAACTTAGTCCAATTAGCAGCAATCGTATCTACTTTAGTATTTTTAGTTTCGATAGTTTTAATCTATTATAGAGGATTTCTAAGACAGAAAACAATTTTAACCGAATAAATTGTTAAACTCCTGCCAACAACTTCTTCAGATCGACCTTAACTTTGTACTTTTACATTTTTGGCACACAGAACTTCCAGTACAGGTTCCAATTAGGCAATTTCCATTAAATTTTCCATCGTAACAAGCTTTTCATTACAAGGAGTACGTTACAGTTAAGTCATCATTGGCAAAAAACCTTTAATGCTTTTTTAACCTCCAAGCATATTCTGTAACAACTTTTTGTATTGCAGTTACGTTTGAGAACGTTACAGTTAAATCTTCATTGGCAAAATTTTTTTTAACTTAGTACATTTTTAACCTCCAAGCAAATTCTGTGAGAACTTTTTCTGTAAGATCCCTAACATTACAATTTAACGTTTTTCTAACAAGTGTGCCTTGCAATTCCACAAATCAAAATGGAAACTTGCACGAGGTATTCCAGAAGCATATTCCAACGAACCTTCCAATTCTAGAATAGCCTAAATAGGTGCTGTATTGGTATTATAGGTAAATAGGTATTGCATTTCCGGGAACTAACAAGTTTGCCTTCTAATTCTAGAATAATATTGCTTTTCAAGGTGGCAATCCAGAACCATTTGGTCCATTCCAGAACCCAACGAGCAAACCTTGCAATTCTAAAATAATCCAAACGAAGGCTTCGGTTCTAAACCAAAAATACAACAAACATTCGATTTATTTACCATAAACAGGTCATTGCGACCAGTGGAAGACCTTTAGCGTTTCCTTTGGAGCGTTTTCTCCGCGTTTTGACGTTCGAGTTACCCTTCAGTTTAGTCAGTTTCGAAATTGCACACGTGCTTTACGGTAAATTACCGGCGAGAGGAGCGATACTTACGATCAGGCAAGTGCGAAATTTCACGTTTGAAAATCCATTTCTGGAACGTCGATACACGTTATTGAATTGAATTCCTCGGTTTTGCGGTGATTAACAGCGATCAATGTCATTACTGCATTTAATTACGGAAACGTCCAATCATGGTTGTTATGAACGTTTAATTCATTTACGGAGCAAAATGTGGAATGTGTGCATTACAATTAATAACTGTGTAATAAGGTACATCTTTTCGTAACTAATCTGCTCCAGACGTTCTTCCAATGTTGTGCGAGGTTTCCTTTTGATTTGCAATTCAAATTGTTCAATAATTTCTCACCTTTATCTTCGATTCTTTCACTTGCGCATTTCTGTCTGTAGCGATTAAATAATCGGAATTACCGTTTTTAACACCTGCCCCCAACTTTTCAATGTCCTTGCACGTTCTAACAATACGTTAGCACATCCGATACAAGTGTAACGTTTAAATTATCGCGGGAATATTATACTTAATAACGTATTATAATAGATTTTTTTTAATATCGGAATGCTTTAGTTTTACCAAGGTTATGTTGTCAAATCGACGATATCCTTGACGCAAAGGGCTGATGTAACAAACCTTTCGTATTGACCGTTTGACAGTAATCGCAATTTTATTACATTTCGTTGAGTGTGAGTAACTGAGTAACATATGTTTTTTTGTGTAATTGCGCTCTCAATTACTTCCGGAAGCGTAGACCGCCGGTCTTAATAGTAATTACCATTATTAATGCGGCGGTCTTGGGAGTTAATTAGGTCTTATTAGGAGAGGTTGAGATATTTCCTACATTCGTTTTGTTGAAAAACTGCATTGAAAGGAAACTGAGTACAGGGTGGTCGTTTCTTACGTTACGAAGAAGAAATTCCAAATTACTTTTTGTGTTGGGACTCTTTGATTTGTGCCCCGTTCGCCCCCACGCATTCCAATGCATATCGGCGTATCTTCGGCACGGCATCCTCTTTCAATAAAACTTTTTGGCCTGAAGGGCACTTGTGACTTTTGCCTGTTTTGGGACCTCAAGGGGTGGTTTTACATTTTTAATTGCCTGTCCCATTGTATGGTCGATGATGGGCAAGGCTTCCACAATTTTACCTCAGTTTTTGAAATTCTTCCCACTCTCTCTAATATCGATTATTGACTTTAAATTAGATGTTTAATTTGAAACAATTGTTTTTGATGAACTTGCCAGCACTCAAATAGCGCAAGTGTAGGGCAATTAAAAGGCAAATTCGAACCGCTGAAGTGAGCCTCCCAAGAAATCATTCAAAGTAATTACAACCAATCAATGAAGTAATTAATTCCACATTAATTCAAGTTAAATGTAATTATGTCAGTTTCCAAACTGTCAAGTTTTTGGTGATGTTATGTTCTTCATGACATTTGCTACAAGGAACCTACAAATTCAGGGCAACATGAAGTTTACAATGTAATTGTGTATGTGAAATTGGGGGTAATTACCTATTGGTCATGAATTGTGATCATTAATTAGATTCTTTAGGCTACATTTAATCTAGTGATGTTATGTCGTATGCATTCTAAATTTAAAAATTCAGTGAAATATACAGTTTAGAATGTAACTGTTAATATGAATTTGTGGAGTGTTACTTATGCTAATAATTTATAACAATTATAGTGTATTGACGACATTTGTAAAGAAATTTTGGTGTAAAACCAGAGGCATCGAGTCTAGTGATGCCATATTCAGTACATTTGCTAAAAGAAGCCCAAAAACGCTCAACGTATTTAGTTTAGTGATGTTACGTTGAATGTTTTGTTACAATGAACAAGTTTTCTAACATGTCATTATCATTATTTTGTTGTCTTTCACAAATACACATTTCAGTACTATTAAAAAAAACGTTTGAAAGTCACACTTGGAGAAATTATTGTAAAAATCGTTTCTTTAAAAATCATTGCAAAACACTGCAGATATCTCAAAAAAGTTTTTTTTTAATTCAGATGTTTAACCATGAAACAGTTTTGCAATATTTACAATGTGTAAATTTATCACCAAATTTTGTGTTATTAGCACCATTTAGCGTGTAATCTATTTTAGTGTAAAATCTATAGATTTTGTCTGCGTCTTCTTTGACCTAAAGCTACAGGTGGAATCATAAAGTGACTAATGATGATCTTAAAGCGGTAGATAATATTACCTTAAAATTATTAATAGTCTAGTCAAGATGTGTGTTTGCTGCGAAAAATAGTTAGAAGGCTCTGAAAAATATAAGCAATAGCTCATTCGACGCGGAATGCAAAACTGAGAAATGGGTTTTGAGGATTTTTTCTGCTAGGAAAAATTGCAATTGTTGCAATTACAAAGGACTCCAAGAAGCAAAATATTTATGAAGAATTTATTTAAATATTTAGCCTGCTTTCAATGAAGACGGAAGTACGAAAATAACTAGTTCATTATAAACAATAGGCTACCTATTTGAAAAATGCATTTAAATTTTTTTTCCAACGGGACTTTATTCCTTCAAGTGTATGGAATACACTAAAGTTTAAATTTTTAAACTAATACTTAGTACCTTAAAAAAATTGTTTTCTATGACTATGCGCATGTCGTAACGGTCGCGTGGAGCCTTACTTTCATCAACAAATTAAAAATATGAATATAAGAGATAGAAATCCGGAAGTAGAGACTTTTTTATCGGAAATTTCCTCCTCTTTAAGGCTGAAAACACACGGAGCGGTTTTGGCCAAGTCGGCTGTCGACTCGGTGCAAAACACACGCGACGTATCAGTAAGTTCCAAACTACAACTTGAAATTCCTTCGTTGCCAGATTGAGTTGCTTACCGTATTCTGCCGATGCAATGTGGGCTTCTTCTTCAGACAGTGAAGATAATCTACTGTTTTTAATAAATGCACCTGTACCGTACAATAAAATGCGGAAAAAGAAGGACTGAAAGTTGTGGATACATCCACTAATTAGTGAGATTTTCGTTGATTAATTCTTCTATATCTAATGGGGAAGTTCCCATTTATATTATTCGCAACACTGTGTCAATAAAACCGAACGTAAAGACGACGCCGTGTGTTTTGTAACACAGATGGTCCGTATACGACGCACCGCTTGGAGTAATAAAACCGCTTGTCGGTGCATGGTCCTGAGCAGGGTACGCTCGTCCGCCAAGCGGCGGCGGATTCTCGTGAGCCCCGTGTGTTTTGAAACACAGAGAGCCCATAAGCGATGAGTCGATTCGACGCCCCAGTCAACAACCGATACAGCGGAAACCGCTCCGTGTGTTTTAGGTCTAAGGATCTTTTTTGCGAATTCCTCTATCTCTTATGGTTTTTGAGTTGTCATCAAAAAATGGAAAGAGCGTTTTTATTTTTCGTTTTTTGTTAATAACAATTGCAATTTTTCTTAGCAGAAAAAATCCGCAAAACCCATTTCTCAGTTTTGCATTCTGCGTCGAATGAGCTATCGCTTATATTTTTCCGAGCCTTCTATTTTTCGCAGCAAACACACTTTGACTAGACTATAAACAGTGTTGAAATTTTCTTCGACTTTGCTTCTTCTGTAATGATTCACCGTGTAAGGTGATTAATAATTGCTATAATACGTGCGTACCTCCAAAATCGACCGGAATTAACGTTAATAAGCGAATTATCAACACTTCCTGCAATTTGGTGACAAGTGCGTCATCGCAGACTTGATAATTACTAAGGTTACCTGTCATACGTAACAGAGTTATACCGTGCGATCCTTCAAATAAGTTCGATCGAATCCGAGAAAGAACCTGCTGGACGTGAAACGTGCAGATTTATAGACTGGGAATTCCCTTTTTGGGCAGATATCCAACGTTATCCTTGGAAATCCGTAGCGCGCGGTTTGTTATTGTTTGTCCATGTTCGCATTGTTTATGCTACGTACTTACATGGATGATAATATGCGCATTTTTATAATTCAGAACCTGATCGAGAGATTGTTGTCGTCGTTGAGTAATTTCCATCCGATTTGTTTATGTTTGTCGCTGTCAGATGACCGTTTCGTCGGTAATTTGTTGATTAGAAATTTATAATTCGATTTCGTTGAACAAATAATTGTTATGTGGAGATTATTCACCTATCTATTAGCGATTAACAATATTCCATTACAAAGCTGATGCAATGTAGTTTTACGATTAGGTTTGAATGATTGATTAGTTTTTAATGTGGTTATTATTAGGGGAACAAAAGGATGAAGGCGACCGTTGAAAGTTCTCTTGTCCTTAAATTATCGACACACTTCATGATGTAATCACGCTTAAACAATAAATTTGATTTATGATATTTTATGCGGAAATTAATTTAAGGATATTGAAATGTGCCAAGGTTTGAAATTGTAACAAGTGTTGCAGAACTTTGTTAATTATTATCAAATGAGGTCGTTTCTTATTGCGATTTTTTTACATTTTGGGATAAAGCTGCCGAAACTTTTGCGCAATCAATGTACCTTCGACACGTTTCGCTTCAATAACTCAAGAGGTTTATATATCCATAGAATCCCTCAGGAAATTCTGGAGATTTAGATATCAGTTCCTCCAAAACCTTCCAGTTTTGTACTTATCCTCTATAGACTAGCTAGCTATAGGACATTTAGCCAGGGATTGATTGGAAAATCAATCAGGTTTATTCGATTCCTTAGGAGAGTTCTTCAGGAATAGGGATATCTTCAACTTTAATGAGTTTTATATTGTAACTTTTATTCAAATTAATTTTACACACGTCTTAACACTACTACTTAGTTTATCTAAACTATTTCCTAACTAATTAATTTATATCACACTCTTAACTGTTAATTTATTTCACTTGTCCGTTTATCGCACTGTTTTCACTCGCAGCTTCACGTCTAATCTCCTCTTCGTCCACAGCGTTCGCAACCTACTAGAGAGAACTCGATCCTTCATTTCCCTAATAATGTTTATTCTAGAAAAGCCCGGAACGTAATAAATCATTCTTTCTTTAAATGAATATTCGCGAGTATTCTGCAACTATTTTTATGACTCAATTAGCGGCGCGGCTTCCCTTTGAGGTAAGCCGCCGTACGATAAGCAGAACGCTTACGCTTGTTGTTTACATTTCGCGTTACAATATGCAGGAGTGTGTAAAGCACGTCAAATATGTGGTTTTCATCGTTATTATTTATTTATCAACCAATTTTATAAATCACAAATGAGTTTCAAATTCATGGAGGGTAATTATTGTATTTTGGCATTCTTTGGTCTTGTGTTTCTAAATATAAAAACAGGTATAGTAATATTTGATATATTATTAGTATAAATAGTATACAAGACATTGCGACAACAATGATTGGGGAAGACGAAATCACAGAAGAAGATATAAACGAAGCATTCAAATAGGCAAAAAACAACAAAGCACCCAGACCAGGAAACATAAAAATAGAACAGTCGAATTAGACTTCATGATGAGATGTCATTATGTTCATTAATTGTTCATACAAATCACCATAAAGGCCAAAATAAGAATTGAGAAAATATAGAAACAAATAGGAACAGAATGCTCAATAACGAAAAAATTACATATATAGATAATGCTATGATAGATAGAGATTGCAGAGTTGTTGACTGGGAAGTAAGAAAGCTGTGGAAGGACAAACTGGCGAACTGATAATGGGAAAGTGCCGAAGAATTAGTGCAGAAGTATTATTAAGACCTTTGAAATTTACATTATTCTGTTACTTAATGGGCACCAGGGAAGCCATTTTTGCTCTTAATATCTCATCCCAGAGATGCCTGGATGTAAATCAAAATGTCCATAATATGTGTTTCACAGACTATAGCAAGACATTTGACAATGTTATAAGCATGCAAAGCTTATAGGTATACTTCAAAACCTCAACGAGGGGAATATGGCGGGCATGGTAATCAATGGTAGAACTACCAATAACATTAGGTACGCTGACGAGTCTTAGAAATTATTCGTCTTTGTTACCAATTTTTAAATAATTTATTTCCAGTACTTTTAATAGACGGCTGTAGTTTTACAGATGATAAATAACCAACTCCAACTAACTAGCCCGCTGCAGAGTTGCAAAGCAGCTGTACGCAGACTGGGTTACATTAACTTATTTATCCAAATTCTTAATGCTACATCTTAAGTCTAAATATAGAGATTGCATTTTTACACTCCATGTGAATCATTTTTCACATATCATTTTCATCTTTTATTTTATTTTTTTACATATTATTTTCTTCATTTATTTTTGATTTGGTCTAATGATATTTGGTCTAATGGGTCTAATTGGTCCCATGATATGTCGGTGTATGATCCAACAGTGTCATCTGCATAAGAAACGACAGTTGAGTCTTCATTTTGGACCTCAAATATGTCATTAATATAAATTAAATATAAAAGAGGTCCCAATATGATACCTTCTGGTACACCAGTATCAACAGAACTTATATCACTCCTAATGTGGTTTAATTTGACAATTTGCGGTATATTTATTAAGTAATCTTTTAGAATTGCGGGTATTAAGCCTCTGATACCTAAAGCTTCTAGTTTTTTTAAAAGTATTTGATGGTTCATATTATCAAAAGGTTTTTAAAGGTCAAAAAACCGCAGCAGAAGGCCTACTACTGTCTAAACATTCGTACATCTGTTCAGTAATAGCAGCAATTATCTTCTACGATTTTTTAAAAATGTTGCTATGCTTACTAATTTGGTCATCATACATTAATTTTGCTTTGCTAAAAATAAGGATTATTTTTATTGTAATGATTAGTATGGTCTATGGAATAAAATACTGTGCGATCGAATAAAAAAATAGTCAAAGTAGGCCATGAGTACGCATGTCTTTTCCTAAAGTTCTTCTTCTTCTTCAAGTTATTAATTACAAATGTCAAGTTGACGTACATTGACACGAGACGATGTTGTCGAAGCAAATCAAAAGTTTTCTTATAGAATCCTATTTTAGAAATGGAGTGAAGCTGGAAAACGGTGAATGGCAATATTCGTATGTTGCCAGGAACATTTTTCCGACGAAGCTGCTAATCACTCGTATAACGATGTTTACCAAATAATAAAAAGAACTGTGGAATTATTTAGAGAAAATGGTGTTCAAAGGAAAGCAGGTAGTGGAAGACCCATAAGAAGATCGGTTGAGGTACCGAATACCGAATAATGCGAGGTAGATTATGGAAGCAACTCCATCTACATCCATACGAAGACTGGGTCAACAATTAAATTTATCATTTGGTACTACACAGCTAATTTTAAAAAAGGATTCAAAAATGTATCCATATAAAGTTCAAGTCTAGTACCATTAGATTCAACCTAGAATGAATTATTGAAATGGGTTTATGGAGAATCTCATTAATGACGAAATTTTGGATATAACGTTCTTCACTGATGAAGCTTGGTTCCATCTTGGTGGGTACGTGAATTCCCAAAATACGAGGCATTGGTGTACAGAAATCCACATGTGTTTGTTGAGGCGCCCCTTCATCCAGTTAAACCAAATTTTTTTGTGGGAGAGATTAATTAGCAGAAATTTATGGACCGGGATCTCCAGATTTGACAAGCACCGATTTTTTGATTTTTTCCTAAAAAATAATATCTAAAAATCGACCTCAACACTTACATGAATTAGAATTGGCCATAACGAGCCAGATGGAAGAAATAACACCTGAAATGCTTGTCTGTGTTACTGAAAATATGAAGCGTCGCGAACAGTTATGTTTGGAAAATAATGGACAACAATTTCAACACATTCTTTAAGTAAAATGCTGTTTTAGTTTTGTCACTTTTTTTATTTCAAAAATAAACTTCGTTTCACTGAGTCAGTGTCAATTGGTATTTTCCGTTGTCTGTATTTTTAAATTTAGGAACTAAGTAAAGACATGCTGCTTTTTTTTTCATGGCCTGCTTTGACTATTATTTTTATTCGATCGCGCTGTATATCTAAAATCCAAGAGTCACTTGCAAGACATCTGTGCATTATATGGCCGACTTCTTGATGTTCTCTTTGAGTCTTCAATGGTTCAAGCACGGGCGAACTATAAGGCTTTAAGGCGTCTTGTGCTGTTAGGGTTTTGGAAACCTTGGTTCGGCTTGTCATCCTGGATATAAACAAACACAAAGGATCGGTGCGATATTTCAAAATGTCCAATGTCATAGCGGATTGTTTCGTAATTTCAAATTTTTTTCGTCGGGTGCGATAACCCTGGACTACGCCGATGATAAACCAACAATATTACATTTCGATATAATACGAGTAGTATGTATTTGTTGCGTACAAACAAGAGATAACCAGATATAGGGAAGAGCGAAGCAGACCGAATTCACGTTATTCGTTGCAGGCGGTGCCGCGTACGCTGGTCATGGCTTCGACGCTCCAAGAGGACGAGGGCGGCCCCGAGCACCACCACCACCAGCAGCAGCGGGGCCCCGCCGACGCCGAGAAGGAGCGCCTCGTCGCCGCCGCCGCCGCGACGCCCGAGGCCGTCGTCGTGCCGCCGGACGGCGGCTGGGGCTGGGTCGTCGTCGCCGCCTCCTTCATGTGCAACCTCGTCGTCGACGGGATCATCTTCTCGTTCGGGACGTTCCTCGATCCGATCGCGAGGGAGTTCGGCGCGTCGAGGGCCGAGGTGACGCTCGTCGGCTCGCTCATGTCCGGCTTCTACCTGATCGCGGGGCCGTTCGCGAGCGCCGTCGCGAACGGCTTCGGCTTCAGGCCGGTCGCCGTGCTCGGCAGCGTCCTCGGCGCCGTCGCCTTCGCGCTCGCCAACTTCTCCGACAGCGTCACCTTCCTCTGCGCCACCTACGGAGTGCTCGGAGGTAAGAGATAACCCTTCCGCCCTGCTCCGCAAATCACACAGTTGAACCTCCTGCTCCTCCTCTTCATTACGAACATGCATTGTGATTTCCTTGGACTTTCAACACGCTACATTGGGAATGTCAATACAATTGTACTAAATAACATGGGTGACCAATTGGGTAGGCCAATGAGACTCATTTGAGTTCTTTAGCTAAGTTTTAAATTCAGCCGTTGTACACTCCCATCTTAGACTCTCGAGCCACTGATGGGAATACCCTTTAAGGTCCAATCGGACCAACCGCCACGATCCCGAGTACGCCCCTGATCGCTCTCTTCTCCTCCACAGGCATAGGCTTCGGCTTCATCTACGTCCCCTCGATAATCTCCATCGGCTTCTACTTCGAGAGGTGGAGGGCGCTCGCGACCGGCATCGCGGTCTGCGGCTCCGGCATCGGCACGTTCCTCTTCGCGCCGCTCAGCGAGTTCCTGATCGAGCGCATGGGCTGGAAGGGCGCGCTCCTCTTTCAGGGCGGCCTCGTCCTCAGCTGCGCCCTATACGGCTCGCTCTTCAGGCCGCTCGCGCCGACGAGCGTCGCGGAACTCGGCGGCGACGATCCTGGCGAGATCCCGCCGTTGGCGAGGTCGAAGCTCGAGGAGGCGACGAGGGGCATGAAGAGGGACTCGCTGCTCGAGTTCAGCACGCACCAGGCCTCGCTGCCAGCGCCCGGGATGAAGAACGGCCCGGCGGCGTTGCCGAAGATCTGGGAGATCTACCAGACGAAGAGCTTCTCGCACTCGATACACAAGGACGCGCCGGGGGCGCTGTCGCTCAGCGTGCCGTTCCTGGTGGTGGACGACGAGGGCGGCGAGAAGAAACCGTTCGTGCGGCTGCGCGAGGGGCGGACGAGGACCGTGTCCGAGCGGTACGAGGCCGTCCCCGTGGCCGTGAGCAGGAACGACATGTTCTACGGCGCGAGCCTCGCCAGGTTGCCGCAGTACACCTCCAGGTCCTCGCTCGCCTACAACATCGCCGTGACGAAGGTCGCCCCCTCGACCCGCGACCAAGAGGAGCCCGAGGAGGCGAAGGGCTCGTGCGGTACTTGCCCTCGTTCCTTCGTGGCGATGCTGAGCGGGGCGCTCGACCTGAGCCTGATGAGGTCGCCGTCGTTCCTCATCCTCGCGATCGGCGGCTTCTTCACGATGATGGGCTTCTACGTGCCGTACATGTATCTGGTGGAGAGGGCGACGGCGCGCGGCATGGAGAAGGCGACCGCCGTCTGGCTGATCTCGAGCATCGGCATAGCGAACACCGTCGGCAGGGTGCTGTGCGGCGTCGTCAGCTCGTTCCCGGGCGTCAACGCGCTCATCTTGACCAACGTCGCGCTCACCGTGGCCGGGGCCTCGACGATCCTCAGCGGGCTCTTCGCCTCCTCGGCGTACCAGTTCTTCTACGCCATCGTCTTCGGAATGGCCACTTGTGAGTACATTCTTAGATCTTTACCTTAACAGTAAAGACCATCATCATTACCAGCATCCAGACGACCTAAACGAGTTTAAATTCATGCATCCTAATTAGTATGTTCGTACTAGTTACTCAAAGTACTTTCTATTAAAACAGGAAAAACGTCAAAATCCACTTTCGTCTCTAACCCTCCACCACACCAAAACCTAATCTCTGCCTCGTTTCTTCCTTCCAGCCTGTTTCGCGTCGCTGAGGTCGATAGTCGTCGTGGACCTGCTCGGCCTGGAGAAGCTGACGAACGCTTTCGGGCTGCTGCTTCTCTTCCAGGGGATAGCGGCGATTATCGGGGCCCCGCTGGCGGGAGCCTTCATGAACCTCACGGGCAACTTCGACGCCTGCTTCTACCTCTCCGGGGGCGTCCTCCTCATATCGGCCTTCATGTGCTATCCCCTCAACTGCGTCAACAGATGGGAGAAGAGCAGGGCGAGCTCGAAACAACAACACGTCAGCGTTTAAAGTTTAGGTTTAGGTATACGGACCCGTGTGCGTAGGCTTAGTTACTTAGATTTTTGTAAGGTTTTATTAATGTTACGACAGTTTTTTTTATTTTTAATAAAATTCGAAAATAAATTATGGTAAGTTTTTTGTGGCTCACTTTGACCGAGCTCAGCCTGTTTTTGTTTTTTTAGAATTGATACATTGTGGGAAGCCATTTCTTACGCCTGGAGGGTGGAACATCCCTTAATGAGAGGGTGATTCACTTTTGAGGAGTATAAGCTAATGAACTTTAATTACCGTCGTTTATCTGTCGTCGTCGTGAGTCTAATATGTGATGCGGTTGCCTTCGAAAGGTCCATTCGTACTCAGCGATAGTGGATTTCATCCACTGCACTCCGTGCACCCGGACTATTAATGAAAGGGGAGAATTCTTCTTTCCATCACAGTTGGTTGCGTCGCACTTTCCATCTTTCGAAACTAGTAATAGGCAATCAACAATACAATATATCTAGTCTCGTCTCGTTTTGTTGTTTATGTGAAGTGTGGTTTCGGCGTTTTACCTCTTTTCCTTCGCGTACATCTGCCCCCGTCTCCGACTGTCTCTCGAGCAATAATCCGCTCGACCCAACCCATGGACACTCCCATCGAGACCTCCGAGGCGCTCCCGCAGGCGTCAGAGGCCCCCGCCCCGGCGGCCACCAACGAGGAGAAGATCCCGGACAGCTCGGAGAGCTCCCAGAAGCCCAAGGTGCTGAAGGCGAAGAAACGCAAAAAGCCCAAAGACAGCACCGCCCCGAGGGTCCCCCTGACAGGTGAGAGGTCGCCGCCCTCTCTCGGAGAGCCCGACGGTACCGTTCTCGGTTCGTAGGTTACGTGAGGTATCTGAACGACAGGCGGGAGGCCGTCCGAGCAGCGAACCCGAGCCTGTCCTTCGCCGAGATCACCAAGATCCTGGCGAGCGAGTGGAGCAACCTGCCGACGGACAAGAAGCAGCATTACCTCGACGCTGCCGAGCAAGATCGGGAGCGGTACACCAAGGAGTACAACGCTTACAAGCAGACCGAGGCTTACAAACAGTTCACCAAGCAGCAGAACGAGAAGAAGTTGAAGGAGAGTAAGGAAAAGGAGGAAGCTGTTAAGGTTCCTACGCCTGTAAGCGACGCCGTACAAGTTATAACTATTAAAATCTCCAACAAGGTTCTTTTCGAATTCATAGCAGAATTTCGAACCAGCATGACGATCCTCTTACTTTCAATACTTATATGTGATATAAACTCTTTTTGACAGGTCATCTCCCACTCTCAAATTGTTGTCCCGAAAGATTCCCAAGACATGGACTTTGGCAACCTGGACATTCCGATATTCACAGAAGAATTCCTGGACCATAACAAGACTAGGGATTCTGAGCTCAGGCAGTTGAGGAAGGTGAACACCGATTACGAGCAGCAGAATGCTATCTTAACAAAGCATATAGAGAATATGAAGAGTGCGATCACTAAACTCGAAGGGGAAATAATGCAGCAGGAGAAGAATAACGTATCTCTGCAGCAACACTTGACGCACTTGAGGACGACGTTGTCGAACGGCTTTGCCGATGTGAAACTACCAGGTTTTTGTAGCCTTTTTGGAACATCAAGAGTACTAAATAAATATGTGTTGTTTTAGGTATCAAGGAGGTAGCGTCATTGCAGAATATCGATAACTACATGACTAGCTTACATTCCATCCTATTGGAAAACAGCAATCATGACTCCAATTTACTGCAAACTGTGCGTGACATTGTCGCCAAGTTGGAGTTCAATGGATGACTAGGGGGTAAAGCGTCTAAGAGAAGGCGAAAAATCAAGAGGTTTTCATAAGTTTCACAAGTAATAACGCAGTTTAAAGAGTATACAATTCATGCTTTGAAATCAACCGAACACTGACCATCTTCATAGCTCAGCTCCTTGCTGGTAGAATTTACCAATACAAGGAAGGGTTTGTATAGAAATATATCATATATGTAATGCAAAAAGATAGTATGGGCTGGTTAGTCTAAAAACTTAAAACTTTGAAGATATCGGGGCTGCAGCCTGGAGGCTGAGGAAGATAACTCTTTTTTCTAGTAAAACGTTTCCATTATAATTCTAATCTTCATCAGTTACTCAAATGTGAGGTTGGAGGTCGGACCATAAAGAAATTTTGATTTCGCTTTTTATACATAATTAAAATGAAAATAACGATTATATACAGCATAGCAATATGGACAAATATATAATTTTAAAACTAACTTATTGGTTTTGAAAACCACTTAATGTACAAATTTTGTATGATTTTTGTTTGATATCGTTGGTTTTATATGTTTCGCTTTTACAAATTTGCAGACTTGTAAGGGAAAAATGACAATGATATTCAAAAGGTATTTTTACAAATTGTGCCCTACACCCTTCCAGTTTATTGAATTTTCTTCAAAATATTTGTTTTAATGACATTGAAATATAGAAATTTAAAAATATCTACAGAGACCTAATCAACCTAAAGGGTCATACTATATCGCTACAGAATAATTTCACTGATTGAATTGTCAAGCTTGTGGGTAGAGAAAAAGGCGGAGTGGTTTAACGGTATCCTTTTTAAACTGTGGTAATATGGTGTACTAAGTTGTGATTACCTTTACGGGAAGTGAGTTACAGTTCGCTTGTGAGGTGATAAACCTATTTTGATATGAGGGACAAATTTTGTACCAATTTGGAGCAATTAAGGATCATTAGTCGAAATTATTACACTTTCCTTCATTGCAAACTAATAATAGTGTGCTAAAGTTATTATAAATTAAGTCGAAACTTATTGTAAATATTTTTAATGTGTCCCTGTATGTGTATGTCTCTTCTCTATGTTCTACAGAGAATAAAACAAATTAAATTATTCGAGAATTTAATGAGATATTCATCGTTTTCTATAACTAAGATTCTAGGTTGTAAGGAGTGTGGATTACTCGCCCGGTTCACATGTATCGAACAACCCCTTGTTCTTCATCGTGTTGAACTCCTTCTCCGGATCGTAATCCCTAAAACAGAAGCGTTATTAAATTGCAACTGCGGCTAGGGTCTACTCCTCACTTGTAGAAGGCAGCATATTTCCTCTTTCGCTCATCGTTTATGAAAACTTTCTGCAGGGTGGCGGCCACAGCGGCCGAGGCGACTGCGATGACGAGGTTCCTCTTGATCTGACCCTGGAGGAGCCTCCTCAGCTGGGGCTTAGCCGCCTTACCCACCGCTCCGGACATGCTCTCTGGAACACATTACATAACACTTATTTAATCTGCGATTGATAACGAAGCAAACGTGGAGGTTATCGCGATGGAAACGTGCGAGTGGTGAGTAAGATTATCGGATACGTACTTTGTCTTGTATGAATTCGAACGATGATTTTGTAAAGTGGAATATTTTAATGAATTCACGATTTCACGAAGCGGGTTAGTGAGTTGTTATGGCATGGAACTGATGGAACCTTATGATGGAACGAATAGTCACAAAACATATCGAATAGTTGTAGTGACGGGTAATTTCAAGAAGGGAAGCATAGGGAATTCAGTCACGTGGTCGATTCGACCGTGAGACGCGTTTGTGGGATCTTTGCGCTTTCTTCGCGTGTTTACGCAGCGCATTCATTAAAAAAATATTTTTGGTAGGTGTACCGTGTGTTGCGTTTCCGTGTGGTTCGGTTCCGTTGGATGCGTTCCGTGGCGTTTGTCAACCGAAGCGGATTTCGTGGTGTAAAACGTCATGTCAGTGCGCAACCAGTTTACGCATTACGAATGGCGTCAAGTTGTTATTGTTGAAAGCGTTTAATTATTTGTAAAAAGATTATGAGTGTTTTCAGAGACAATTCAGGAGAAATAAGACGAGGTAGTGAGCGCCGCGCTTGAGGAGTCGCGTGATCCGTAAGCATTTCCGGCCGGATTCAGCGTTTGAGTGTCAAAAGTATGTCACATAAAATGGGGTATATTATGTTTCTTTGCCGTAAGCAAATCAATTTCCGCGAGGAAAAAATACGACTTATGTATGAGAGAGCGGTCTCGGAGTCGACGGGGACGTCGTGAGTTGGTCGAAACGCCGATGTACGTCGGTTCGGTGTGTGTTTCGGTGTTGTGCGAGTGAATTTTCACCGTTGAACACATGGAATAACACTCCCCCGTCCATCGAACAAGATGGCTGCGATCATATTCCATAATTTTATTTTAAGCGATATTCGTGCGTTCCGAACGCTGGAAAGGCGGAAAATCGCTGGGGGTCCGGCCGATTTCAGCGTTTCGCCGCGAAAATGACCAATTTCCACGACGACCCCGTCGAAATATTCGGATTTTCCTTATCTTCCAGTGGCGTGTAAGTACAATTCGTCGGTCGCACTAACACGGGATATAATTTCAGGTGCCTGAAGTGCTCTGGATGGCTCCGGAACAGAGCGTGTACGGTCACGGGTCCCGTCTGACCTCACGATGCCGGACTTAAATGGCAGACGCGGGCCGTGAACGGTGCGACATCTTAACTTTAATCACCTGTGAGGGGGACCTGTCTGATCCCGGGTTCCCTACACACCTGAAGCTAGTGCTGGACGGCTTGGATGGTCTTTTGGGTGACAAGGTGAAAGTACACAAACTGGAGCCGTGGAACTCGGTACGTGTAACGCTGTCCATCCCTCGTGAAGCAGCGTTACGCCTCAGGCAGTTGGCGAACGAGGGTTCGCACCAACTCAGGGCCTTAGGAATACTCAGTGTGCAAGTCGAGGGGGATCAGGTGATATCGTTGAGGTTAGCTTCTGGATCCGTCAGTTCCGAACCTCAGGAGATCATTTTGAGAACGTCTCAAGGTAAGTCACGCTTTTCGTTTCCGCTTCTTTCTTCCTCGCAATCCACAACGGATCTAACGCCCACACTTGGTGTTTAGTATGATTCGCTACCATGTAAAACCTACAAACCATCATCGAGTTTACCTCAGTTCAAGTAGCGCTTGCTTAAATTAAATAACTCTCATACCCTTGATCAGTTTGTTTTTATCCTATTAGATTCCCATATAAATACGGTTAACTAGTTACATGTAAATTCCTGTACTAAAACCTATGCTCCTTATTGATTTATAAATTTTTAAGTAAGAGATTCGCACCCAATTCTTCCGATGTTATCTACTTCGCTCATTACAAGCTTGCTAGACTAAAGGTAAATTCACACCGCTCCATTTGTACTTTTAGCAATTATAAGCTTGAATGGCAGATAAAATGTGGCATACTGATTTGAATCCATATTTCTAATTCGCTAACGTAAGGATGGAGGGCTATGAATTTACGTTAATGCTCAATAGTTCAATAAATTTGCACGTTGATTGTCATATTTTACATAATTCTCATAACTTGTTTCTGTATCTCACTATCGTGCTATACCATTTAGTCGATAGATAAATAAATAATCGATTGGTCCTACGGTACTATATTAAGTATTCAGTAATTACTACTATATCTACCACATATTTATTGAATGCCTAATCGATGGTTCAATGTTTGTGATAGTCTGGTGCATTAATTCATGTGTGTCTTTTTGAGCGCATTATCATCATGTGAGGCATTTATGTGTTACTCAATTGTAACTAACAAAGCTAAAAATGAAACTAAGTAGTAACTCGCCTTTGTTACAAAGTGCACGAAATTTCAACATTACTCAGTTGACTTCCTAATTTTTTCGTACATTGTTTCATTAAAATTTGCTCTTAATTAAATACGTTTATATCTAATCTCACTTTTTTCATTTAGATGAAAGTACAACTAGCGAACGTCGAGATCCCGACCTGGGGATACCGAGCTTCTTATCTCCAGCTACTGCGGTGCCGTCATCTCCTTCGAACACCACCACGACGACTAACAACAACAATAATAACAACAACAATTCGCAAGTGCAATTCAAATCTCCGAACGTCGTCTGCCCTTCGGACTCCGTCGTTCCGAAGGTCGGCACGAACGTCGCCTCCTCCTCATCGTCGTCATCGTCCTCGTCGAACAGCAGCTCGGGCAAGACGTTTGGCCCGTTTCCCTTCACCAGCATGAATCAGGCGATCCACAGCAGCAGCAGGGAGACGACGGCGCCGTTCAGCTCGCTGCCCCCTCCCTATCCGGGGAAGCAGCATCCGCCGGTCACCATCTCCAGTCCGTTGTTGGTCAACCTGCTGCAGAACGATGGTACGAAGGAGGTGAAGGTGAGGCCGGTGAGGACGCCTCCCGTCGTCGCCCCCGGCGGCGCCATCAAGCCACCTCAGGTCGAGGCCGTAGCGAACAGTTTATCACCAAGCGCCTTATCCACGAATAACGTTTCCGTTAGGCACAGTAACAGCACCTTGATGACGAGTACAAGCAACGGGATGGGGTTGAAGTCGCCTTCAGCGACGACGGCGGCACTTCCCCCACCTCAGTATCATCGGGCGGTCGCGGTGAGTACACTCCTGTCTGTCTTATGATATCAGTACAAACGGATGGATGGATTTTTAATTCTCCTTCATATTAAGTCCCTCGCTTATTACCAATTTCAATTTGCTCGCTAACGATGATCGTTACGTCCACCACTAGTGCTATTAGTAGTAGTGCTATTGGTGCTACTAATAGCTGAGTACTATTAGTGGTGGAAGTTGCTTTACTGTTAAGACCTGCGCTCACTTATCGGCAACGGGCCATTACCGAACGCTCAGAGGCAATCGGCAATTTTATAATTGTCATACTTTTCTATGTGGTAATACTCACTTGTCATGACGAACTGGTACAGCACTGAGATAATTCGTCAGTGCGCCTTGTACATCATAAAATGGAGGAAGTATTAATGTTCTTGGTCGCAGAGCATGAAGAATTGGATAATTTTAGTCATTGATTCTACTCTAATGCGGAAAGAAAACAAAAATTTTGAATATCGCCTTGATATGTCCAATTTGCCAATTTTTAATAATTAGGTATTTTCACATTTTTTTGAAAACTCGCTAAATAAGAGATTATATGCCTATAAATCTTAGGTTAATATTAAAAAAAAATAAACAAAAGCATTCAAGCAAAAAAACTCATTTGAAATTCAAACGCTAGGAATTGGCGCCAAAACGCCCTCTGACGTCATACCATATGTAAACAGTGTAGTGAAAACACTATTTTACGACGCGAATAATACAAATTACTAGATTTGGTCGCAATTTAACTCCTACACTCCAGCGGAAACAAGAATAAAGTCCAAAATACTCGAAAAAAAGCTATTTGTGGACTGCAAAACGGACCCGTGTTTACACGCGAAGTGACGTCACAATGAGCGGTCGTTTCGCTGGTCCTTTAACTTTTCGCACATTTACTGCTTTTTATACCTGAAATACTGAGTGCTGGGCCTATTACATGGTTTTTTATGATTATAAAATTTGTCTGAGGGTTCGTCCCTATGAATTTAAATATATTTCGTTTAATTTAAAATATATGGCAAATACCTAATTCTTGAAACTTCTCATATGTTGTCTGAAAGTAATTGAAAAATTTTTTGGTGCTTGTCTATTAAATGAGGAAAAAAACTAACATAATCGCCCCCTTTTCCTTCATTTTTGACATATTTCATGTACCAGCTTTCGCTTTCTTTTATTTCTAACGTTGTTAGTACGCTCTTCTTTCTAACATAGTATCGCTGTGACAATTAATTTTTGATCCGGCACACCGCCATCCATCTTGGTGGAAACCTTCAATCATATTGAAGGGAATATTTCTTTAGTACGAATATCTCCGATCCTATTTGTCGCGACTCGCGTTGTAGTTCTAAATACATTAGAAATCATGGAGAAAATGTAGTTGCGAATAACGACTAGCTGAAAATCCATACATTTCGTTTCTACTTTTAAGCAGTTTTTTATTCAATCAAACTTCACAACGTAATAATAATAACGATGATGAATAAGTAGTAGGTATTAATGTGTGGTTATTTTGCAGGCAAACAAACTCTCTACTTCTCCTGTCGCGACGGCCCCTAATTCCTTCACGAATTCACACTCACAAAATCCGTTAAGTTCCCTTCATCCACCTCCATCGTCTACTCTCATTCCTCCACCGCCGCCGCCACCTCCACAGCAGGCCGCCAGTATTTCTGCGCAGGGTGTATATCAGCAGCAAAAGAATTTTACAGTGGCTCCGCTGTCGTCTAGCAATCTGCCGCTGGCTCAGGGAAATTCGATATTGAAGCAGAAAGCATCCGCCGCCATCTTGAATCAAACCAGGTCACCCCTGCTGCCGCCCAACATGTCGCTGGCCAAGACGGCTGCCCTCCAGAAGAACTCATTGGTGAACAACGTCTTGAATAACGTGAACAGGAACATGTCGGCGCCGAAGAACATCTATTCGAACCAGAAGGGTCTGTTGGGGCAACCGTCGAACTCCGACCCGAACCCGACCAGTCTGAACAACGTGATGCTGCGCAGCATGCCGTCGCCGCCGCCCTACTCGGTCGCGATCTCCCGCCCGTGGGACACACTGACCAACAGTAGCTCGTTGCTACAGGACCTGACGCCCTCGCTGGCGGACCTGAAGCCCGACGACCTCGACGACTTGCTGCCGACGCTCGAGCGCGAGCTGACGCAGAGCCCGTTGCCGGACCTGACGGGAGATTTTTTGAACGTGGCGCCGCCGCCTCAGCCGCCCGACGAGGACGACTCGGACAAGCGGAAATTTCTCGTCAACCCGCTGACGGGCGAGCTGGAGCCGAGGCCGCCGAGCGACGAGAGTGACGCCGAGGAGCAGCAGCAGGACGTGTTCACGGGCCTGCCGAGCCCGGCGGCCGTCTCGGACGAGGAGACGGGCGGCGCCTCCGCCGGCGGCGGGCCGAAGCAGGACGGCTCGGGACCTCCCGAGCAGAGCGACGGCGAGACGAGGACCGCCGCCTCGGTCGCCGATGGGGCGAAGCAGAGGCTAAAAAACTCGGTCAGGGAGCGTGGGAGAGACTCGCCGGCGCTCAAGCAGGAGAAGATCAAGCTGAGGCTCAAGCTGGAGAAGTCTGAGCCGATCAACCCCGCATATAAGGTACTCTTAGCTTGCCATCGAGTAATAAGTAGAAGTTGTCTATTAAAAGCCAGATCATCCACTTCATAAGTCAGCATTTGATAAGGCTCATTTTATTGCCAATTTATTACACAAACTAGGATTTCATTGCTCCCTCCATTGCTGTATCTCCGGAACCACAGGAGATACATATATAGATCACGCGACACATTTTATTGCTAATTTATTACTGACGATAAAGACTAGATGCGCAATCACGGAATTAACCACTTCAACCCTTAGCATTAAACGCACCCCCGAAATATCAGAAAAATCGTAAAAAAATGTACTCACATTAAGTACAGCCTGGGCTCTTTATTATTATTTAACTGCTCAACTTTCAAGCAAAGTATGATTTCATTGCTCCACATCATCCACACCTGTATCCCTGGAATCACAGGAGATATATACATAAACCACATTGCAAATTTTATTGCTGACTATACAGAAATAGCGCATCCCAGAACCACCTCTTCAACCCTTAGCACTAAATATGCCCTTCGAAATTTTTGATGAAATTATTTTTTTTTATCTTTTCCTTCAATTACATCATATACATCATCAACATATTAATCAAATTCAAGTCCATTATAAATACAATGTGTTTCAAAATGATTGTCATCTAGTCTGCTGTGGAATTCCCATGTAAAATAAAAAAAGCACCTTGCGAAAATATGAGTTTCTACTAGCCATACATAACCTCAAAATAACCTACTTATCCTCTTTTAACTTCTGGTTTTTCTCTGTCAAAAGAACACGAATTCTGAGTATTTATCTATTTTAGTCTTTGTTTTGGCCCTGAGAAGGGCCGTTAATTACCAGCAATACTGATTGCCAGTTTCACAATAAATGTTCGAAATGTCACTTGTTGTCAGAATTAGATAGGTTCAAATCAGTAGAGCGCGGCACATCAAAAATTACATGCACAGAAATTCCAACGCCAACTTGATGACAATCATTTTGAAACACATTATATATAAGTAATTAAATAAGGAATCACAATTTTGTTTTGTACGTGTATTATATCGAGTGTTTTTTTTTTTAAATTTCACCTCGTAGTACGCTGTGGATAGTGTTTGTGAATGCACCTTACTAAAAAATGTCGTTATCAAAAGTCAAATCGTTCCAAGCACTTCAAAGCACCTATCTCTCTCACTTCCATGAGAGAGATAAGAGTTGTCATGTTTGTTTTCACCGGGGTTGTCGCATTTATATTTTTATATTCTTTAGTCACAATCATCTAACGCCTAATTAATAGAGCTAAGCTGTCTTTTTCAAGACACTAGTAACTGATTGGAGCAGTTTCAATTTTTATTAAAAAAGTGAGGTTATGACAACCTACTTCAATATTGAAATTTTTTAGTAAGGTGCATTCACAAACACTATCCACAGCCTACTATGAGTTGAAATTTAAAAAAAAAACACCCGTCATATATTTTGTTTTGAGATTTAGATGCATGTAAACTTTCAATACTGTTACAAGTAACACACCCTCGTAATAATTAATTTCTTTAAAGATTATTAAATTTAAGTTTTCATATTATAAAACTTCATGTCGTCATGTAACCTTAAATAAATCAAATTTTCTTCTCTCAGGTGGATGTTAGTTTCATTAACACCCAGCCAAAGAAGGCCTCTACCTCGATGATGTCACCGGCGAATGAAGAACTAAGAGTCCCGCCCCTTCATATATCACTAAGAGGTCGTAATTCAGCCGTGATCAAAAACAAGACAAAGCTGAACCCTGACGGCGTCCCGGTGAAACCCAAAATCAGAAAAAATCCCGACCACATCAAATTAAAAAAGGGTCTGGATGAGAGCAACGATGCGTTGGTAAGCGAGGCCATCCTGCTCGAGCAGATGAAATCGAAGATGAACAACCTGGAGCAGAAGAAAGTCAAGAAATTGAAAGTGACTCACGACCACAAGGAACTACTCTCGAGTCTGAGTCAGGAAGGTGAATTGAAATCGAAGTTCATCTTGCACAATCATTATAAGGAGAAGCAGAAGGAGCGCAGGGGCAGCGACTCGGAGCTGGTGAGGAATAACAAGAAGTACCTAGAGTCGGCGATGGACGAGAAGAAACGTCGCTACAGCCAGATGGAGCAGCCGGACGACGGGCATGACGGCCAGCAGCCGATCGTGCCCGGCTCGACCAACGTCGGCACGATAGCGGGGCTGAAGCCGAGGAAGGAGAAGCCGAAGATGAGAGACTTGACGGGGTTCAAGAAGGATTCGAGCAAGAGTAAGGCTTTCGGCAAGGCGAAACCGATGGTCACACTGCCGACAGCCGGCGACATGAACATGGAGGCGAAGTTCAAGCAGGGGCTGCTCGAGGCGGATAAAGGGGTGCATAGGCCGCCGCACAGGACTGAAATCATTAATTGCTTAGTGACCGAGAACAGTCGGGTCGAGTCTAGAATGGAGAGTACAGAGAAGGTAAGCGTGAATTGGGGCATTCCAAGAAATTATTGTTGAAACAAAAACAACTAGAAATTTAGTCTTCATTTTTGTCTGATTTCTGAAAATTCGTTATATGCATCCGCGACTCATCATCCTGATTACCAATTAATTTTCTGATCTGCTTAGCATAATGGGGGATAAATGTTACTTAAGTTCACTTTGTTATCGCGACAGGTGGTCAAAACCGTGCCTGACACGACGACGTCCCTGAAGGACAAGTCCCCGGAACCGGACAAGTGTAACACTCCGGATATAAAGTCATCTGCGGAGATCAGCGACAAACCGTCGACGGTGGTCGTGGGGGGAGGACGTTCCCCGAACAGCGCCGGCGGGCAGGGCGAGGACAGCGGGATCGAGAGCATGGATGCCTTAAGCGAAAAGTCTCCCAATCAGGCCAGTCAGAGCCCGCATGCCGATATATTACCTCCCAAGGTAAATGTGTATGTTTGTTGTTAGGTTTAGGACAGGTTTTGGTAAATGCCATAGGAGGAAGAATGTTTTATTTGTTTGTACAGTTGCGGAAACTCGAAACATCTTTATCAAGCAGAAACCATAAGAAAGGTCGAAGTTAGGCATTTTTAATTGTTGGTTCTCCACTAGGAGAGTACACAAGTAGCTTTAAACCAGGACCAAGTGAATGAATAAACTATATTTCAAGAAATAGGCAACATCCTCATTCTTCGCTGTAGACGTTCAGAACCATAGATGGATATTTACATACAACCAACAATATTTTGCTATTACAGTTAAGACTAACTCTAACGCAATCAGTAAAATCAATTTTATTTGACCATTACTTTCCTTCCAGACTCAAGTGCCTAACATGTTGGATATCGAGGCTCAGCTGGCCAAGATGGAGGGTCTGAACGGGGACACAGACGCGGGTGGGGGCGTCGGCGGCGGAGGGGGCGGCGACGGTAGCCCCGACGCCACCAACATTCCAGCGGAGGACGTGAACGATAACAAGTGTCACATGGACACGACGTCATCGGCGAAGATCAAGCAATGCTGCGAGATCGCTTGCGTCCTCCAGGACGGTCTCAAGCAGGGCGCGCTCTCGCCCAAGCAGCAGAACGAGATCGACTTTCTTCCTGGCAAGGTGAGATTATCAAGTATTCAGTGCTAGCCAAAAGATAGACCGTAACAGGAATAAGTAGGAGTGTTGTGATCGAGTTATGTAGTGATGATGATCCCAAAGTATACAGGATACAGCATCACAGAATTTAAGAGCAGAAACCTCAGGTTTGGATATGTATACAATCATGTTTACTTCCATCAAAATTAGAAGGCTGTGTATCTGGGCCGTATAATGCGCCATAAAGAATTTGAACAACTGCAGTTGATACTGAGGGGAAAAATAGCGAAAAAGGGCATCAGAAGGAAAAAAGTCATTGCTCTGTAATATTAGCGACTGTACCAACATGAATAGAAATACACTGCTAAACCAAGCTCAGGACAGAGTTGGATTTGCCTCAATAATCGCCAATCTCGATTGAGAGGGCACTTAGGAGGAGGAGGGTACATTCACTCTTTGCTGTTGGATTGAACCTTGAAATTTCGGCTTCATAGGTTATTTTATAATGATTCAACGAATTATTCTCCAGCGAAACATGTTCTAACTTCTCTTGTTCCCACCCACATGCGACTTCATTCTTATTTATTTTTTTAAGGTTAAGAAGGAGGAAGAGGATTTGGAACCGTTACCAGTCAGAGTCACGCCGGCGTTGTATACCTATTCGAATCCAGACAAGAGCCGCAGCGGCTTCGAGAGCCCAACGGCCTTGTCTGACGATGACAGCAATTCGTGTTCGACGAGCAGCACTCTGCCGAGCAAACCAAGCAAATCATTGCTAGAGCAGTTGTTGATAGAAATCCCTAACGATCATCAGGTAAGGACACAACAGCTGGATAGTGGTTTTCAGCTATAGGCATGATGACAGTAACGAAGAATTACTGAAATAATGATATTATAATATATTACATAATGAAATAATTCTAAAAAAATATATTGCTGTCAATATTTGAAGCAGGATAAACTGTATTTTGTTAAAATAAAAACATAAATTATAGCAACCCGCCATGTAAAGTGAAAGTAAACATCATTTTGTTTCATTCAAATTTCTTGTGTTAGCGCTTTTACCGATTATTTCTGTTCCATATTTATTATTATTATACTGAACACTGAAGTTACTGAATGTTGACATGCACTTTACAAGTTGAGGTCGATGCTGTGGTCATAGGCGTGACGTCACACCTATATAAAGCGACGCCATGACACCTACGAGTGTTTTGGCACGAAATTTAAAAGTGTTCATAAAAGTCTCATTTTAGCTACTAAATATTTGTTTTATGCAGAGATTAGTATTTTTTTGGGAACAGTACATACTTAAGAACATAACACGGTAGTTTTTCAAAATTAGTCATCAAGCCTATTGCATGTAGTGAATAACTGTATCGGTGATGTAAATATTTTGTATAGTAGAAGTGTCGGTAAATGGGTTTTACTCCCTTAAAACCACTTTCAATTGCTTTTTCATATCATACTTATACGAAGCTTTTCTATTGAAACGCCTGTCCCGAAATAAACAAGAGCAAAAGAGAAACTAATAGTAGTTCGTTAGTATGACAGAGAAGGAAGTTTTCCAACATTGCCGGCCGCGGTCCAAGTCCAGGCATCTAACGCGTAGGTCTCGGGTCGTCTCGGATTTTAGTAACTCTCATATCATAATTGCCGGCCGGTCGAGTGTGCGGAGCGGATGACTGTGATGTTTCGCGAGGTAGCAACGACGCAAAAGTTTTTTCTCCGTTTAGCCAACGAGAAATATATGGCCTTCTTTCGCTCTTATGTTTATACCATACTGCGACTCTGTAGATGTAAACTATCTTTTCGCTTGTTTAGGGTGTCCCTAGTTCCCCTAGTCCGGCGACGCGCTCCTCGATGCGGACGCGTGCCCTCTCGAAGTTAGGTAGTCCCGAGCTGAGCTCACCGGTACCGAAGAGCGGGAGGACCGTGGCGCCGCCGCCTGCCAAGCGGAAACGTAACGAGTCGGACAGCTCGAATCACAGCTTCGAAGAGATGAAGAAGAAACCTAAGAAGACGTCGTCGTCGTCGTCGTCATCGTCGACGACGACGACATCGGACCAGCCTCCGGGCAAGGCGAACAACAACAACACTGCGAAGAAGGCCGGCGGCACGGGCAGCAAGCTGCAGCAGCAGGATGAGAGCTCGGACAGCGACGAACCGCTGATAGAGAAGCTGCGTAAGCCAATCGGCGCCATGAGCACCAATAACAGTATGATGATGGCGAAGTCGAAGATGAAGGGCGTGCCATCGACGGTGGCGAATAACAATAAGTTGGCGGTGAACACGAGGAGGTCCGTGAGGAGTAATATGCCCGCGCAGAACACCAGGAGCAAAGGGGACCGGCCGCTAACGGCGGACTCCGATGCCATACGGAGGAAAACTCGAAGTGCTGGTAAGTCGGAGTCCAGCAGATACCTGCTCGGACTCAACGTTGTATTCTTTGCTGTTGCATGAGATTCGTTTCAATATGTGGATTACATCAAACGTCAGTCGCTTTAACAGCTAAATGGAGTTCATTGTCGTAATGCTTATGTTTTATTAAAACAATTATAAGGGTTTTATGCAAACTTATTACATATACCATTATAACTCATTTATTAATTTCCGTTCATTTCTTTAAGAGCACCTCTGGTTACCGGCTAAATAATCGTTTTATTACTCCACGGGTTATTTTGACAGACTATAAACCCTTTTTTAAATATTGGATCGGGTGTCATTGTCATCTATTTGGTTGATAATCCCAATTTTTGCCTCACACTATCGAGGTGGTTCTGGAACCACCTGATGAACCTTCCGGAAATTCGTAAATTTAATACTTCATTATATGGTTCCATATATTACCTAAACCAGTTACCTAAACCTTGTAACCTGAAAGTGAACTACGATTATCCTGTTGAACCCAAATATAATTGTATGTGTATTGTGCATTGCATACTGGCGAAAATCTGACAGCCGAGTCTGGCATTGGCCTCTCCCTCGCAGATTTTACTGTGTGTATAGAAATCCCATTCTCATTGTCATCGTAGATATTCTCACTAAATTGTATTTGAATTTAACAAATTGTCCCTCTTCTAGTGATGGACGTAGAGAGTAAACGCAAAAAAGAGGTAAAGTGACAATATGAAAGTGGCTGCTGGGAAGGCAGCCATTATGACGGCGAGGTCGACGATGACGACGACGATGATGATGATGTCGATGATGAGGATGTGGGGGAGGGGGACGAGGAGGACGTCGATGGCGCGATCGAGTACACGGCGACGACGTACGAGCCTTACTTGCTGTCACAGAGCGAGGGCGACAGCGATAGCGACAGTTACTCCAGCGAAAGCTAAGCACCATTTTATAATCGACACCGACACCACCAATCACCACCACCAACCCACCCACCTTCACCCTCACCAACCAGCCACCAACTGTACAGATTGTGATATGCTACCCACTAAATAGAATTGTATATATTTAAGACAAAAAAAAGAGAAAATTAGAAAAATTTTGTATATACAGTGAGAGGACGGAGCGTATAGTTCTCTTGCACGATTCGACAGAGGTGTAAATTGTACATGTGGTATTTTCCATACAAGCTAAATATTGCATAAAAAATAATATATATTATATATATTGTACGAGTATACTTTTGTTTACTTGGATTTTACGTAGGGCGACATGAAAAATAAGGTGCGCATGCCTGAATGTGGGAATGAATGTGTAATTTTTTTTTAATACTATTACTACTACTCCGCAATTGTTGAAGAATAAAAAAATAAGACGTTGTTTATATTACGTTTAGCTTAGTTGTACTCTTTATGTAATTTGTTTATGTTCGATGATAATGATTATTATTTATATACCATGGAGCCTTGTAAAACGTTTCTTGTTTCTTTACGTAAAATGCATTGACTTGTAATGTTCTTAATTGTAGATTTGTGGAAAGGTTGATGATTATAAACTATACATTGTTAAATAGAAATACCGTAATATTTATATTATTTCGTTTTTCTTTGTTTCTCCGAATGGGAATGGGGGCCCAATCTGTTTAAGTGAGTTTGGGGGTTGTTGCGCCATTTGTATTTTGCCGCGTTTTTGCTTGATTGGTCATGAGATTAGTGCTCTGTGACTTCACTTTCAAAGAACAATCGACAAATGTTTGTATTGCCCTGTTTCTTATTTAATCATCTTCATTCCCATTCTTTCACAGCTGAATAAATAAATTTCTCCCCGATTTATAATTTTACCAAAATTTTTCTGATGTCCTGCGTCATCGTAATGTCACCAACAGTCATCTGTCACAAGCCAGCTATTTAAAGCCATTTTAATTTCATAGATAGACAACAGCCGAGTGTATTAATACGCACGTAATGTTATGGATTTAATTAATTCCATCCGCTCCAATGGCACAATAAAAGCTATCAGATTAAGTAAACGGAACCATTCGGTAAATGATTACGTGACATCACCATGACACTATCACTAATAAAACATCATAAATTATCTCGGATTAATAAGTGAATTGATTATAACCGCTTATCCAAATTTCCTGTGATTGATCGACCAATTTATCTCCGCAAATTAATTAAAAATAGAGCGAATAAAAAAAACGACGAGAGCATGTCTTCAGAGCGAAAAACCGATCTGTTCGCGACGCCGCCTTATTGCAAGAAGATCGACAGGAGGGACGAGTCCGCGGGTGTCGACTGCGGGAACGGCGCCGCAGCCCTCAAGAAGCTCGACGTCTCGAATCCCGCCAAGCTCCTCGACCTCTGCGAGAGCCTCACCGAGCGCTCCACCAAGCAGCTCGAGTTGAAGATCAACGGATATGTAAGTGAGCACTTTTGCTTCGACTCGTACACCTCTCTTAACGTAAAAGTTACTTGTGACAGTCTGAGAGAGCATCGGGATGTATAGGAGTATCACCGGAGTGCTGGATAGTTCGATCGTAGTTGGATTCACAGGGGCATTTGGGTACATGAGGTCTTTCGGAGGGTCGGAAGGTTTCCGTGCAAAGTGCTAGCTTGCAAGTGAAATTCATAAGATACTCGGTTCTTAAATAGTGAGTAAAAGTTTTGTAATGGGCAATCGGGGACAGTTAGAAACAAATAACTGCTTCGGGCACTCCAAGTGTCCATGATCGCAGGCCTTATTTTAGGTCATATTTTTCAGGCATCGGGCACACCTCGGAGCCAGCCATGCCACCTGACAGTTTCAATTTTGAAAGCTGCATTATTGATCTCAATCCAGGCACACCTTAAATGCAGTGAATTTACAGTATTGACCAGCAATGGCTCAAAAACAAAACTGAAGAGACTGTTTTTAGAGGGTATCACATTTCAAAACAAATATGTACTTCCAATATATCGATCATCAAATGTAAAGAAATAGGCAATTTACCCAGGGATTTTAGATAAGGTGTTTAAGACTCCCAAAGTGTTTCACTATAAGATGATAAAGCACTTGAGATTAAGCGATTTAAAACAAACCATCAAAATCAAAAACATTGATGAGTATCAGTTTTTGATGATATCATTTAGATCCTCTAATTTGTATTTGACAGTATTTGATCTTCTCTTTCTGAGTGATTGCAATTATAAATTTCAGTTGAGACCGGAGACGGGCTCGACGAAGGTGTTCCTCATCAACCTGCTGAACGTGTCCGAGGAGGCGGTCATACAGGTGGTCCAGGACAAGATCTTGAGCGCCCCGATACGGACGTCCCTTTCCGACGACTCGATCAAGAATCTGGTGACGTTCAAGGAGGGCGCGGTGAAATGTACCGAGGCTTTGGATTCGAAGATCGACGAGCTGGTGAAGAAGGTTGTGCCGGAGAATTCCGGGGAGCTCGTCCTGGTGCCCGTCATGGGGAGGGTTCAGAAAGGTGAGTTAGTGAAATTTGGAATTATATATTTAAATCTTTCAACTTGCTGAGTTTACTGGTTATTGATCGAGCGGAGTTCATTATTATTTCTATTTTGGCGAGTTCTATCAGTAATTTTGTTTTAGAGGTATTATAGTCCGTCGTTTCTATTTCAGAGAGGAGCGCTTCGTCGACGTGGCCGGTGTACATGGCGTGCTTCCTGAACTCATCGAAAGAGACCTATTACATATCCAAGCTAGTCAACGAAACTTTCAGCTATTGCCTTACGCTTTTACTCAACACAAGGGACTATGAGGCAGAGAAAAGACTGAAACACCAGTGCCAGTCGCTGCTGTTGGTTGCCAGGAAGCTGTTCTCGCACTTGAGCGACCTCAGCGATCTGCTCAAGGAGATCATGTCCGAGGCGAGACGACTGACCAACGCCGAGCGGTGTTCGCTGTTCCTCCTCGATCCCGATCACATGCATCTAGTGGCCAAGGTGTTTGACGGCGTTAGCCCCGCGGAGAAGAACACCGAGGTGCGCATCGCGAAGGATCAAGGGATCGCAGGTAAGAAGGTTTAAAATAAGTCATATTGAGCCTTAATACCGAAATCTCTTAAAGCGGATCGTTCCTCTCGTTACTTAATGTTTTTAGTTTGTTTCTGATGCTAACCATCTCCATCGCTCTCTTCCATACGTCGTCGGCATCTGTTGAACATTTCCTTCTGAGTCCCTGAGTCTTGTATTTTAGGGCACGTCGCGGCAACCGGCCAACTACTGAACATAAAGGACGCGTACAAACACCCGTTGTTCTACAAAGGGGTCGATGAGGCGACCGGCTTCAAGACGAGGAATATCCTGTGCTTCCCAATTCGCGACGAGGACAACATCGTCGGCGTCGCACAATTATGCAACAAAATCAACGGCAACTTCGATTACTTCGACGAGCAAGTCGCGAACGCCTTCAGCATCTACTGCGGAATCTCGATCATGCACAGCCTCGTCTACAAGCAGATCCAGGACGCGCAGGCCAGGAGTCAGCTTTCCAACGAGCTGATGATGTACCACATGCAGGTCTGTGGTTTGGTTACTGTTTTATCCAGTACTGTAGCTTCCTTCATTGGTGTTTTACATAAAAATGTTTATGTAATGTATGCAATTTGGGGACTTAATTCCCCATCTCTCCTGATTTCAGGTGAGCGATCAAGATGTTGCCGACGTCGTCCTGTGCCAAAACTCCCACGACTGGCCCAATTTCAACGACTTCAGCTTCATCCCCAGGAGGGTCTTGTCGAAGGAGACGCCTTGCTTCGTATTGAAAATGTTCAGGGATCTGGGCTTCATCGAGTACTTCCGTATCAAAGTCGACACATTAACCAGGTTTATACTGTACGTCAGGAAGGGATATCGTGATCTGCCTTACCACAACTGGTCGCACGCCTTCTCTGTGGCGCACTTCGCTTACCTATGTCTGATGAACTTTCAGCTGGTGGAGAATGGATATATGACGTAATTACCATAGGATTCTCGTTTTTAAAAAATTTACCTCAATTTAAACCTATTAGATATACACATTAAAATTTTTTTCCCAGCAAACTCGAAGCCTTGTCGTACCTCGTCTCCTGCTTGTGCCACGACATCGACCACAGGGGCACGACGAACTCCTTCCAGCAGCAGTCGAACAGCGTGCTGGCCAGCCTGTATTCCAGCGAGGGTTCCGTGATGGAGCGGCATCACCTTTCGCAGACGCTGTGTACGCTGAACACGCAAGTAAACTAGTTAAGTTGACCCCTTATCGCTCATCTGTTGATCCTTCAATTGTAGGGCTGCAACTTCCTGGAGACGCTCAGCCGGGAGGATTACACCAAGTGCTTGGATTACTTGAAGAATATGGTCCTCGCGACGGATCTCGCGTTGCATTACAAGATACACGCACGGCAGCTGCTGATGGCCGAAGTATGGTTAATTGGTTGATAAAACATGATTAATTAAGGCGAGGGGAAGGGGGATATATTTTGGCATCCAACGAGAAACGTGTTATGTGTTCTCCTGTTCACGCCCTCTCCATGCTAAAGTTGGCGGTCCACATGGCAGTTGTGGTTTTGGAAACTGCAGCACAGAAGATTTCTATGGATGTGCGAACAAACCATCTCCTTAGGTCTTTCAGATGAGTTTTGGCGTCTTCCTACGGATCGTTTAGCCTCCCTTTGCCCCTTTATTATGAGTCAAAGTAATTTAAATATCTCCCCTCTTACCACATGACCTATATATTGCAGTTTTCTTTCTTTAATGGTGTTCAATAAGTCTTTTTGTTTATGTATGTGTCTTACTACTTCATTATTGGTGATACATTCTGCACATGAAATACTCAGCATTTGTATATATAGGTACATTTCGAAAGCTTCTATTCTTTTTTCTGTCTGCTGATCAAGGGTCCAGCTTTCACATCCGTAAAGCAAGATAGAGAGAATATAATAACTAATCATTCTAATTCTAAGCTCCAGAGTGAGATCTGACCTTGTAAAGTGTTTTCATATCCATGAATGTTGTCCTAGTTGTTCAATTATTCGTCCCTTGACAAGTAGGCGTGCATTTTTGGTGTTTTCGAATAAACATTACTTTGGTTTCGGAGACATTAAGATGTAGACCAAACATTGCACTATGATGAACTACAGAATCTATCAGGTTTTGCAGGTCTTGTAAATTGTCTGCTATTATACCTATTATCAGTATATGATGATGTTTTCCTGTTTGCTTGAACAAACTTTGTTTCTGGCCAGATGCCGAGATTTTTCTATGATATTTGTTGCCTGGATTTCTCTCCTTTGTTACCTTACAAACATCAAACAGAGGATTAGTAAGGTTCATTATTGATTTTGAATTTATCAATTCCTGGTTTTGTTTCAGACTGGTTACGAAAAATCGAATCCCGAGCATCGATATTACCTGTGCAGTTTGTTGATGACCTGCGCCGATCTCTCCGACCAGACTAAGGTACAGATTTGGGTCCATGAGTTCAAAATGTTTTCTCTATACTCAAGAGTTATGTTTCTGTGTTGCAGGTATGCAGTTTGTCTTTCTTCTACTAGCATCTTTTCGTCCTGTATAAACCAGGGTTTTGTCTGGTGTACACCTTTTCAATTTTAAACTGCAATCGTTTTCAGGACTGGTCAGAGACTAAGAAGGTCGCCCAGTTGATCTACGCGGAGTTCTTCACGCAAGGCGACATGGAGAAGAAGATGGGCAGAAAGCCGGCGAACATGATGGACAGAGAAAAGGCTTCCATACCCGACCACCAGGTAGAATTCTTGACCGAGGTGGTCATCTGCATATTCAGGTGAGCACAAACGTTTACGATTGGATTTCAAAGTGTCGAATGTTTAATTTCTAGAATATTAGCTATTATGTTTCCTTCCGCTAAAGTATTGGTCGACGCCATCAAAACGAATATCAGGTGTTGGGAGGCGTCGAAGGCGGTCTTTGTGAAGTTCGCACTCGAGGGTAAAACCTCGTACGATATTTTGATCAGTGACGAATTGGAGACGGAGATCAGGAATGCATTGCATGCCGAGCACGAGTAAGAGCTGCAATATTGATGCCACAAAAAGTATTATTAGAATCCAAATTATATGCTAACTGTTATTATTGTTACCTTTTTTTTCGTTCTAATTTATTTCCGTATGTCAAGCTTTAAATTGTGTTGGATAGTACAAAATATATTTTAAGGTAAATCTCGAGAGTTTATTTGTATAACACTTATATATATGTATATCGATTTCATTATAAACAGTTTGCTTGTGAGCGAAGAGCCTCGACCCTCGCGCGGGTTCAGCCGCCAAAAGTTGCCAGCCAACTAAAATTGCCGCCTTCGCTGTGTCAACTGAACTCGTGAGCGAGGGTGTGTGCCTTGATCGTCGAGTGTTTCTTCGCCTTGAACGGGCACCACTTGCACTTGAACATGCACGCCTCGGCCAACTGGTTCTCCGGGCAGCCCTTGTGTTTCCTCAGGAGGTGCGTCTGCAGGTTGCCCTTCTGCCGCGACTGGAACGAGCAGTGCGAGCACTTGAACATGTCGATTTGCTCGGGCTTCATGTGGACCAGCAGGTGGGTCTTCAGGTTACCCTTCTGGCGGGACTGGAACTTGCACTGGGTGCACTTGTACATCGGGATCTCCTTGGGGAGCTTGTGGATCAGCATGTGGGTCTTCAGGTTGCCTGGAAAGAAGGGAGGCGCGTTACGATGAATACGTTGCAAGGTAACCTAGGGTGGCTCGTGGAATGGTAAGTACATATAGTGTACGCTACTGTACTATTTTTAAAACGAAAAATTTAATACTTATAACTTAAGTTTGGTGAATGGGTCTTACATTATGTTTCTCTCGTTTATTTCGATGTTTTCAGCTTCTGTAAACTCACCTTTTTGTTTTGCTGAGAAAGGGCAAAAGTCACACTTGTACATCACCACCGGCCTGGTGTCCGCCTTTGCCGAGCACCGATGCCTTTTGACAAAGGTTGGAGATTCGCAACGGAAACTACAAAAATTACAACCGTACCCTATGCGAGTCATAATACTCAGATGCTGCTTCATGTGATCCTTTATGTCTTTAACTGTGTAATTACATATGGGGCATATGAAAACAAACACACCATTACGTTTCAATGGCCTTATCATTGTTTCGCTTGTTTCAGTTGTTTCATAAAGGAATACTTTGAAGTTGCTAAAAATATATACACATACAATAACATTTTCTAACGAAACACATTCCTCACCATTGGTTGTCGTCCTCCGTGCCAATGCTGGGAGAACTTACTGGACAATCCTCCGTTTTAATCTTCGTGTTCGCCACAAACTCTTGGTTCAAATTCATGGCGGCATTGTACAGCTCCAGGTTATTAAAGAAACCGAATTGTGGCTCGTCTATTTTCAAACCACGGTAGCAGATCATCCGGTAGGCGTTCATGCACTTCACCTTGAAATCCTTCATGTCTTTGAATAGGTCCGCACAGTCCTGGCATATTTTCACGTCCGAGGCGAGGAACTCCTGAAATTACACTGCATCCAAACAATCTCAAACTGCGAGGCGGACGTCTGAGAGCTCCCGAGACTCATTCCGATAACCGACGTTACCCTTTCACACTTACCAGATCGGGGAAGAGATCGATGACCAGGCATTTGTTGTGCTCCAGCCCTGAGGGGGTCCAGCACAGGGCGCACGTCGGTAACTCATACTTAGAGACCGCCTTCGTTATGTGCAGGAGAGTGTCCGTGGGGTTATCGCACTTGTTGAACTCGCTCCTGCCCCTGGCGTACATCTTGTCCCTCACCTCCCAGAACATGTTCAACACTTTCAGGCAACGGTAGCATATCGCCGAGTCTCCTGATATCGTGATCGCCTAAGGAAATTATAATTTCAACTATGGTATGTGATCCACGTAGAAGATATTCGAGTCAATTGCAGGATAACTAGAGATCACAGAAGTGTAGTTGCTTATAAGTTTGTTGGAAACATAGTACCTTTCGTCCCCAACCCAATGAATTTTTTATACAGAACGTCCCCCATGGATTTATCTGAACTTGACTTTTAAAGGGTTCGAGCTACGAAGTGGGATCCGATGATAGGTCGACTCGTACATGTAGACTCACCAAATCGTAACAGATAATGCTGAGTTTCTTGATTATAATGTCATCGATGAGGGTGGCAAGCCCATTGTGCACTACGTTCAGGCAGAAATTGCATTGCTTCTCCGAGGCCTCCATCCTTTAAATTTCATCCTACGCTGCACCGTCCAGGCCACCCTTTTATAACGATTTTAAAAGCAATTTGACCATCTTTTTGTTGATATTTGGGGAAAAATACGGTTTAAAAAATTAAACGTCAAAAAAACATGGAACGAGGTGGAAAATGTGACATTTCGTTTTTAATTCAATGAGGGGGAGGTTCATAAATTGTGTGATACGTTACTAATAATGTAGCATTTAATAAGGGTTGAAGTTTATAATAAATTTTACTTCTTTTTTGTGTTGTTAAGTTACATTTCGGAAATTTTCTGTTCTGTGCTTCTGCTGGGTGAACTAATTTTCTGTTCTATCGAGAAATGGCGGAGTTGACTTTAAATTCCTCCAATAATCTACCACTACAATTAAATAACTTGCTCAGAATTAAATTCCTAAGATGTAACTACCAAAAATACCTCGATATATCCCTCAGATAAATAACGAATCCTATTTTCAGGACGTGTGGGTCGTCCGGCGCTCTGATTGGCCACGCTACGCGGCTAATTCGAAAACCTACCCTTCAACTATCTCCCCCTTAAAATGCCAATAAATTACTGAGATCGATCGGACTGATAACAGCGAGGGATCTAATTACGATCGCACCCTCTTCTATTACCACCCTCGGTCTTGCCGGTCAACGAACCCAGCAGGAATTAAATCATATAGCGCAATTCCATCATAGCGTATTATTCGAATAGGGGGTGGAATGATTTACAAGTGTTGTACACCCCTTCGAGCGCACGTCGCCTTGCTGCAAAAAGTGAAATGAGTAAGGTACCGCCATTTGCCGGACGTAAAGTAAGGGACGCTGCGCTTTCTAAAGTTTTTGCTGAAAATCACAGGAACTTTGAAAGACACTGGGAGCAACACCGAGGAGGACTTGCTAAGTTTCTGTAAACATATTGGACTGAACCGACTAAATCTGGAGAGAGTTCTGAGTCTCTGATTCAACACACTCGGAGAGCTCTTCAAAGTAGTCACATTTTCGCCGATTTTCCCACAATTTTCTCACAATTTTCGCGTTACCCGCCTCGTCCGCCTTGCGGCCCTCGGACCCTTTCTACGCGATAATATCGCCGTTGCGCGTCGTGAACACGCAACGCGTCGCGACGTCTCTCCTCTTGCGTCTCCTGAACGTCGAGGGCGAAGGATAAGTTCCAGATTTTTTGTCGGGAAGGGTCTAAGGGTCTAAGGACGATGACGAGCGTGCAGTCCACGAAAGCAGTCGAGAGGGAGTTCAGGATTTGGCAGTAAGTCGATTATCAGCCAGTGTTTGTTAATGACGAGGTGGGTAGTTATTAGATTGCTTGTGTTTGTGTGTATACGTGTTATCATTGATCGATAACACACGGCCATTGTTATCTGTTAAAAAATCGACTTGGCATGTGGGTAATACATTGTTCGCCAGTTTTTTGAATTCTATCTGGTATTGTTGCAAAGTAGATACGTCTGATGTAAATTTGGTGCCAAGTTCCGACGAGCTCAAGGCATCCTAAAACTTCCAATATGAAAGTATTGCCTTAAAGCAAGAGTTTGAAACGTTTTTAAATGTTATGTGCACTCCTAGAAGTACCCAACTTCGAGTTTAAGAGTACTGGAGCTCCAAAACGCTTTGGAACTCATGAAAGAACTTTCAAACTTTCAAAAGTCGGATTTGTTGAGCCTTGATTTTTCGAAAATCGCTGGGTCTACAAAGTTAATATTTCTGTCACGAATCTTAAAATGTTTTCACGAACCTACCATGCGAGTTTCATTACGAAATCCACTTTTTTGAGCCGAAGGGTCATCCTATTGTCACTTTTACTTTCTCATGAGGCACTCATATATAAGCATTGTAATTCGAATTTGAGTTATTAGCATTTAATAGACTTTTAAGGCACATTGAGTAAAAAATACTTGTTTTTAAAAGAAATGTCTATGTGTGCCTGTGGTACGCTTTTTTCAAAAAACATAGACGGTTCAAACTTTGAATTTAGACTTTATGCTACACCAGGATGTCCCAATAAGTTTTTCATTAAAATCGGGCCAAGACAAAGGGGTAGTTTACCCTTGTCATTTTTTTGTTTTCGGAAATTTACTCAAAATTTGCTCCAAGAGGCTTTGCCAAATTTTCAATATTTATTCCTTTGTCGAATATATGTTATACAATTTAACACTTTTGGCCAAATCTTCTCTAAATGGCACCTTACTCTTTTGCATTTTTCGATATATCTGGAAATTTTCTCAAAATCCACTAATATTTTTTTCTAAACTTTAACTATTTAGCCTGCTTTCGAATGTGTGGACGTTTAATAACATTTTTCTCTCAATTTTATATAAAGGAAGATTTACACTTATCTACGTAAATTCCGAAATTTTCTCAAAATCCACTACAATATTTTTCTCTAAACTTTGACTAAAATGTCAGAATATCAAATTTTTCAGAATTTCCGAAACTCATGTGTTTTAAAGAAATTTACACGAGCGAGTAGATAACGGCTATGTAGGTAAACACTGCCGTACACAAGTAAATACGACGTACATGTACTCTTATCAGCATCGCCTCGAATTCCTTCGATTAAGCGCCTGTTGGCCTAGATGGATATAATGAGTCTTCTTTTAATTACCACGTCGATAATTATGCACGGCACGCGCATTCAAATTTAGTAATGATAGGTACTAGTTCGGTTTGGTGAGTTCCAAGCGCGTGGAAATGCTCGAAAAGTGCTGTTGCAGAGAATGTAAACGAAGGTAAAGTTGAAATTGTAATAAATCCATATGTACATATAGCTGAGACGTGGTAATATTGTAAACTTCTATCCATATTAGCCATTAGTTATAGCTGTAGTATCACCTAAGATGTCGTTTTTAATTCAAGTCCGTCCTTGGTGAAATATATCAAAGACGCTTATTGAATGTTAGAAAATGAAATGTCTCATAGATTTTACAATGTAACTTTACCAATATTTCCACTTCTTGCTCAGCTACCCTTTCAAGGCTTAGCTGATCTACATTCCGTTCCATTTCGTTTACCCCCGTATGACGTAATTATGACACGTTTTTCATCAGATGTGTTTTGAGAAAGACACTATCAAACTCTGCAATTTTAAACTTTCCAGGACACCTAAATTTCAGAATTGCATTCGACGTAACTAGGTAGGTAGCGTGGTCTTTATAACGACTTAGGGTTGGATTCTAAAGTATACACTCCTGCATTCCACATTTGCTGGAGAAGTTTAAGTTGTATAATGATGATCAGTCTAAGATGCTGGAAGAACCTTGAGGAGGGTATCTGCTCTAGAAATGAATTCCTGGGGTAACTGCTTTAGATGTTGAGAGGACAAAGTACCTAAAGAGTTACAGGAGGAACCTCGTGCTTCTTAGAGAATATTTTTGGGTAGAAAAGTTTTTCAGATTGCACTGCATTAGATTCTTGAAGGAACCCAAGGGACTTCGAACATGTTCAGGTTATTGATGATTTCCAGATGGGACCTCGTGTTCCTAGGTACTCATTCAGTATTCTAATTTCCAGCGTGGGCGACCCGCTGCCGGACCGCGTCCTGCCCTCCTCGTCGGCATAGCAGGAGGCCCCCCCGTCGGAGGGGCCGGCGCCGGGGGCGACGGACGCGCTCCCCTCGGACGCGAACCCCCTGCGGCACGGCTGCGACGACATCTGGACGTGGGATAGGCGCGAGCGGAGCCCCGAGGTGCGGCTGCAGGGGCCGAACCACAGGATAGCGTACTTCCACCCGAACTGGAGCAGCGGCACGGCGGGCGTCAGGGGCACGAGGGTGCTCAACAACGGCAGGTACTTCTGGGAGCTGCACCTCTCGAGGAGGATCTTCGGCACGAGCATGATGTTCGGGATAGGTGAGTGCGGCTCGCAGGGGTATCCGAGAAGACTATACCGTCCTCACCGTTGCAGGCACGAAGAAGGCCCGTCTGCACGCTGACTCGTTCACGAACCTCCTCGGCAGGGACGACCAGAGCTGGGGCCTCTCGCACAAGGGCCTCCTGTGGCACGGCGGCCGCTGGACGCACTTCACGAAGCCGTTCAGGGAGAACGTCGCGACCAAGATCGGCGTCCTCTTCGACGGCGTCGCCGGCACGCTCACCTTCTACAAGGACGAGCGGTGCCTCGGCATCGCCTTCCGCGGCCTCAACGAGGTCAGGCAGCCGCTCTACCCGATCGTCTGCTCGACGGCCGCCAAGACCGAGATGCTGCTCGACTCGATGAAGAGGGACTTCGTGAACCTGCAGGACCGATGCAGGGCCGTCATCGTCAAGAGGGTCGGCCGCAAGAAGGACCTCGACAAGCTCCTCCTGCCGACGAAGATCGAGGCGTACCTCGCCGAGGCGTTCGAGGACGCCGTCGAGCCGTTCAGGCCGGTCGATCAGAACGTCTCGGATAACGTCTGAGGGCGCTCACGCCCTGACTCGCCGTGAATGTCGCGTCGTGTGCCATAGGGACGAGGGTAGGGCGCGCCGAGGACCCTTATTAACTCAGAGTCGCTAGATGTACATGGAAGTAGTGTATGCGCAGTAGTTGTAGAGATACTACATTACTATATACTGCGCATAAAACACTTCCGTGTAAATCTCGCAACTCTGCCTAAGGTCAGTCCTTCAGTGCGGTTCACTCCCGATCCTGTCGTCTCGAGTGTTTCTTTTATTATTCATTGCATCACACACAATACACCTAATACTACTTTAATAACGTAAATGTAATCTTCATCTCGATTGTACATATAATCCGATGGTGAACCAGCCAATGGTGACAAGTTACCAAATGCGAAGTTTGCTTGGCAAACCTTGCAGGTTCTGTTCTTATCTCAAAATGTGACTGACAATTAGTAATACTAATCTCTTAACCAGTTCTAGTCATTATTTGTAATAAATGTTAGGCTATTATTATTATTATTAGAATGCACTGTGGAAGTTATTTACTTTATACAAAATTCACATGGAGGCATTACACCTTTTGTATAAATTTAATTTGGTTTTGTAGCTTGGGAAGTCTCCACGGTGTCCTAGTCAATTTCCCTATATTTACGATTTTAATTTATATTCTGCGCATGTGGATATATATACTTTTTGGCCAAATTGTGCAATATACTTGTAAATAACATGAAGAATTGCACGTCGCAGCCATTGATTTGTAGTCTTCTGGTCTGCAGAGCGGAGAATCGTTTGGAATAAAGTAGGCAACTGATGCGTTCTTGGTACTTAACACATTCCTTATATATGTTTCTCTTATTATGTGAAGGTAACTACTGAATAAATAAGTTTTTCATTAATTTACTAGCGATTAACTTTCAAAAAGCACACATTTTAATCATACAATTTTTGAAGAGGATGGTAAGACAAGCTCACTTGCAATATTTCAACAAAACCAATTCAAATCAAGTTCAATTTGACTCACTGTGTTGTTTCATTCCAGATCTTAACATGTGTCAGTTGGACGCCATTGTAATAATGATAATACACTTGTTATGCATACAACCCGACATGTATTTCTTATGAAGACAACAGAATGTCCCTAACCGTAACTAAATAATAAATATGGTTTCGACGTACCCATAAGCAAATTTATTAATAAACAGCATTAATTTCAAGGATTCATGTTGACCTCCTTCGCGTTCTGCAACGCCTGCGTGATGTACAGCTTTGCCAGCGACTGCGAGCAGAACTGCGAAATGGCGTGGCTGTACGTGTTGACCTGCCCGGCTATGATCATGGGGTTGAGCCTCGGCGGCACCGGGTGCGGCCTGAACATCTTGCTGATGTCCTCCTCGGGCAGCGGCGGCTCGTCCTTGGCGGCCCTCGCGGCGTTCTCCTGCACGCGCTTCTGCAGGTAGCGGTGCTTCTCCTGTTGCTGCCTGCTAACGAGCTGCTGATACCTGTTGAACTTGATCGCCTCCTGGTTAAGCTCGTCGACACGGTCCATAAGACACCGCAGCTGGCCCTCGAGAACGGACGCGGTGCCGAGGTCGAGAAACTTGGAGCCCTCCTCCTCGGGCACGAGCTCGGCCAGCTCGGACATCATGATGTTGGTCAGGGGGGAGTTGCGGATGTGGAACGGCACCTCTATGAAGAGATTCTCGAAGCCGACTTTCAGCTTCAGCAACGCCTCGGGCGTGAACTCGCCCTCCTTGTACATCTCGATCGCCTGGGGCGTCAGGCGGTACGCCTTCAGCGTGAGGAAGCCCCTCGATGACTTCTGCGTGTCGTAGATCACCACGACGGACTCCTCGATGGAGGTCTGGTAGTGGAACTGCGATTCGAGCAACGGGAGGCTCAGGAAGTTCCCTACGTCCGCGCTCTGGTACCAGCCGACGTGGAAGTGGTCGACGTTCACCCTGCGCAGCCTACGCATCATAGCCAGCTGGTATTCGTCCTCGTCCATTGTCTCGTCGGTCTGCTTCGGGAACGGGAAACAGTTCGTTATCTCCAGGCGATTGTCGACTACCAAGCCGAGCAGGGCGCCCTGTGCGATGTCCATGTTCGTCGTGGACTCTTCGTGGCAGTGCTTGACGATTTTCATAACGGCCTAAGTGAGGAATTTTTAGGGTGGCGGGTTGGAGGTTATGTCGAGCATATGCAGTGCTTACCAGTCCGTCGGCTTGCACGAAGGCGATCGTCGAGTCGGCCTCCGGGACTCTCCTGGGGGGTGCGGATCTTCCGGCCATTGTTGCATTAACGTTACGTCGGTTTTAATAAAAATTAAGTTGATATAAATCGATGCCGAACAGCAACGATCCACGAAACACCTTAAAAAGATGGCATAAAGATGGTAAGATGGTTGTGTGTTGTGTTGCAGTCTATTGTTCTGTGAGATATTGTACTAAATCAGTGTCGCCAACGTGTGGTTTGGGAGTCCAGGTACCAACCAGTTAAAATTCTAGTATCCTAAAATCACCCCAATTTTTTGAAAATTGAGATGCGTCCAACTTGGTTGATTCTAATAGTACACTATTCTCAATTACATGACTTTTAGGAATGAAGTATACTTAGCTATGGAAAGGAAAAGTCCAAGGGAATGGACCAGAACAACAGAGATAACATTATTTTAGTAACATTCTGTACTTATTCCATATGCAGTAAGCACCTTTATTTTATATTACATTTGACGGTTTCAAAAATTCTAAGACGATCATTAGACGCCAATGAATCGTGTTTGATGTGTGATTGATTCAATTGATATTCCGGTCGGGTGAGAGGAACTCACGTACTATCAATTCGTTGGGTGTTGCCCTGTCGCTTCCGTATTTCGTATCAACTCTTCAGTACTTCCTCGGCAAGAAATGCAACGCGATCTGAAAAAGAAAGGTACACCATTTTAAAACTTTTCAATTTACCGAAGTCCGCATGAAACGAAATCACTAGTTTTAATTGCATCCGATGCGAACGTTTTAATTCGCGATAATTAAATGCAATCCCATTATTAATCGGAGACAATAAATGGGAAATCGGCGAAAACAATCACTATAGTGATGATAGTAATATATTGACGCTTTCCCAGTTATAATCTCGTATCGAAGTTAATGAAACCCCGTCAATATTATTAACGTGATCGTTATCGAGCTCAGACGTTTCCTGTGCGAGCGTGAGTGTGTAACGTCCCCTTTTTTCCAGGATTGAGAGGCGGCGCTTTCGCCAAGATCCCGAGGGAAGAGAAGAAGGGCATGCGGAAATTTTTCGTGTAAGTCTTGTCGCTAAACAAAATTCCACTTACTTTCGAATGCGATAAGGAAAGTGGTCGTATTGGGAATATTTTAAAGGTGAATGGGTTTCATGAAATTTCTCCAAGAGTGTAGCCCGCGGGTGTTTATCGCAGAGTGAAGAGTTTTAATGTAACGACCGGTATATCGATTCGAACTATGAGCGTTGACCATAACTTTTAATAGCCGTCAGTTAGACGCTGAAACTTTCAGAAGACATTACGGAATCTTTTTACACTTAAACTTAATTTGATTTTATTAGACGGGATGGAAGTCCGAGGATTTTGTTATAACCCTGGAAAGATTTCCAGGTAGAAACTTGGAAATGAGACAGGAATTTTGAGAAATTTTAAATATTTAAGGGAACCTGATTTAACTATTAACAAACTTGGATTTGGTACAGCTTGACACTAGAGCCTATTTTCATCAGATGGGAAAAAATGTAGGGTAAACCTTCAAGGTTTGTAGACGGCCTTTGGCAATTTTCAGAATTCGCAGAACCTGAGAAAGTTACAGTAACTTTAAGAAGTTAGGAATATTTAAGGCAACCTGAAATAATTTCAAGTAAACCTGCAAAATTTGTTCGGTTGCAACCAACAGTATTACAGAATTTGTTACTCAAACTTTACATAAAAGTTTTCAATTTATTTAATGAATTTTGGACATTTGCAAATACATTTTTACAGATAAATAATATAAGTAACTATATTTGTCTATTATATTCAGTAGTAAGTCTATGGTAGTACCTAATAATGTTTAACCCTATTTAGGGACGACTTGTTCAAAAAGTTTAGAATTATTAAAATATTTACTTAAATTCGATGACACATTTAAGTAAAAAACGATAAGAAAATTGACTATCGCAGTTATTTTAAAGCCATTAGAAGAGTAGAATACCTTAAAACTTTAGTAGACCCTAAATTTATTTGGTAAAGCCCTGCCATGTACATAGTAATTTCTAAACACTTTCTAATAAGTTCTAAACTATTCTAGAATTTGAAATATCACATCCTACTCTTGATTCATCCAAATTGAAACGTACTTTTTCTGGAGTACCTGGAATGGTATGTTTCGAATTAAAGCTCAACCAGGAAAATCCAGAAACGGTTCCCAAAATTCATGGAAAATGGAAAAACTTATTCATCCCAAAATGTTTTCCGCGCGATAAAATATATTGAGTGACCATACCACAAAATTTTTAGGGTGTTACAAAGTGTTTTCCAAAATTGGAAAATTTTGGAATTGGAACTCGGAAAATGGAGCACTATAAGGCTCTGAACTGAAACTCCAAAATCCAATGATTTGGTACATTGTGAATAACATGTCAATTAGCTGAGAATTTTATTTTTCAAAAATTCGAATAACATTGCAACCGAATTTCAAATCTGAAAATAATACAAGAAATTTGCTAAAAATGAGGTAAAAGACTGTCTTCGGTTGAGTTCAAAACTAATTTATAGCCGAAACAAACCTTTTTGTACATTCCAAAAAAGGGTACCCAAAATTTATTAAAATGTGGAAAATGGGAGAACCTTATCATTCCTAAAATGGTTTCCATGCGACAAGATATACCAAAAATGGTACGTTTTAGGTGTTACAAAGTGTTATACAAAATTGAAGAATTCTATTGGAACTTGAAAAATGGAGGCTCTATCAAGAAACTCTAAAATCCAATGATTTGGTAAATTGTGAATAATATGTCAATCAGCTGAGAATTTTATTTTTCCAAAATTCGAAGAACATTGCAACTAAATTTAAAACCTGAAAATAATGTAAGAAATTTTCTAAAAAATGAGGCAAAAGACGCCTGTCTTTGGTTGAGTTCAAAACTAATTTATGGCCGAAACAAACCTTTTTGCACATCCCAAAAAGGGTACCCAAAATTTATTAAAATGTGGAAAATGGGAGAACTTTTTCATTCCTAAAATGGTATGTTTTAAGTGTTACAAGTGTTTTACAAAATTGGAGAATTCCATTGGAACTTGGAAATGGAGGCTCTAAACAGAAACTCCAAAATCCATTGATTTAGTAAGTTGTGAATAAGGTGCCAATTGGCTGAGAATTCTATTTTACCAAAATTCGAAAAACATTGCAACCGAATTTGAAACCTGAAAATAATGCAAAAAATTATAAAAAAAACGAGGTAAAAGACGCCTGTCTTCGGCAGAGTTCAAAGCTCATTCCTACCTGAAACAAACCTTCTTGCACATTCCAAAAAGGTTCATCCCAAATTTGAAAACTATTTTCCTGAGGTTCTGAACCCCCTGGGACGTCCAGCAAAGCCAATCTCTTTCTTTTGAAAGAGGAAGTATAGTCCGGGAGAAGTTTCCCAAGCGCGCACCTGTCCGTTCACCTTCGCAAGGCCGCGTTCCGATCGGAGGCGGCGGCACCTCGGGCACATCTCCGTAGAGGAGAAAGCCTCTCCTAATCAGTCACGTACTTGGCGGGCGCGAGACAACTTCCCGTCGTCTATTATTTCCTCGCTCGTACGAAATGTGAATCGTATCCTTCCGCTCGTCTCCAAGATGCCTTCGGACATCGTCTCCGTAGCGGTCTCCACCGGCCTGGGGGTGAGCGTCCTCGCGGGGATCGTCTCGGGGGTGTGCTACGTGCTGGCGAATAGGATGCGCGCCAAGAGGTAGGAAATTTCGGTTTTCCGGACATTTTCTTGGGATAAAGTTTAATTTGTATTGCGTTACCCCCGATTTCCAACGCCCAAGACGTAGGAGAGTGAAGGAAATTGCGGTTTTCCGGAAATTTTCCTGGGATAGAGTTAAATGTGCATTGCGTTACCCCCATTTCCAACGCCCAAGAGGTGGGAGAGTGAAGGAAATTTCGGTTTTCCGGAAATTTTCCTGGGATTAAGTTCGATTTGCATTGCTTTACCCGATTTCCGTATCAATTTGTCATGTGATGTGCGAAAATGTACCGGATACCGCGAAAATGTTGTGGTTCGGAACTGATATTCCTCTTTAGTCCTCCGGAGCTAAATTTTGCATTACAACACCTTTTAAAATCCACCAGGATTAACAATTTCAATTGTAAAGACTTGAAAACACCCATTTTGTCATGTGATATGCAAAGTTATAAGCAAGCTAGATTCGCACTTATACCATAATGTATTAATTAAATGTTCCCAATGACGTCATATTGTTGTCCCAATTAATGTTTGTTTTGTCTCGTTGCCAATGTTTGTACTGCAGTACATCCATATATTTTTCATATAGTTACAATTTCAGGCTATTGTACACTTTCCAGAATGTTTTTTAATTTTGGAACAATAAAGATTTTGGCACAAAATTCAAAAGCTCAGTTTTGGTCCTTTCCTTTCAAAACTCCACTTCAGAGATAATTCCAGCAAGTTCCAAGGTTTGTATGTTAAATCTTATTCCTGCATTTGGACTTTTTCTTTCGGAGCCCCAATTTAGAGCACTTCACGACATCTGAGCGTTCTAGAATATTTTGGAGCTATTCTAATTTCAAGGAAAGAGTTTCTTAATTTTATAACAAACCTGCAGTGCCCAAAACGTACAATGCGATGTGCAAAAATGTGGGCAAAAGTGCAATTTCTGTGGTGGTTGGTTTCCATTCAAAATTTGTGCAAAAACATGTCTTTTTGACTTTATTTTTGTACTTTCTTCAGGATATTCTGTATCTGTATGTCCAAGAACGTTTTTCAAATTTTGGAAAAGCAATGTTCTCGGCTAATTCACATCTCATTCACAAGTCCCCAAATCATTAGATTTTAGGATTTTAGGGTACCTCTTTTTTGAACTTAACTTTTTGGAATTCAAATTTGAAGTATTTCAGGGCTCAATTTCTGAAAATATTTTCAGGTTTAAGCTATAGTTACAATTTCAGGCTATCGTGTACCTCCCAGGATGTTTTTCAATTTTGGAACAATAAAGTTCTTGGCACAACATTCAAAACTCAGTTTTGGCCTTTACCATTCAAAACTCGACTTCAGAGCACTTCGGAGACAATTCCTGAATGTTCCAGGGTTTGTAGTTCAAATCATATTCCTGCCTCATTTTTGAACTTTTACTTTCGAAGCTCTAATTTTGAGCACTTCAGGACGTCTGAGCGTTCTAGAATATTTTG